>JAESUZ010002523.1:0-14030 GCA_017311185.1 Proteles cristata cristata | reverse complement strand
GGAGGATGAACAGTCCACAGAGTAGTAGCCAAACACAACTTGATTATATCAGTGTTGTTTGTATTTGAACATACAACCTTAATGTTATTAGTATAGCCACATATAACCTCCTTGCATATATAGATGGTTTACTAAGAAAGTTACTATCAATGCAGCATGTTTGATATTTTAACTGACCTACTGCCCTTAAAGCTAGGTGGCTATTGATTTGAGAAGAATACAGATGAGATTAAGGGAATTGTTTTAATCCTCTATGTGCCAGTGAGGTGGGCATCAGTTATTTTTACTTACCCAACATCTTCTTTTCTGGTTAAAGAGCCTACCTCTTCCTTTTGACTTATTCACTCCTTCCACATCTAAAAATGAGCAAATAACCCAGGACTGGCCAATAAAAGGACCAATAAAAGGGCCAATCCAGGCTTGGGAGTGAGCAGATATCCAAACCAGTTAAATTAGAGAAAATCCTAAAACACTTAATAGAAATTATTACAGATGAGGAGTTTGTGGACTTTTTTTGTTTTGTTTGTTTGCTTGCTGAGGTTGTTACTCTAGTAGAATGTAAGTTTAGAGCTGCTGTGTTTTTCATCACTTCATTGGAGATAGCTTCCAGCACAAAAGAAAGCAGAGCTCAAGAGATTCCTAAATATATCATTTGAATTCCCCACTCCAGTCAGCCTTACTCCTGAAACTTTCACATATGTGGCCTGATATAGTCCCTTTTCTTTGTTAAACTAGTTTGAACTGTGCTTTCTGTCACCAAAAGAGCCCTAACTAATGCAGACCTTTATTTCTCTGAAATCCACAAATGGCATATATAGGTGATATGAGTTGTCACCTAGCCAAAGCAACCTTATTTGAAATTGTCCACATAGTTTTAGTTCCTGATGAAAGAATAGTGGTCATGTTTGGATTGGGATGAACACCTCATCCAAAAGTTACCAATCCATAAGCTATGTAAAGGCCATTATGTGGACACAGTGACTGAATGAACTAGCTATATGGCCATCTCCAGTTGGGTCACAGTTGGTGCCATAGCAAGACAAAGTCATTTACAAGCCATAGTTATGGGAAAGCAGAGAAACCATGAAGAGAGAGAGCCAATCTGTAAAGAGAAAACAGTAGAATAGAACACATATAAACAAACAGAGCATGTAGCACAAAGAAAAAAAATGAATATACAGCTGCCTAATGATTTTCTGTACAAAATATGGTGTTTCCTTTACTCCATTCCTTATAGAGCCTTGCCCCAATTTCATCCTTCTAATGCGACCTCCCTTTGTAATTTAAACTAGCTTGAGTAGGCTTCTATTCTTTAACCAGCTTCCTCTTTCACTCACAGATCCCAGCACTATGCCAGAGAATGAGGGAAATTCATCACAAACCTACTGGACTAGAGGAAATAGGGCTAAAAGCAGAAGACTATGGGATGTCTGTGGCATGAATTTTGAACATAAAGAAGACCACCTGTTAAGCCTCAATTCCTTGACTCAATGTGAAACCTAAAAATCCGTGGACTGGCTTCCTTGTGCATGGAAGCTAGGGAAGATCTCCCCCACAAGTGTTTATAACAATGTTTAAATTATCATCTCAATTACTCTCTGTGTACACATCAGTGGGCACTGTGCATATCAATAAATGAACTCTGTGTGTATTCTGAAGGCTATTGTGGTAACATCAACATCTAGATCCAGTTTGCATATGATGGGCACCTTACCAGCTAGTTTTAAATGGTTAAGGGATTATGTCTGAGATTTAAGGAAGAACAGATGATTCTCATTGTCCTACATGAGGTAAATTAAAACAGTCTGAAAATGAATGCCTTAAAACATGGCATTATTCTGGTCCTGGTCTGTTATATAGCTATACAGAAAAAGCAGGACAAAATGTTCCTGAGGAGACAAAAAGATCCAGAGATGCCAGGCAGGATAGGATCAAATGGCCAAAGCAAGCAAACACCTTCTATAGAATCTGCGTTGCCCCAACTAAATCAAGGTCAGCTTCTAGACTGCCAATCAATCCTTAGGATGATTACACACCAGGGCAGAGAAAATGAAACAATGTAGTCCTGGCCATATCTTGCTTACTATCCCTCTTAAATTCTTTTATGAAGTGACTCATGAGGCCAGTGAGAGAGATTGTTTGGAAATAATGAAAGGGTTTCATGTGTATAGTACTCCCCAGAAGCTCAATTCTTGGAGAAGTAGCAAGAACCTTAAAACGGTGACTTTGATTGGCATGAAAGGTCTTAGTCTTTCCCTTTGATTGCAGAGTTTAGTCAAAGATTTTCTCTTTTACTCTCTCTTTTTTTCTAACTTAAAGTGAGGGGTAAGAAGAAGGAGAGGGAGAGTGGGGAGTAAGGGAGAGGGAGAGAGAGAGAAGAGGGAGAGAGGGATCATTTGGGCACAGAGTTGTCTTCCCTTTCTTACCACTCCTTCCTCCTTCCTTTTCCTTTTTCCTCTCCCTCCTTTTCTTTAAGAAGGATGCTTTTTTTGTATCATTAAAATGAGCTAGTTGCTATTAAAATGCTTACTCTACCATGGTTACATAAGGGATTAATAATCCAAAGCACTGTTAAAACAACTTAGAAGCAGGGAAGAGGGAAGTGAATATTCTCCCCCCACTGTCAGAAAAATTAAAACCAATTTGATTTCCTCTTAGTTATTTTCCTCCTAGCAGAAGAAAAGGAAATAAACCAGTTCCAGGAGATTCAACAGCAGAAGCAGCAGCACCAAACAGCATTTACATGAAATAATGAATGTGAAGCATTAGCACAGTTCCTGATACATTGTGAGGACTCAGTAAGTGGAAAGTATTCATGTTATTGTTATTACTATTAGTCTTAAATATTCACATTTGTTGCTCAAGGTAGCCTTAAAAACTGGACATCCCAAGGATTCAATCTTAAAAATTGGCTTTCACGCCAGAATTTCAGGGTCTCTTAATTTTTTTAATGTTTTTTATTTATTTCTGAGAAAGAGAGAGAGAAACAGCATGAGCAGGGGAGGGTCAGAGAGAGACGGAGATACAGAATCTGAAGCAGGCTCCAGGCTCTGAGCTAGTTGTCAGCACAGAGCCTGACTCGGGGCTCAAACCCACAAATCGTGAGATCATGACCTGAGCCGAAGTAGGACATTTAAATGATTGAACCACCCAGGCGCCCCAAGGGTCTCTTAATGTTTTAAAGTGCTTTCACATCTAGGACCTCACTTTTGTTCTGGTACAAGTTTGGATTTGTAACTGGAAGTTTTTTTGTTATGTTTTTTTTCTAATGGCAGTTTCCTAGCTAGAACAGTTACCTGAGTAAAAAGCCTATGTCATTACTGTTGCAGGAAGAAAATGCTGAGAAAAGGAGGCTTTCTCTTCATTAAAGCACGAAACAACTTCATTTGCAATGTTGGAGAGACACAAAGGTTTCTCCCACTTTTATCAGTGCATAAAGACAACTCTTTGCATATTGAGCAAAAATTGAGTAACAAACTGGTGTGGAAACCAACTTTATGGGGTTCTATTTATATATTTTTTTAAATTTTTTAAATTTTATATTTATTTCTGAGAGAGAGAGACAGCGTGAGCAGAGGAGGGACAGAGAGAGAGGGAGACACAGAATCTGAAACAGGCTCCAGGCTCTGAGCTGGCTGTCAGCACAGAGCCCAACATGGGGTTTGAACCCATGAACCGAACCGTGAGATCATGACCTGACCCAAAGTCAGACGCTTAACCAACTGAGCCACCCAGGACCCCTGCTCTATTTATATTTTAATAAACACTCTCATGATGCTAAATATTATGTGATAGTTTACAAATATTAATCTATTTATCTTCATAATAAGCCAAAAAACAGGTAAGTTAGGTACTATTATGTGGCCATCACCATTTTATTTTTTGAGAAACGCAGGGCAAAGAAGAGCTATGCACATAGCCCACCATTATGCAGCCAGTATATCCTAGAGCCTGGATTTGAACCTAAGCAGCCTGGCTCCAGCCTATACTCCATCCATAATGCTGTTCTGTCTCCTTCTGCAACTACATCTTCCTGAGAAGCTGATGCTTTTCCAAGTAATTCCCTTCTCAGTGCCACCTTCTCACCATCTGCAGACTTCTGGAAAGTAAGCTTCTGGTAGCAAAATTATGCATACCTTAGTCCACTGCTCTATGTAGGAGATAAAACTGCTGGTGGAAGAGAGGAATGTGACAATTGTGGTTGCCCATGGGCAGTGGCCATGTTAAACTGGTCTGGATCACCTGGCAGAAGAACCAGACCGCACTCAGAGATCTTGGCAGGCAGGAGGTTGATTTTACACTGGTGGGCTCAGAGGAGATCATTCTCCAGAGGTCTGAGTCCTGAGCATAAATAGAGGGGGCAATTTATAGTCTGTTTGCACACAGCAAACGGGGTGGGAAAGAAAACCCAGAAGGGGAGTCTTAGGGTAGGGACTGGAATTCCTCTATCTGTCCTGTCAGCCATCTTAAAAAAGATTTTTCCCTATCAGCCAGAGTCATGGAAACAACTTCAGCTCCAACTCTAAGGCACTATCTTCTATTCCTTTAACTGATGGTGATGATGATGTCCATTTCCTGGACATCCACTCCACAATACACTAAACCCCTCTTTGATTAGCCAATTACTTTCTTTGCTTGAATAAAAAGGAAGGAGAGATGGAGCTTTTTCTTTCTAAAAGCTACATAACCTTCATCTTTTATTGGTTAGGCCACTTGATAACAAATCCTAAAGCTGAAAGAGGGCATCCCTGTGGAGTTATAGGAAGGCAAGGATAATATCAGGTACACAGAACAGATGGAGTCACCCTCCCCTAGAAAGGGAAAATGATAAGTTGATATCAGAACCCATTATGCATCCTTCATAGTTCATTTTATATAAATATTTAAACTGAATGAAATTCATTTTCTTGAAAATGGTATAGTATTTATACTCTGGATCCAGACTTCTTGTGTTGAAGTATAATTTCTTTAATTAATCTCAGTGTTACTACCTGTGTGTTGCTCAGCTATTATCTTGGGCAAGTCACTAAACTACCTTATGCCTCAGCCTCCTGATTTCCAGAAAGGGGGGTGATAACAGTATTTACTAACAGAATAGTTGTGAAGATTAAACAAGCAAATACACTTAAAGGTATTATAAAAGTTTCTGGTAAGTTTTATATGTATCAGCCAGTAGTAGTAGTAGTAGTAGTAGTAGTAGTAGTAGTAGTAGTATGGAACAATAATACAGGGAGTTCTTATCTCTCTTTGTATTCCCAAATTCTCTACCATACTGTTTACTCAGGCCACTGACTTCATTTCAATTCTAATTGTCTTTAACCACTTGTTCCTTGGTTTCTGTCCATGATCAAACAGAAAAAAGGCAACAGGCACATACAGTCAGGTTTTGGCACATGCGCAGACAGGAATGTGCCATATGGGACCTACTTTAAGACACATTCTCTAGGAACAGAGTACTGTACATTCAAATGCCGGGTCTGTCTGAAAAGTAGACAAGTGCCACTTTCTGATGGCAACAATCCAGTCATGTTAGGTTTATTTTACTATCAGGAGAGATACAGCTATGTGATCTGTTCTTGCTCTGTGCCTTTTTGGTTGTCTGTGTATTTGTTTCGTGAGTTTTGCTTTTTATCTTGTAATAAAAAAGAGAGAAAGAAAAAGAGACTAAAAGAATAGCAAATATGACCTAAAAAATCTTGAACAGTAAAAGCATAAACTAAATTTATCACTTTAATTAATTTTAACAAGCAAAATACAGGGATTATATTACTCATCAAGGAGAGAGGAAGAAAGGACCTAACTGCTTATAATGGAATCGAACAGGAGTCATCCTAACAAAATTCTAGCACTTGAACTAATTCTGGGACCATGTCCAATCAGGAATGGAGCATTTTAATAAAAACATAAGATCAGGTCTTTAAATACTGCTTAATATCAACTAGTGAGATACATACCAAAGTGTCCCTAGGTGTTGATTATTTACACCTGCTCTGTAAGATTACATTTAGAATGCAGGAACGTTATACCTAATTGGAAAAGCAAAGAACTCAGAACATTTCCTGGTTCTTATCTGTATGTTATATAAAATATATGGCTTAGAATTTAGTTTATAAAAACCACAAAAATCAGTGGACAGATTGCAAAATTACTCTAACCATAGGGAAATAATTAGGCAAGAAAGAGTCTTGGATGTCAAACCTGTAAACTCAAAAGTATAGTCACGACAGATAATACAGTCACAGCTTGCACTTGAGGAAATAGTTTGAAAATTGGTTAAGGGGCTGTCCAAAAAATTCCACAGCTGGTCAGCAGCAAAGCTAGTAGTTAGACCAGCCCTGTCACCTCACCCCTCCATTACATTGGAAACATCTCAATGCAAGTAAGATATGATGGCTTTTTATTTAGTAGGTAATGAGCCACTCAGTCCTATAGCACAGAATTTTACTTTCAGTTCTGCCTAAATAGTCTAATTGGTCCTAGAGATAATTTCTAGTCAAAGGCATAGGTCTCAGAGTTCCTTTTCCCCATCTAACTTCAGCTACCGATTTGCCCAGGGTTTTTCCTTGACTATATCTAGGTCTTTCAGGACTAACTGGTCTGCTTTTCTCCAGACCTGGATCTTGGAACAATTAGGGAGTAGGTGAAGTTTGACTTCCACACCGTCTTCGTGTATCTGTTCTTTTCCCTACCTTGGAAAATCTTTCTTACTTTTTCAAGGTTCAGTTCAAGTTGCATCTTCCTGGTGAAGAGTTTTTTACCATTCTGGAATAAAGAAGTCAGTGCTCACATCTTCCAGCTCTTATAGCATATAATATATTTGCCACCCTTTTAACAGTTAATATGCCTTACTGATGATAGTGATAGTGGTAGTGGTTGCGGTAGTTAAAATTTGTTAAATGCATCTTTATACTAGAAGTTTTTGATTAATTATTTCACTCTTCACCACCACCGTATGAGATAGGCTCTTGGCATCTCTATTTGAAAATGAAGCAACAGGCTCAGAATGTTTAGGTAACCTGACCATGGTCACATAGCTATTAAATTGCAGGGACAGTATTCGAACAGGTTTTTGTGTTGTTATTTTTTTTTTCCTGTCTCCATCTTCCAGGCTCTGAATCACTAAATATATCATGGTTTCTCAGGGTGCAGTCCAGAGGCATCAAAATCACCCAAACATAGGTTGTTTGGTTTTATCTTAAAATTTCTGAAGGACAATCCCTGAATGTTTCTAGCCCCTTGAGGGTTTGGCTATCCACTGAAGTTTCTGCACTGAAGTGCAGAAAAACCAATGCACTAAAAACTACTGGTAGCAACTCCCTTGGGTTTATATGGGTTTTCATGCTCACAGAGCTCCTTGATACCCATTATTTGCTGACTCTTTATATACCTGGATCTTTAAATAACTTTACATTTTGTGACTCCTGACTAGAATATAAAGGACATGGTTTCTCTCTTCATGGGCTGCTTACCACATACCTCAGTATTTTGTACACATTCATAGCTTTTAGTAAGCTTACTCTTTGTGATTGCCTAATGGTCTCTGCTGCTTCAGAGAAGATACCATTCTGTGTTTCATACTAAAAAGGACATTTTTACCTCACTGAGGTCACAAAAAGTGGCTTGAATTTCAAGCATTTTTGTGTCATGCTCAGTCTATTTAAAAAGGGAGGTGGGTATCACAATGGTATGACCTTTCTATATTCACAGGGAAAATGGCATTTGAGTCCATTGTTGAGATTTCCCTTCTCTTTCTGGATGTCTTTCCCATATCACTAGCTCCTTGCCATGGCCTCCCAGGGAGAAATGTGCTTACAGAAGAAGTTGAAGATAGTGGTGGCCTAATGCATCTTGGGTCACAGAAGGAAAACTCTGAGATTACCCATAGGAAGAGTATGACTTTGGCCACAGTGATCAAACACTAAGATGATAACCACATTTAACAAATGTTTTTAATGTTTATTTATTTTTGTGAGAGAGAGAGAGACAGAGTGTGAGTGGAGGAGAGACAGAGAGAGAGGGAGACACAGAAACCAAAGCAGGCTCTAGGCTCTGAACTGTCAGCACAGAGCCTGACACAAGGCTCAAACCCATGAACTGTGAGATCATGACCTGACCTAAAGTTAATACTTAACCAACTGAGCCACCCAGGCACCCTGATAACTGCATTTTTAACTCTTTTATTAGAAAACTTATTTTAAAATAATGTATTTTTTCAAGTACAAAATTATAAAATGCTCATTATAGATTACTTGAAAATGGAGAAAAAAGCAAAAAAAAATTCCTTGGTCATTCCATCATTTAAACAAAACCATTGTCAACATTTTTATATATAGTCTTTTAGTCTTTTTTTTCCTAGACAAGTGTGTGTGTGTGTGTTTGTGACATATTTTTTTAAGTGGAACGATACTGTACACAAGTGTTTAGATCCTGACTTTTATCATATCAGTAATAAATGATGAACATTTTTCCTATTTCATTAAATACCTTTGTACAAAATATGATGCTGGAAAAGTTTATAAAGTAGTTAAAGTAAGTTCTTTTTTTTTTGTTTTTTAAAAAAGTCTAGTGACTACCATGCCTGTATCAAGGAATATTGAAAAATAAGACAAGCAAAGAAGGACCAGAAATAGGAGCCAAGTTGGACCAGTGGGTCAATAGCTAATAATCTAACTAAAGTCCTACTGGAACTTGGCTCACACACCAAAGTAAGTCATAAGGATGCAGCTGGGAATAGTATCCATGGAATCAGAAGAGACAGAAAGAGTATAAACAAAGTTCCCAATTATAGGATATAAGCTGAGGGTAATATTCAGAGAGGTCCAGATTAGTTGGAGGCTCAGCATAGGTAGAGTCAGACGTCAGGGATCAATGCTCTGAAGGCTAAATGTAAGCAAGTGGGCAGTGTAGAGTCTGAGTGCACAAACATAAGTTTGGATTAGGTATTGAGGACAAAGATAAACAAATAGTTAGGGAATATAGCAAAACGAAGCACAGGAACTCAGGATCTGAATCAGAAGCAAATCAACACAATAATATGACAAGCAGTCCTTGGAGGGGGGCTGTCTGGGTATCAGCAGTCTTGGTAAAGGCAAATAAGAGTGCAATAAGAACGCTACATAGCCCAGGGATTGCACTCAAGAAAGTAAAGTCCAGTGTGCCATTATAGTTGTAACAGTGACCACCATAGAAACTCTACTTGTTGTTTAAAGGCAAGAAGATTCAAGTCTTTGCTAGGACCATCAGCAATCACTAGCCAGCAACAGACATAAAAGAAGAGTAGCAGGCTGGGCTGAGGATACAGAACCTTTGCATGGTAACTTTTTAAAAAACAAATGAAATTTTCATTTTTGTGGTCAAAAATGGACAAAGAGTGCTTTTTTACAGTTCAAATCATATAAATACTTGGTAAAAGAGGTGAGTGTCAGGTTTAGAGAAGTGGGGTTAGTAGAGTGCTGGAATATGGATTAATTGAGGAATTTGGCCATGGACACTACAATTACATATAGTTTTACTGTGCAAAAAAGCTAACTTTCAAGTCTGGGATATAGCAGATGTTCAGTAAACACTTATTTAATTAATTAAAAAATTGTTCAGGCCAGCACTGGGGTAGTCACAGTGGAACAAAGGAAAGAAGAATGCATCACTGTGCCATAAAAGAGCTTACTCCTTTTTGAAGAGGAACAAAACAATTAGAGAGTAAAAGATAGTCATTTTCTTAGTGTGTAGAGTTAAAGCACCATAGCCAGTGAGCGTGTAGATATTCAAAGAAGAGAAGCTGGAGATCATCATTGGCAAGAAAGGTTGGAGAAGGTTTGCAGGTAGAGGGAAAGATAAAAAATAGGAATAAGCAGGGTTAGAGGCAAGATGGCGGAGAAGTAAGGAGCTCCGTACTTGCACTCGCGCCCATACATCACACAGAAAAGATCTGAAGCCATTGGAAACCATACAAAACCTGAGAGACTCGGAGAAAAAGGACGCAGAATCCACTGAGAAAGCCTTCTAACGTGAGTGCGAACCGGGGAAGGTAAAATCGGGCCGGGATCGGAGCCTCCAGGGTGGGAGGCGATCCCCCTCTACCCTCTACGGGGAGTGAGAGGGGAAAAGGAGAGAGTCTGAGACAGAGAAACCTCTGCTCGGTGCATAGAAAGACCGTACTTGCCAAATACCTGCACACCAGGTCCCCTCGCGACAACTGATCCTGGGGGAGGCTGAGCACACAAACTGCTTCTTTGTGCCGCTCCTGGAGGTTGGTTTTTAAAGCGGCGCGGACGCGCCTGCCGCCATTGTAGCTCCAGGGCGGCTGGGACCCCTGAAAGAGACGCGCAGACACCGGGTATCCGCGCTCCTGGCTGGCTGGAACTCGAGAGGGAAGGCAAAGAGCTAAAAACTGGGAAATTTGCCTGTGAATTCGTACTTCGGGTGACGAGCCATAGAGAGACCCGGTTTTCCTCACTCCAGCGGCTGCGTGCCTGCCGCCATTGTAGCTCCAGGGCAGCTGGGACCCCTGAAAGAGACGCGCAGACACCGGGCGTCCGCGCTCCTGGCTGGCTGGGGCTCGAGAAGGAAGGCAAAGAGCTAAAAACTGGGAAATTTGCCTGTGAGTTCGTGTTTCGGGTGACGAGCCATAGAGAGACCCGGTTTTCCTCACTCCAGCGGCGGCGCGCCTGCCGCCATTGTAGCTCCAGGGCAGCTGGGACCCCTGAAGGAGACGCGCAGACAACGGGCGTCCGCGCTCCTGGCTGGCTGGAACTCGAGAGGGAAGGCAAAGAGCTAAAAACTGGGAAATTTGCCTGTGAGTTCGTGTTTCGGGTGACGAGCCATAGAGAGACCTGGTTGTCCTCACTCCAGCAGCGGTGCGCCTGCCGCCATTGTAGCTCCAGCGCGGCTGGGACCCCTGAAGGAGACGCGCAGACACCGGGCGTCCGCGCTCCTGGCTGGCTGGAACTCGAGAGGGAAGGCAAAGAGCTAAGAACTGGGAAATTTGCCTGTGAGTTCGTGTTTCGGGTGACCAGCCATAGAGAGACCCTGTTTTCCTCACTCCAGCGGGCTCGGGCTACGCGCACCCGGCAGGCAAGCCCCCGCGCATGCGCACCAGCCCGACCCAGAGAAGGAAGCAGCGATCCTGACTCTGCCCCCAGAGCTCAGCAGGGAGCCTGGAATAGCCCGAGGGGGTTGCCTGGGAAGCTGTGCCTAAGGCAACTTCAGCGGGGCGCGGACTGGGATTTGGAGATTGGAACTGGCCTGGGTTGAAGAGTGCAACCAACTTCGGCTGCGTCCCCGGAACGGGGAGTTGACACGGCAAAAAAAAAAAAAAAAGCGAGCTGCAGCGCGGGGTTCAAGAAGGGACTGGAGCACCGTCACTCTCCTTCCCACAATCGCCAAGGCAGAACCCCCGCCTGAGGCATCGGATCACGCCACGCCCATCCCTGCCTGAGAGGTGCCCTCCTCCCCCCCCCTTTTTTTTTCTTTTTCCTTTTTCCTTTTTTTTTCTTTTTTCTTTTTTTTTTCTTCTTTCTTTTTTTTCCCCCTTTCTTTTCTCTTTTTTTCTGCTTCTTTCTCTTTTCTCGCTTTTTCCCCCAAAACACTGACCTGATTAACTCTGGTCGCCAGCTTGCTTAAACAATCACAAGTCCATTCTGTAAATGTAAATTCTACACCTACCGACTTTTTCAGCTATTTCTCTCAGAAGTAATTAGACTATATAGTTTCTCTGGATAATTCCAGCATCCTTCTCTCACCTATCCAACCACATTCTACCCTTTACCTCTTTGAAGAAAGTTTCTTATCCCTTCTGCCTGTTCATTCTATTTCCAAATCTGCCTTGTCTCACCCTGCCTTCTCTCTTTTTCTATATGCTCTTCAACCAGCACTGCATACACACGGCTATTTAACTGTAGCTGGGAAATCCAGGTATATGCTTTAAACCGTTCTTTGTCCATCGGTTTTCTTCTTTTTTCCTTTTCTTTTCCCCTTTTTGACCCTTGTATGTATTTTATGCTCCCTATTCGCCCTCCCTCTTCCGTCTTTTCTATTAACTTTTTCGTTTTCCCTCTCACTTTGCATGTTAGTTGAATTAGCCTGTGCGTTTGTGTGCTCCTGCTCCCTGTGTGTTTGTCTGTCTGTTTTCTTTTCCAGGGCTACCCCAAGAAACAAGCTAGAGTACACAAGGTGAAGAGTCCCAAATATCACTATGAATAGGAAAATAAAATAACTAAGGTCCCAACAAGAGTGACCGAGGGATACCATTCAAAAACAATCTCTGAAAGGATAGGCCCTGGAAAGTCAAAGAGTTTCTTGGATATAGCAGTGCTCATAGAAACAGAGAGCATAACAGGTCTTTAAAACCAACAAGAGCCGGAAAGCTAACTAAAATGACGAAACGAAAGAACTCTCCTCCAAAGAAACTCCAAGAAGAAATGGCAGCTAATGAACTGCTCAAAACAGATATCAGCAGCATAAGTGAACAAGATTTTAGAATAATAATGGTGAAATTAATAGCAGGGCTTGAAAAAAACATAGGGGACATCAAAGAAACTATGGCTACAGACAGAATGGAAAATAAAATTAGGCATGAAGAATTAAAAAATGCGATAAATGAGATCCATAATAAATTAGAGGCCTCCAATGCACGGCTTGAAGAGGCAGAAAGGAGAATAAGTGATTTAGAAGACACCATTCTAGAAAAACAAGAAGCTGACAAAAAAAGAGACAAACTGATCCAGGAACAGGAAAGAATTCGAGAGCTCAGCGACACAGTCAAACGCAACAATATCCATATCATAGGAATCCCAGAAGAGGAAGAGAGAGGGAAAGGTGCTGAAGGAGTCCTGGAACAAATTATAGCAGAGAACTTCCCCGACCTGGGGAAGGAAGTAAATGTGAAAATACAAGAGGCTCAGAGGACTCCCCTCAGACGTAAATTGAATCGATCTTCTGCATGACATATCATCGTAAAAATGGCAAAATACAAGGACAAAGAGAGAATTTTGAAAGCAGCTAGGGAGAAAAGGGCCCTCACATACAAAGGGAAACCCATCAGAGTGGTGACAGACCTATCTACTGAAACGTGGTAGGCCAGAAAGGAATGGCAAGAGATCTTCAATGTGATGAACAGTAAAAATATGCAGCCAAGAATCCTCTATCCAGCAAGCCTGTCATTCAAAATAGAAGGAGAGATAAAAACCTTTCAAACAAACAGAAATTGAAAGAATTTGTCACCACGAAGCCAGCCCTACAAGAAATCCTGAGGGGGATGCTCTGAAGGAAAGGTTGCAAGGAACAAAGATTCCAGAGACACCACCACAAACATGAACCCTACAAAAGATACAGAGACTCTAAACCCACATATTTCAATAATAACACTGAATGTAAATGGGCTGAATGCTCCAATCAAAAGACATAGGGTAGCGGAATGGATTAAAAAATAAAATCCATCTATATGCTGTCTGCAAGAAAATCATTTTAGACGGGAAATACCTTCAGATTAAAAGTAAGGGGATGGAGAAATATATATCATGCTACAGGAAATCAAAAGAAAGCCGGAGGAAGGATATTTATATCAACAAACTGACTTTAAACAAAGACAATCACAAGAGAGATGTGCTTATACTGTTAATAATTACAGGGTCCATCCATCAGGAAGAACTAGCAATCATAAATGTCTATGCACCGAATATGGGAGCACCTAAATATCTAAAACAATTAATCACAAACAGAAACAAGCTTCTAGATAAGAATGTGCCAATAGCAGGGGACTTTAATACTCCGCTTACAGCAATAGATAGGTCAACCAGACAGAAAATCACTAAAGAAATAATGGACTTGAAAGACACATTGGACCAGATGGACCTGACGGATATATTTAGAACTTACATCCTGAGGCCAGGGAATTTACTTTCTTCTCAAGTGCGCATGGCACATTCTCCAAGATAGATCACATACTGGGACATAAAGCAGCCCTCAATAAATATAAAAGAATGAGATCATACCATGCACACTGTCAGATCACAATGCTTTGAAACTTGAAATCA
>JAESUZ010002521.1:0-30383 GCA_017311185.1 Proteles cristata cristata | reverse complement strand
GCGGGGCTCGAACCCACGAACCGCGAGATCATGACCCAAGCGAAAGTCGGACGCTTAACCGACTAAGCCACCCAGGCACCCGAAGCTGGCTTTAAAATAAAATAAAATAAGATAAAATAAGTGCTAATGTCTTCTAGCACCTACCCCATGCTGTCGGGGAGTGATCGACATCATATCCACCCGACCTGTGCGTGTAGTTGTCGTCTGCGGACAGGTCTGTACCAGAAGAGAGACATCACAGGCGCTGACTTCTACCCGGGGCCTGGCTCAGTGCTGGAGACCCAGCGGTGACTGAGGCCGCCCTTGCTAACCTTCTACTGCTGTCTCGGTTCTCCTTCCATTCCTTTGTTCAGTCCACAACACACAGTCTGGTACCGGCCCCTCCCTGGGTGCCAGGGACCTAGAAACAGGACACAGCCCCCGGTTCTCACGCCTTGTCCTCCGGGAGCTCATGCCAGAGAAGCGAAAGCTGGGCCTTCGTCTGTAGCTGTTCCAGGCCCAGCACCCTCCTCTTTCAACTCCCGGCCGAGTGCAGCTGTCTGGTTCCACTTTGAACAGCAAGAGCCTCCAGGCCAGAAAGGAGAAACTCGATTTAATTAGTAGTTCCAATGGCAGAAGGGAACCACTAATTAAAAAAAAAAAAAGAGGGGCGCCTGGGTGGCTTAGTTGGTTAGGCGTCCGACTTTCTTAGGTCATGATCTCACGGTTCGTGGGTTCGAGTTCTGCCGTCCTGTGCTGACTGCCAGCTCAGAGCCTGGAGCCTGTTTCAGTTCAGACTCCTCTCTCTGACCCTACCCTGCTCACGCTGTCTCTCTCTCTCCTACAAATAAATAAAAAACATTAAAAAAAAAAAAAAAAAGAGGGAAGGTAGCACCTGCAGAGTGACATCGTATATATATTAATTAATTCTCCCCGCCACCCTTCGGGACAGAGTTCAATTATCATCCCCATTTTATGTGTGAGGAAACTGAGGCTCAGAGGATGGAAGAAACTTGCCTGGTTCTCACAATGTATGGGAAGTGGCAGAGCTGGTCTCTTTCTTTCTTTCTTTCTTTCTTTCTTTCTTTCTTTCTTTCTTTCTTTCTTTCTTTCTTTCAGAGAGAGAGAGAGAGAGCTTGGGTGAGCAAGGGGCGGAGAGAAAGGGAGAGAGAGATAGAGGGAGAGAGAGTGGAGAGGCAACGAGGGGCTTAGGCTCACAAACCTGAGATCCTGACCTGAGCGGAAGTCGGACGCTTAACCGACTGAGCCCCCCAGGCGCCCCGAGTAGTTCGTACTTCAGAGGGCAGATACCTCATACCACGGTCTGGGGTCCTTTGCTGCAAGGGTTTGGAAAAGCCAGGGTGTGCAGGTCCTGGCAATGCGGGGAAGCCAGAAAATCCAGTGAAAGGAGGTGCCCCAGGGCGCCGAGCTGGGCCTGCTCTGGTACTCAGCGTGGGCTGTGCTGAGTCACCTGGGCTTCACGGGATGGCGCGGAAGCCAGGGGATGGCCAAGTGGAATGACACAGTAATTGTAACCGTGATGCTTTTACACGACAGGCCCACTGTAAAGTGCTTCTGGGGCTCTATCACCTTTAATTCTTTTTTTTTTTTTTTTTTTTTTAGGGGAGAGAGAGAGAGAGACAGCGTGAGCAGGGGAGGGTCAGAGAGAGAGGGAGTCACAGACTCGGAAACAGGCTCCAGGCTCTGAGCTGGCAGTCAGCATAGAGCTCGACGCGGGGCTCGAACCCACAAACTGCAAGATCATGACCTGAGCGAAAGTCGGACGCCTAACCGACTAAGCCACCCAGGCGCCCCACCATCGCCTTTAATTCTTATGTCCATCCGCTCTCAGGAGAGTGTTCCCCTCATTTGATTCAGGAGAAACCCAAGGCCTAGAGGATGAAGTGGCCTGGCTGAGGTCACACGAGGGGGAGGGGGTCCCGTCTTACACATATTGAACACGCACAAACTTAGTCCTGCCCTTAGCCGAAGAACTGTCTCAGGCCTCGCTTATTTCAACCAGCTGCGGAGGCAGCAAAGGCCCAGAGGCTGGAGGGTGTTGCCAAATGTGGGAAGGGATTTTCTGGTTTGTTAGATAGCTTTGTTCAGAGGCAGAAAGCATGAGAAGGATGAACCCCAGGAAGAAGACAGTGAAAGATGATTCTGCTCAGGACCATCTTGCGGCAAGGCCTCACTCAGAGAAAAAGGCAAAGTTTGCCCCCTGGCCGGTGAGGCCCTGTACTGTCTTGCCCCATAAATATCTCCAACCTTGGCTCCTCCCCCTTTCCCCTTCTCTCACGACACTGCAGTGATAGCGACCACCCCCATGCTCTTCATACAGACCATTCCTGCCACAGGGCCTTTGCACTGGCCCCTTCTGACATTTGGAGCTCCCTGATCCCAGCTAGGCCCATAGCTCCCTCCTTCTCCTTCCTCAGATCTTTACTCAGAAGTCACTTTTCCAACAAGAGGGTCTATGACCACCCCATTTAATACTGTAACAGCCCTCACTATGCTCACATGCACACACACACACACACACACTCCATTCCACTTCCCTGCTGTAATTTCTTTTTAGCACTTAACCACCACCCAACAAAATGTATTTTCTTATGCGTTTGTCTTCCCCACAGAAGGGCAGCTCAGCGAGGGCAAGGACTGTTGTCCCTACTGTTCACTTATTGAATCCTTCTGGGGCCCTTGGCTCCGTTTAGGCGCTGGGGATGTGGGAGTGGACAGGAAGACAAAACCCCTAGCATTCACATCCTGGAAAAGGAGAGAGGCCCTCGCTGAAATAAGCACATGATTATATGATAACAAGAGGGTAGTGTAGGAGATAAGACAGAAAGGAGATGGAGGCTGGTGGGGCTGCTATTTACCCCACGTGGCCGAAAGTGGGCCTCTCTGAGATGACTTTCTAGCTGTGGCCTGGACAGAATGATGGAGTCAGTCTTCATTGTCTTCTTCTTCTTCTTTTTTAAGTGTATTTATTTAGAGAGAGAGAGAGAAGCAGGGACAGAGAGAGAGGGAGAGAGAGAATCCCAGGCAGGGTCTGCACTGTCAGTGTGGAGCCTGACATGGGGCTTGAACTCACGAACCGTGAGATCATGACCTGAGCTGAAACCAAGAGTCGGACGCTTAACCAACTGAGCCACCCAGGCACCCCTGGAGTCAGTCTCCTGGCCATTATAGGAGGAGAGTCTGTTGTAGGCAGAGAGAGCCCATAGATAACAAAAAATTAAGAAAATAAATTTACAAAGCCCTGGGAAGGGCCGGTGTTGTTGGAACAATAGTTGGGGGCCTGTGTGCCCAAAGGAATGGGCTAGAAACAGTGTTCAGGAGGGTTGAGAAGGTCCTGGCACATACCTGGTATTTTCTTCTAAGTATGTGGGATGAGAGGGAAGAAGGGAAGGGCCCCTGACCTGCTCTCCCGGCTGCGCGTAGGGCATGGTCGGGGCAGGCATGGGCACAGGGAGAGCAGGAGAAAGTATTTTAGCCAAAGGAGAGGTCACAAGGAATGATTAGTGGAGCAAAGGTTAGATTCGGGATCGTCTTGCAATTGGAGCCACAAAAATTTGCTCCATCTGGAGTCTTCTGTCAGAGGGAATATTCCCACCCTTGACTCCTGCCAAAACTCTCGTGTCCTGTGCCATCTGGCATAGCGGTAAAAAGCATGACCTCCGGAGCCAGTGCATGGTCCCCGGCTTAACATTCCAGGGCCATTACTCACACGCCAGTGTGACCTTGGGCAAGGAACTTCAGTGTCCTGTGCCTCAGTTTCCTCCCAGTAAACTTGGCGATAGTAATAGGAGCCACCTCGTAGGGTCACTGTGAGGACAAAGTGAGTCATGGCCCAGTAAATGTCAGCTTTTCTTTATTTCACACCCCATATGGGATCCCTGGCAAAGTCCTGTGTGAGCGGCTTTCTCAAAACACTGGTGGTGGTTTGGGGGTTCACATCTGCCGAATCTGAGTTCTCTAGTTGGGGCAGTGGATTGGGCGGGGGGGGGTCTGGGGGGGGTTACCTGAGCTTCCTCGTGCCTCCCCACCAGGCATCGACCTCATGGACATGGCTTCGGACATCCTTCAGCCCCAAGGAGATGATGTGGCCCGCATCAGCTGGCAGCTCCGTGGCCTCATCCGCAGATACCAAGAGACCTTCAGTGTCATCGAGAAGGTGCTCTGCAGGGCGGGCAGGTTACCACCCCCCACCCCGTCCACCTCTTCTAGACTGGCCCTAAGCCCGCCCCCCCCCCCACCCCTGGCTCTCTTGCAGTGCCCTAAGCCCGTGATCGCCGCAGTCCACGGTGCCTGTATTGGTGCAGGTGAGTGGGCAGACACCCACAGCACATCTGGGCACTCACGCGGGTTGGGTGCCTATTGGCTGCCTCAGCCAGTGACCACCAGCCTCAGATCAGTTGTTCTCTCAACTCGGTCCTGGGGTAGGAGCCCGCCACCTGGGAGGAGGGGTTGGTCCCTGTGGTTGCTTAATGCCCCTGGCCTCCACCTCACAGGCGTGGACCTCATCACTGCTTGTGACATCCGGTACTGTGCCCAGGATGCTTTCTTCCAGGTGAAGGTGAGCCATCCTCCCGTGTTCTTGGGTCCTGCTTAGAGCTGGGCAGGGAGTGGCTGGGTGGGGCCAGAGCAACGACAGGGCGGGCTAAGGGAGTGGGCGCAGAGGAAGAGGAAGAAGGGAGGGCTTGGAGTGAGCCCGGAGGGCTTCGTGGAAGTGTTGATCAGAATTGCACCTTAAGAAGTAACACTTTGGCCACGAAGGAAGTCAAGGGGAGGCCATGCAGTCTACATGGGGTTAGGGGTGAGTAGAGGTACGGGGGTGGGGATGCGGCTGGGGTTGCTGCTGGGATCAGTCCTGGAGAGGAGGCAGACAGGATGGAGCTGTAGAGGCAGGAAGGGGGTCAGATGGGTAGAGTTTGAGGGCCTCCCTCTGGAGATAAGACATGGCCCACCCTAAGGAGTTGGGAGGGCAGAGGAATTGGGAAGTGGGCTGTGTTCTAGAAGGAAGTTACCTAGGTGAAAGCACGTGGATGGCAATTAAATGGAGTGGGAGTGGGGAGGGGCAGTCTCTGAGGTGGCTGTGGAATGAGGCTCTACAGTAAATGGGGGATTTCATGGGCACTGCGGTTTCACAGTGGGGGACAGTATGGGGTACAAGCACTGATATGATGGCCCACCCCAGGAAGTGGACATAGGTTTGGCAGCAGATGTGGGAACGCTGCAGCGACTGCCCAAGGTCATCGGAAACCAGAGGTGAGCGGAGAAGCCGAGGGAGGGCACCACGGGCATCTCCCGGGCCCGGGACGAGTGCCGTCCCCTGACAGGCCCTGCTTTCTCGCAGCCTGGTTAACGAGCTGGCCCTCACTTCCCGCAAGATGATGGCTGATGAGGCCCTGGACAGTGGGCTGGTCAGGTAGGGGCCGAGGCCTCGGCTGGTCGAAGGCTCAGGTGCAATCTGGGCGAGGCTCTGGGGTCCCCGGGTTGTCTTCAGGGATTCCACATGGCTTCCTGTCTCTGGCTGGTCACTTCTTTATTCTGGTGTCCAGTGCCCTGGACCGTCTATGTCACTGGGCGGTTTTCCAATTTCCACAGTGGTTGGTCAATTCTTCATCCATGGGGACTCTGCGGAACTCCCCCTCCCCAACCACCCACACACCCCCATTACGGGTTCTATTCATCCGCAGTCGGCTGTTCCCAAACAAGGAGGACATGCTCGAGGCGGCCTTCACCCTGGCGGCAGAGATTTCCACCAAGAGCCCTGTGGCAGTGCAGGGCACCAAAATGAACCTGATCTACTCCCGCAACCATTCCGTGGCTGACAGTCTCAACTACATGGTAAGGCTTTCTGTTCAACCAATCACAGCCCTTCTCTGATCCCAGAGCGGCCAATCAGGGCCTCTGCAAGCAGGCCTTGTCCTCTGATTGGTGCGCTGCCTCTTCCCTGTTTTTCATTGGCCCAACTCCAATCCTCCCTCCCATTGTGCTCCACCCTCTTCATTCAGGCTACCTGGAACATGAGCATGCTACAAACCGAGGACGTCGTTAAGTCTGTCCAGGCTGCGATGGAGAAGAAGGACTTGAAGAGCGTGAACTTCTCCAAGCTCTGAGAGCCCCCCAGGACCAGGCTCAGGCCCTGGCCTGGGGGTCTGGCCTTGTCCCCTTGCCCCATCCCGTGCCGTTTCCTCATCCACAGAGAGTTAGGATGAGTGAAGCCGGTCGCCTCCGTGCCTTCATGCCTGATCTCCCAGTTTGTTGCTACGACACTGATTTCCTCGTGCCCAGAGCCTCATCTTCACCCAAACAGTAAAGCAGCTTAATGAACCTGGTGTCCTTATTGGAAAGAGGCGAGGCAGCAAGGAGCCAAGACGCGCCTGCCCCCACGGACCTCAGCTGGGCGGAATGTTGGGGCGGAGATTTGGCCAATGGGAATGGGAGCCACGCGGGCGATGCCCATTCAGAGCTGGCGATGGGCAGCCCAGGACAAATAGGAAGTCTGGCAGGGGCGGGGCAAGCAAAAGTCACGTGCCTTCAGCCCGGAAAGGCCCCAGATGGTGTCCCTGTCTGCTCTAGGCTCCAGAGCGGTGTTCGCCCTGCCTGGCACCCACTCACTGCATAGCGTAGTGGGATCCGACGCTGGAGGCTGGCTGGAGTTCTGTTGCTACCCAGTCTTGGCCCAACTGCCTCAGTTTCGTTAAGCTTCAGGTTTTCGTGTCCATTAGATAAACCCAACCTCCCGGGTTTAGGTTTGGAATGCGTGCAAGAGGCCAAGGATTAATTTAATGCCTTCTATATGCCAAGTCCTATTCTGAGCGTTTATTCTCTGCGTGAGTCCTTTCAAAGCTTCTGTGAAGTCAATACTACTAATATCCCCATTTTACAGATGGGCAAATGGGGAAATTGAAGTTAACGCTAAACTGATGCATTCCAAACAGCTAGGAAGTGGCCAGGGCAAGATCTGAACCCAGAGCCTTTGGCTCCAGAAGTCGTGATCTAAGCCACTATCTATGCAGCCCAGAGCGCCTGGGTGGCTCAGTCGGTTAGGCAGGGGACTTCAGCTCTTGTGATCTGTGAGTTTGAGCCCTGCGACTGGCTCTGTGCTGACAGCTCAGAGCCTGGAGGTTGCTTGTGATCCTGTGTCTTCCTTTCTCTGTGCCCCTCCCCACCTCGTGCTCTGTCTCTCAAAAATGAGTAAACGCTAAAAAGTAAAAACAATTAAAGTTATATGGCATTGGACTGTCAGGCATGCGGTGGGCATGCAAATAAACGTAGGTGCTCCCACAGTTCCTCCGAGTGTCCAGAGCGCCTAGTTCCTTCCTACTCCCACTCACCCCCGTTGCCCATCTGTCATGGGCCACACCTGCAGCCTTGCCCTGCCCAACCCTCCTGAACTGTCCCTCTCTCTGCTAACAAAGGTCTGGCCAGGCTTTTATTGACTCTGATAAAGCCCTGGCAGGGCTGAAGTTCACTACACTTCCTCTTTGCGAAAGGGCCTGAAGGAGGCGGCTCTGACCTAAGTCCCCCTGGCCTGACCCAGATGATCTGGGTTCTGGCTGGTTACCAGTGAGACTAGTAAGAGGAGGGACACAAGGGGGCGCCCTAGAAAAAGACAGGAGCGTGGGGTGTCCCGAAGAGGGGCCCTGTGGACCCTGCCCTGCCAGCCCCTCCCCTATCTCAGGTATAAGAGCCACCCCCTCCTGCCCTCTGCCACCATTCCCCACTTCTGTGCCTCTTCTCACCGGACGACGACGGGCCACCAGCCCAGCCTCTCAAGATGGCCTATGTTCCTGCTCCCGGATACCAGCCCACCTACAACCCGGTGAGATAGGGGCCCAGGCCCTAACTGCGGGCCCCCGGCCTAGTTTCACCCTGAACCCCGCACACCAGCTTCCTCTCACCATGATTCCTCAGAGGCACCCCTTCCCCACCACCACCACCCCCGAGTCTGATTTACCCGACACAGCCTGGGACTCGATTTACTCTCACCCTGACACTCAGGCTATTTATGTCCATACCTGACTCTTGGCTCGCCTCACCTTCATGCGGATGAAGGACACCCCTAGTGTCCTAATGAGGGGGGGGTGCTTCTCGATGAGGAGTAAGGGCTCACCGGGCCCCTTCCACAGACTCTGCCCTACAATAAGCCCATCCCCGGCGGACTCTGTGTCGGAATGTCTGTTTACATCCAAGGAGTGGCTAGTGAGCACATGAAGAGGTAAGTAAGGCACTCCCCTGCGCCAGGCTAGGCCAGGAGAGGGGGAAACGGGGGCTTCCACCCTCCTGCAGAAGGCCTTCCCCCTCCCCCACCTGCTTGGGAAGGGGGCTCTGTGCCACTGCCCCCGATGGCCAAAGGTCAGCCTTAGCCTGGGACGTCCAGGACTTGGTGACCAGGAGCAGGGAGCCTGGGGGCTGCGGGGAGGGGGGAGGGGGCCGGGAGTCTCACCAAGAGAGGAGGCCCTGGAGCTGGGATGTTGGCCTGGAATTGATGGGTGTGATGGCATGAACTCAGATCACAGGCTCAGAGCCCGGCCAGCTCTGTCACTGGCCAACTGTGCGACCCCGGAAAGCCACCACGCCTCTCTGTGCTTTAGATTCCCGTCTGTAAAATGGGATTGTTTTGAGGATTCCATGTGTAACACTGGAAAGTAAGCAGTAAAATAAGTCTTAGCATTTTTTTTAGGGCCCTAAAATGGTGATAAAAAATTGACCTGACCTGAAGGCACGGTTGGTTTTTCTTACTCATTGGTTTTTTGGTCATTGAGTGCCCGCTGTGTGCCTACGCACTGGGGAGAGAGCAGTCGATGGGACCAAGATCTCTGCCCACGCGGAGCTGACATCCTAGTAGAAAGGAGAGATGAAAGATAAAAATCAAATATGCAGGGGCCAGTGGTAATAAGTACTAAGCACACAAACAGGGAAAGGAGATGGGGAATGGATGTAGAGGGAGGACTGTGGCACTGTCCCTTTAAATAGGGTGGTAGGGAGGGAACACTTCAGCAAAGACCCAAAGAAGGGGCAGGAGGGAGCCTGGGAGTATAGGTGGAGAAAGAACAGCCAGTGCAAAGGCCCTGAGGCCGGTGTTTGTGCCCAGTTAGAATAACTTCAGGGATGCTGGCCTGAGGGCAGGCGTGGGTCCTGCTCTGACTTGCCTCTTCAGAGGTCCCCCTGGCTGGAATGGCCTGCGGGGCAGGGAGGGAGCAGAGAGACAGGTTCCTAGGATAGTGCGTGGCCCTTGGAAACGCAGGCGTCCCAGCTATAGTCTTATTTAAAGCGGGGAGGGGCTGGGGGGCGGTGGTCTGGTTAAGGAAAGGGAGTGAGCCAATGCGTGGCAGCCCTCCTGGACTTCGGGGGCACTACCTTCCCTTCCTCTCTGGGGTCCTGTCGTTTTCTTCCCCCAACCCCTCCTCCCGCCCAGTCAGGGGCGTGAGAACGGGGTAGGTGTGAACCGGCTTCCGGGAGGAGGTCCCGGTTCGCAGGAGGGGGTGGGGAGCGGGGGGAACAGCGCTTCCTGTCCCACCAGGTTCTCCGTGAACTTGGTGGCGGGGCAGCAGGTGGGGGCGGACATTGCCTTCCACTTCAATCCCCGCTTCGATGGCTGGGACAAGGTGGTTTTCAACTCGATGCAAGGCGGCAGGTGGGGCAGCGAGGAGAAGAAAAGGAGCATGCCCTTCCGCAAGGGCACCGCCTTTGAGCTGGTGATCATGGTGCTGGCGGAGCACTACAAGGTCAGAGCTTGGGGGCGGGGCCTCCCCATGGTGGCGCCCCTCCCCCCCTTCCCTCCTCCTACCGGCCTCTCCCTCCTTCTCCACCTTCCTTCCTCCCCTGCTTCCTCTTTCCATCTGTGCCTCCTCCTCCTCCCCCCTCCACCCCCTTCCTTCTCGCCCCTCCCTCTTATTTCCCTTCTCCTCCCCCTCTCTCCTCCCCCCTTCCCTCTCCCTCCACCTTTCCTACCTCACTTTTTTCTTTTCCTTCTTCCCTGCCTATTAAGCGTTTTTTCTCTTAAACAATTTTTTTTTCTCCCATGTTTCTCATTCCGATTCCTCCACCGTGGACGTCCTTGTCATGTTTAATGTATGTCACCTTGTCCCCTGCATTCTTGCAAAATGTGTATTCTGGCTCTTTCTTCTCGAAACACACAAAAGGAGCGCTGGGTGCAGTGACACCCCCCCCCCACCTTGGTCAGCTCCAGTGGCTGTGAGCTCGAAGCCCCTGGTTTTCATCCTTCCCTGACACCTCCCCTCTCATGGGATTTAAAAGCAAATCCCAGATATAATTTCATTCATAAATATTTCAGTTTTTAAGAGCATAGTTCCAAGGCCACTAATTACCACAGCTAAAACACTTTCTTCCTGGGGCCTCACATCAGCCAGCCCTCAGGTTAACTCATAAATACCTTAACGTGTGTTGTTGTTTTAAAGTTTATTTTGAGAGAGAGAGAAAGAGCGTGAGAGCAAGAGCTCAAGCAGAGGAGGGGCAAAGAGAGAGGGATAGAGAGAGAATCCTGAGCAAACTCTGCACTGTCAGCACGGAGCCCGACACAGGGCTCAAACCCACCAACTGTAAGATCATGACCTGAGGGTTTTTTGCACTTAGTCTGAGTCAGCCTCCGGATAAGGCCCACACGCTGTGACTGATTACTATTATGCAAGTATTTTTTAAAGTTTTATTTATTTATTTATTTATTTAAATGTTTTATTTATTTCTGAGAGAGAGAGAGAGGCAGCGTGAGCAGGGGAGGGTCAGAGAGAGAAGGAGACACAAAATCTGAAACAGGCTCCAGGCTCAAGCTAGGCATCAGCACAGAGCCTGACGCGGGGCTTGAACCCATGAACTGGGAGATCATGATGTGCGGAAGTCGGATGTTTAACCGACTGAGCCACCCAGGCGCCCCATATTTTATTTTATTTTTGAGAGACAGAGAAAGAGCGAGAGTGTGAGTGGGGGAGGGGCAGAGAGAGAGAGAGAGGGAGACCAGAGAATCCAAAGCAGGCTCTGAGCTGTCAACACAGAGCCCGATGTGGAGCTCGAACCCACTAACCAAACCATGAGATCATGACCCACGCTGAAGTTGGACACTTAACCACCTGGGCCACCCAGGCACCCCATGCAAGTATTTTTAAATTTTATTTTTTTTACCTTATTAAAAATTTTTAAAAGTTTATTTATATTTGTTTTATTTATTTCTGAGAGAGAGAGACAGAGTGAGCAGGGGAGGGTCAGAGAAAGAGAGAGAGACACAGAATCTGAAACAGGCTCCAGGCTCTGAGCTAGTGGTCAGCACAGAGCCCGACGTGGGGCTCGAACCCACGAACCGCGAGATCATGACCTGAGCCAAAGTCGGACGCTTAACCGACAGCCACCCAGGCGCCCTGAGAGTCTTTTTGTAAATGTGTTACTGAAGTGTACAACAGAGCTCACTGGATTTTCACCAAAACACCCCAGCATCCAAGTCCAGAAATAAAACTGCTTCGGAGCTGGCTGTCAGCCCCGTGCCCACAGCTTAGCGCTGTAAATAGAACCGTGATGACATAAAGGACACTGAGGTATGATAACAGGGCTCTACACAGGATTTCCACCATGGCTTTGACATGCCTGGCTGGGTTTTTACTATTCCCAACAATCCCTGGGTGAACCTCCACTTCACAGATGGGGAAAGGCTCAAAGAGGTGAAGTGACTTCCCCCAGGTCAGACAGCCAACATGCCGGAGGTGGACTCAGGCCCAACTCCTTTGGCACCGAAACCAAACCTCAGGCTCGATTCTCTCATGCTCACCATCCTGACTAAATCCTCCGCTCTCGCCCATCCACCTGTCTCCCCCAGCCGTTGACCCTGGCTCAACCTCTGACCTGTAGACTCCAAGAATCCTCACTCTGTGGCTATCCCAGCTCATCTCCAAGACTTGTCTCCAAGTTAAAAAGATCTCTGTCCCCTACTTCCTGTTTCTGCCTTCCCAAGGTCACAGGTGCCAACCCTGACCTTCCCCCTGCCCTCCAGGTGGTGGTAAATGGAAATCCCTTCTATGAGTTCGGGCACCGGCTGCCCCTACAGATGGTCACCCACCTGCAAGTGGATGGGGACCTGGAGCTTCAATCCATCAATTTCATTGGCGGCAACCCCCTGCCAAGCCAGGTGCGTGGCGTCCCTTCTCTTAGGTGCCCATTTCCTTCCTTAATTCGTTCCCTGCCTCCTTTCTTTCCTGAGCACCTGCCCTGGGCCAGGCCCTTCGCTGGCCGAGCTACAAAGGAGGCTGCCAAGACAGCCCGCTGGGAAGACAGACATTTCACCAGACGGTGCTGGCTCCAAGCGGTCAAGCCTAGGATGGGAGCCGGGAGGTTTGGGGAGTCCAGGGGCAGGGCTTCTAGGAGGAGGAGGAAGTCCGTAAGCTGAGTCAAGAAGCAAAGATAAGGAGGAACAAAAACCACGGGGATGGCAGGCAAGTTCATGAGAAGTTGCCCAACATTGCTGTCACCAGAGAAACTGACCTCAAGTCACAATGAGCTACCGCCACACGCCCAGGGGAATTGCTAACAAGAGAAAGGCACGCAATACCGATCACTGGAGAGGCTGGGGAGCTGGCCGACACTCCCCTGGGAATGACTGGGAAGTTCTCTGCAAGCTGAGCAGAGACACACCCCATGACCTAGAAACCCCGTTCCCAGGTCCACAGGGAAGAAACGGCCGCCCAAACACCCCCATAGCAGCCCAAACTCCAGACGCCAGCCCAGCCGTGTCCTTCGGCTGAGGGTTCTACCCTCCCCCAGCCTGTAAGCGCCCGCCCCCCCACCGCCTCTGCGGGGAAAGTGCTCTGATGCTCATCGGGCCCATTTTACAGATGGGGGAACCGAGGCACAGAGACAGGAGGAAGCAGGATAAAGAAGGGAGCGAGAGTAGAATTTACCAGGCTTGCCCTAAAGAGGTGGAGTGTCACTGCGCTCTGAAGAGCCCTAAACATGGCGAGTTCCTCTCCATGAATGAGCCACCTGGGTGCCACTCTTTGACCCCAGAGTTGTCTTGGACCGCGGTGGTGGGGCTGCCCTGGACAGGCCTCCTTGACACCCCCCCGAGCCCTAGTTTGGGGTCTTCCCTCATTGCTTCCCACACACATTGCCTTTGTGTCTAGGGACGTCCGTGGGTATGCCGGCACACCCACTACCTGTTGATGGGTCATGGATTTCTCCTTGGTGGGGGGGCTTGGTGGCCTGAGGAGGTCTTGGGGCAGCCACAGGACCCCCAGCCCCCCTCACCCTTTCTGCCTTCCATTCATCTGTGTAGCGTCCTGGACACACGCACCAACAGCCAAGTAACCTGCCTGTAAGTGGGAGGGGTGTGTGGCCATTTTGGGGGGGGAGGGGTGGTGAGAAGCGGGAGGGGGTCAAAGAGGTGGGCCCCCCAGTTGTACTAATCCAGCACCCAGAGATATGCCTGCATAGAGTTGGCGTGCCATAAATATTTGTCAGATGTTACAGAATCATATCTCTCCTTCCTCACTCCACAGACCATGGAAGGACCCCCAGTCTTCAACCCGGTAAAGTGTCCTGTGGGCATTTAGGGCTTGACGGCAGGGAGTTGGCGGGGATGTAGGAGCCGGGGGTGGGTAAGGGGCTCTGTGAGGGTGGGAAATAGAGTGGGGAGAGGGTGTCAGGGTGGCCAGAGTCGGGAGGGGATGGGAGTTGGGGACATTTCCTAGGAGGGGGCAGCCATCTCTGAAAATGTGTCTCTGCCTCTGGTGTCTGGTGATCTGAGAGGTGATGGGACCCCCATGTCCTCTTCCCACAGCCTGTGCCATTTAGGAAGATCTTGCAAGGGGGGCTTACAGCCCGAAGAACTGTCGTGCTCCAGGGCTTCATACCCCACACAGGCAAGAGGTACACGGTCTGCACTGAAATGGGAATCCACAGCCCCCTCCCTCCTTCAGGGCCAGGAGTCTGGGCCCCGGCCACCTCCTCCCCTGGAGACCCAGGCACTGGCCCCTGTCTGATTCCCTCCTCCTTCCCTCTCTGCCTTCAGCTTTGCAATCAACTTCGTCGTGGGATCCACAGGGGACCTGGCTCTGCACATTAACTCCCGTCTGACAGAGGATGTCGTGGTTCGGAACAGCTTCCTGAATGGTTCGTGGGGATCCGAGGAGAAGAAGATCACCTACAACCCGTTTGGTCCTGGAAAATTCTTTGATGTGAGTCTGGGGTCTCTTTTGCCCCCTTCCCTCCAAACCCTCTGTCCTGGCCCTAGCCTCAAGCCTGCCCTCCCCCGGCAGCTGTCCATCCGCTGTGGCATAGATCGCTTCAAGGTTTACGCCAATGGCCAGCACCTCTTCGACTATTCCCATCGCGTATCGGCCTTCCAGAATGTGGACGTGCTGGAGATCCAGGGTGATATCAACTTGTCCTATGTCCAAGTTTGATCTATTCCCAGGGCCATAACTCTTGGGGACACAGAGAGAAAGATCCCACAGGACTCTCTTCTGAGTCCTTAATAAAATGTTTGAGGTTATCTCATGAATGTCCGAAACGCCATTCACCTCCCTCACCGTTCCTTCCTTCGTTCAATCATACTATCCATTGAGCCACCTCATCACCTGTCCACCCATCTTCCCATCGCAATAAATCTAGGAATATTCCAGACACGGATCGTGGGCTTTAAGTGTATCAACTCATTTTCTCCTCACAAAAACAACAGGAGGTAGGAACTATTATTATCATACTTCTGGAAAAGATGAGGAGAGAGGCAAATTAAAATAAAGCAAATTGCCCAAGGTCACACAGCCACAAATGGCAGAATGAGGATTTAAATCAAGGTGGTTTGGCTACACACTTAGTCACTGTACAGCCCATTTTTCCATCCATCTATGTAACCACCTGTCTGTTTATCCATCTCAACCTCCATAAATCTCTCCAAACATCCATCTAAGCGTATATTCATCTATCTGCCTAAATATACAATCAAGGACACCTGGCTGGATTGGTTGGTGGAGCAGCAACTCTTGATTTCAAGGTTGTAAGTTCAAGCCCCACATTGAATGTAGAGATTACTTTAAAAAAAATTTTTTTTAATGTTTTATTTATTTCTGAGAGAGAGAGAGAAACAGCGTGAGCAAGGGAGGGTCAGAGAGAGAGGGAGACACAGAATCTGAAACAGGCTCCAGGCTCTGAGCTGGCTGTCAGCACAGAGCCTGACGCGGGGCTCGAACCCACCAACTGTGAGATCATGACCTTAGCTGAAGTCGGACGCTTAACCGATTGAGCCACCCAGGCGCTCCGAGATTACTTTTTTTTTTTTAATTTATTTCTAGGAGAGAGAGAGAGAGAGAGAGACAGCGTGAGCAGGGGAGGGTCAGAGAGAGAGGGAGTCACAGACTGAAACAGGCTCCAGGCTCTGAGCTGGCAGTCAGCACAGAGCCCGACGCGGGGCTCGAACCCACGAACCGCGAGATCATGACCTAAGCGAAAGTCGGACGCTTAACCGACTAAGCCACCCAGGCGCCCCAACTTTTTTTTTTTAATTAAAAGAAATTCTTTTTAGATATTTTGTTCATTTACTTTGAGAGAGAGACAGAGAGAAAGAGAGACAGAGAGAGAGAGAGAATCCCAAGCAGATTCCGTGCTCAGCGTGAAGCCTGACACATCTCCATCCCACAACCCTGGCATCATGACCCAAGAGGAAATCAAGAGTTGTACGCTCAACTGACTGAACCACTCAGGCATCCCAGAGATTACTTAAAATTGTTTTGAAGATCTAAAACATAAAAATAGGGGTGGCTTAGTCGGTTAAGCGACCGACTTTCAACTTAGGTCATGATCTCGCAGTTCGTGGGTTCGAGCCCCGCGTCGGGCTCTGTGCTGACTGCCAGCTTAGAGCCTGGAGTCTGTTTCAGTCTGTGACTCCCTCTCTCTCTGACCCTCCCCTGCTCACGCTGTCTCTCTCTATCTCCTAGAAATAAATAAAAAAATAAAAAATAAAAAAATAAAACATAAAAATAAATTAAAAAATAAACATCCAACCATTCATCTACTCACCTGTCCATCTAACTCTCCACCTATCCCTCTGTTTGCCCATCCATTCATCATCCAACCCTTCACACATCCATCTGACCATCCATCCACTCAGACATCTAACCATTTATTCACTTATCCATCTGTCTAGCCATTCAGCTATCCTTACATCCAACTTGCAGTCGCTCATTCATCTCTTCATCCTTCCATTTGTCCATGCAATTCTCTGCCTTCCATCACATCCATCCATCCATCTCTCCTCCAAATGCCCATTGATCCCTCTGTCCAGGCATCCATTCCTTCATTCTCTACCTATCATGTCATCCATCCACTCCTTATGATCTATTCTTCTCTTCATTTCCAACTATGTGTCTATTCATTTATCATTTCCTTTCTCCATCTGTCCACTAACCATCTGGCATCCACCCAATCATCCTCTTACTACTGCTCTCTTGCATTGATTTAATCATTCATTCATTTATGCTTTCATTCACCCGTTCACTCATTCCTTTTTCATTTACTCACTTGTTTACATATCCATTATTCAAGGCATTTCTCAGTGTCTATTCATTGTTCATTTATTCTGTTTATAGTCTCATTCTTCTAATCTAGTTCTCCAACTTGGCATACATTGCAATCATCTGGGGAGATTTAATTTAAAAAAAATTTTTTTAGAGGGGGGAGGGGCAGAGAGAGAGGGGACAGAGGATCCAAAGCCAGCCGGCTCTGCGCTGACAGCAGACAGCCCGATGTGGGGCTCTATCTATCTCACGAACTAAGAGATTATGAACTGAGCTGAAGTTGGATGCTTAGGGCGGTCACTACCCCAGGTGGCATGTCCCAGCGATGGCAACGGAGGAACAAAATCAGTAGCAGAGCCTGGATGGGCTCAGCGAGATGGGATGAGCCTGGAGCGCCACCCGGAAGCAGTGGAGAAGTCATGTTTCGTTTTCCACTGCTGCTACAACACGTTTGAAGAAATATGGCTACAGACTTGCCAAAGAGGCCATTAATTTATAGATCCAAGACGTTCAATGACTTGCAAGTAGGATAAATACAAAGATATCCAGGGGAAGGGGGCAAGATGGCGAAGAAGTAGGGAGCTCCATACATTACACTCGCCCCCATATCTCGCACGGAGAAGGCCTGAAGCCATAGGAACCCTTACGGAATCTAGGAGTTTGGGAGGAAAAGGAGACAGAGTCCTCTAAGAAAACCTTCTAGGTGTGAGTGCGAACTGGGGAAGATAAAATCGGGCCGGGACCAGAGACACAGAGGGATGGGGGCGACCCCCCTCTGCGGGGAGTTTAGAGGGGAAAGAGAGGGGCCGAAACTGCTCAAGACACTGTCCCTGTCGCTGGGGAACAAAAAACCTCCACTCGGGACACAGAGGGACCCGGTTTCCTGCTCTCCAGCTGACCCTAGGCAGGACGCACTCATCCCAGGCGACCCCCAGATGAAACTGCTCCTCGCTTGCCAACCCGATCTGGAGGAGATGGGAGCAGCGGCTTCCCATCTGGCTCAATCCCCAGTGGGAAGGCAGGAGGCTTGGGACTGCCCTGAGGGGATCACCTGCAAGTTTGTGTTTCTGGCAATTTCAGTGGGGCGCGCGGACTGGGATCTGGAAATGAGGCCTGGCCTGGGATATAGAGCATGGCCCACCTTGGTTGAGCCCCCAGCACAGGGAGTTTACACACCCAAAAAAGTGAGTTGCAGTGCTTGGTTCAAGAAGGGACTGGAGCACCGCCACTCTTCTCCCCACAACCGCCAAGGCGGGATGCCTGCGGGGTGCACTGGATCAAACCACGCCCATCACTGCTGGAGATCTGCCCTCCTCCCTCTTTTTTTTTTTTTTTTACTGGAGCACTGACCTGATTAATTCTGGTCACCGGCTTGCTTAAACAGTCACATTTAATCCATTCTCTAGATGTAAATTCTACACCTACCTGCCTTTTCATCTCTTTCTCTCTGGAGTATTCAGACTATATAGTTTCTCTGGATAACACCATCGTCATTTCTTTCACCTCTTCAACCGTATTCCACTCTTTCACTCTTTGAAAAAAGCTTATTCCTTCTGCTGGCTCATTTCATTTCCAATTTCGCCTCATCCCCACCCTGTCATCTCTCTCTTTCTCTATGCTCTTCAACCAGCACTGCATACACCCGGCTATTTATTTGTAGCTGGGAAATCTGGCTATATGCTTTACACTGTTTTTTTGTCCATTGGGTTTCTTTTTTCCTTTTCTTTTCTTCTTTTTTTCTTTTTTATGTATTTTTATTTTTTATTATTCGCCTTCCCTCCTCCCTCTTTTCTCTTTACTTTTTCATTTTCCCTTCCAGTTTGCGTGTTTGTTGGATTTGTCTGTGCATTTGTGTGCCTTTGTTCCCTGTGTGTTTGTCTGTCTATTATCTTCTCCAGGGCAAACTCAAGAAACAAGCCAAAGTACACATGGTGGAGAGTTCCAAATACCACTACGAGTAGGAAAATAAAATAACCAAGGTCTCAACCAGAGAGCCCAAGAGATACCATTCAAAGAACACTATATATATTTTTTAATTTATATATATTTATATAATATAAATTAAAATATATATTATATATATATATAAAATATATATATTTAATTTAATATATTTTTTAATTTATTTCTAGGAGAGAGAGAGACAGCGTGAGGGGAGGGTCAGAGAGAGAGGGAGTCACAGACTGAAACAGGCTCCAGGCTCTGAGCTGGCAGTCAGCACAGAGCCCGACGTGGGGCTCGAACCCACGAACCGCGAGATCATGACCTAAGCGAAAGTCGGACGCTTAACCGACTAAGCCACCCAGGCACCCCTCAAAGAACACTTTCTGAACCGATAGGCCCTGGACATTCAAAGAGCCTTCTTGGGCACAACAGCGCTCACAGGTGCAGAGAACATAACAAGTTTTTAAAACTAACAAGAGATAGAAAGCTAACCAAAATGATGAAATGAAAGAGCTCTCCTCCAAAGAAATGCCAGGAAGAATTGACAGCTAAAGAACTGCTCAAAACAGATATAAGCAACATAACTGAACAAGAATTTAGGACAACAATCATAAAATTAATCGCTGGACTTGAAAAAAGCATGGAGGACATCAGAGAAACTATGGCTACAAAGACTATCGAGCTTAAAAATAGTTATGATGAATTTAAAAATGAGATAAATGAGATACGTAATAAACTGGAGGCGTCCAATGCACAGATTGAAGAGGCAGAAAGGGGAATAAGTGATTTAGAAGACACGATTATAGAAAAAGAAGAAACTAAGAAAAAGAGAGACAAACTGATCCAGGAACATGAAAGAAGAGTTCGAGAGCTCAGCAATACAATCAAATGGAACAATATCCATATCATAGGAATCTCAGAAGAGGAAGAGAGAGGGAAAGGTGCTGAAGGAGTCCTGGAACAAATTATAGCAGAGAACTTCCCCAACCTGGGGAGGGAAGTAGACTTTGAAATTCAAGAGGCACAGAAACTTCCCTCAGACGTAATTTGAATCAATCTTCTGCACGACATATCATAGTGAAAATGGCAAAATATAAGGGCAAAGAGAGAATTTTGAAAGCAGCTATGGAGAAAAGGGCCCTAACATACAAAGGGAAACCTATCAGAGTGGTGACAGACCTATCTACTGAAACTTGGCAGGCCAGAAAGGAATGGCAGGAGATCTTCAATGTGATGAACAGAAAAAATATGCAGCCAAGAATCCTCTATCCAGCAAGCCTGTCTTTCAGAATAGAGGGAGAGATAAAAGTCTTTCCAAATAAACAAAAATTGAAAGAATTTGTCACCACGAAACCAGCTCTACAAGAAATCCTGAGGGGGACTCTCTGAGGGAAATGTTGCAAGGAACGCAAGATGCTAGAGACACACCACAACCATGAATCCCACAAAGGACACAATGACTCTAAACCCATATATTTCAATAATAACACTGAATGTAAATGGATGAAATGCCCCAATCAAAAGACATAGAGTAGCAGAATGGATTAAAAAAACAAAACCCATCTATTTGCTATCTACAAGAAATTCATTTTAGACAGGAGGACATCCTCAGATTGAAAGTAAGGGGATGGAGAAATATCTATCATGCTACAGGAAGTAAAAAAAAAAAAAAAGCTGGAGTAGCTATACTTATATCAGACAAACTGGACTTTAAAGTAAAGACAGTAACAAGGGATGAAGAAGAGCATTATATAATAATTAAAGGATCTTTCCTTCAGGAAGTAGGAACAATGATAAATGTCTATGCACCAAATATGGGAGTACCTAAATACATAAAACAATTAATCATAAACAGAAACAGTCTTATCGATAAGAATGTGCTAATAGCAGGGGACTTTAATACTCCACTTACAGCAATGGACAGATCAACTAGACAGAAAATCAATAAAGAAACAATGCACTTAAATGAGACATTGGACCAGATGGATTTGACAGATATTTTTAGAACTCTACATCCTGAGGCTATGATATTCACATTCTTCTCAAGTGTGCATGGCACATTCTCCAAGATAGATCACATACTGGGACATAAAGCAGCCCTCAATAAATAGAAAAGAATAGAGATCATAGCATGCACACTGTCAGATCACAATGCTTTGAAACTTGAAATCAATTACAGGAAGAAGTCTGGAAAACCTCCAAAAACATGCAGGTTAAAGAACACCGTACTGAAGAATGAATGGGCCAATCAGGCAATTAGAGAAGAAATTTAAAAATATATGGAAACAAATGAAAATGAGAATACAAGAATCCAAACCCTATGGGATGTGGCGAAAGCAGTCCTAAGAGGAAAGTATACTGCACTCCAGGCCTATTTCAAGAAATTAGAAAAAGTGCAAGTACAAAATCTAACAGCTCACCTAAAGCAACTAGAGGGAGAGCAACAAGAACGCCCTAAACCCAGTAGAAGAAGAGAAATAATAAAAATCAGGGCAGAAATAAACAATATAGAAACCAACAAAACAGTTGAACAGATCAATGAAACCAAGAGTTGATTTTTTGAAAAAATAAACAAAATTGAGAAACCTCAAAAAGAAAACTCTCAAAAAGAAAAGAGAGAGCACTCAAATAGACAAAATCATGAATGAAAATGGACTTATTACAACCAACCCCTCAGAAATACGAGCAATTATCAGGGAGTACTATGAAAAACTATGTGCCAACAAACTGAACAACTTAAAAGAAACGGACAAATTCCTAAACACACACTCACTACCAAAATTCACACCGGAAGAGATAGAAAACCTGAACAGACCCATTACAACTGAGGAAATTGAATCAGTTATCAAAAATCTCCCAACAAATAAGAGCCCTGGGCCAGATGGCTTCCCTGAGGAATTCTACCAGATAGTTAAAACAGAATTAATACCCATTCTTCTCAAACTATTCCAAAAAATAGAAATCGAAGGAAAACTTCCAGACTCATTTTATGAAGCCAGCATCACTTTGATTCCCAAGCCAGACAGAAACCCAGCAAAAAAGGAGAACTACAGGCCATATCCTTGATGAATACAGATGCAAAAATCCTTAACAAAATACTTGCAAAACGAATTCAACAGTACATGAAAAGAATTATCCACCAAGATGAAGTGGGATTCATTCCTGGGTTACAGGGCTGATTCAATATTTGCAAATCAATCAATGTGATACATCACATCAAGAAAAGAACCATATGATCCTGTCAATAGATGCAGATAAAGCTTTTGACAAAATACAGCATCCTTCTTAATACAGACCCTCGAGAAAATCAGGGGAACTTATAGAAGGAACTTATTTGAACATCATAAAAGCCATCTATGAGAAGCCCTCAGCTAACATCATCCTCAATGGGGAAAAACTGAGAGCTTTCCCCCTGAGATCAGGAACACGACAGGGATGTCCACTCTCACCACTGTTGTTTAACATAATGCTGGAAGTCCTAGCATCAGCCATCAGACACCAAAAGGAAATCGCAGGCATCAGAATTGGCAAAGAAGAAGTCAAACTTTCACTTTTTGCAGACGACATGATACACTACATAGAAAACCCGGCAGACTCCACCAGAAGCCTACTAGAACTGATCCAAGAATTCAGCAAAGTTGCAGGGTACAAAATCAATGTACAGAAATCGGTTGCATTTTTATACACCAACAATGAACCCAACAGAAAGAGAAATCAAGAAACTGATCCCATTCACAATTGCACAAAAAAACATAAAATACCTAGGAATAAACCTAACCAAGGATACAAGAGATCTGTATGATGAAAACTATAGAAAACTTATGAAGGAAATTGAAGAAGACACCAAGATATGGAAAAACATTCCATGCTCATGGATTGGAAGAACAAATATAGTTAAAATGTCATTACTACCCAAAGCAATCTACACATTCAATGCAATCCCAATCAAAATTGCACCAGCATCCTTCTCAAAACTAGAACATACTATCCTACAATTTGTATGGAGCCACAAAAGACCCCGAATAGCCAAAGTGATACTGAAGGAGAAAACCAAAACGGGAGGCATCACCATCCCAGACTTTAGCCTCTACTACAAAGCTGTCATCATCAAGACAGTATGGTATTGGCACAAAAACAGACACATAGACCAATGGAATGGAACTGAGAACTCAGAATTGGACCCAAAAGTATACAGCCAATTAATCTTTGACAAAGCAGGAAAGAGTATCCAATGGAAAAAAGACAGCCTCTTTAACACATGGTGCTGGGAGAACTGGACGGCAACATGCAGAAGAATGAAACTAGATCATTTTCTCACACCATCCACAAAAATAAACTCAAAATGGATAAGGGACCTGAACGTGAGACAGAAAACCATCAAAACTCTAGAGGAGAAAGCAGGAAACAACCTCCTTGACCTCCACCGCAGCAATTTCTTACTTGACACATCCCCAAAAGCAAGGGAATCAAGAGAAAAAATAAACTGTTGGGACCTCATCAAGATTAAAAGCTTCTGCACAGCAAAGGAAACAACCCACAAAACTAACAGGCAGCCAACGGAATGGGAAAAGATAGTTGCAAATGACATATCAGATAAAGGGTTAATATCCAGAATCTATAAGGAACTCACCAAACTCCACACCCGAAAAACAAACAACCCAGTGAAGAAATGGGCAGAAGATATGAACAGACACTTCTCCAAAGAGGACATCCAGATGGCCAATAGACACATGAAACGATGCTCAGCATCGCTTCTCATCAGGGAAATACAAATCAAAACCACACTGAGATACCACCTCACGCCAGTCAGAGTGGCTAAAATGAGCAAATCAGAGAACTTTAGATGCTGGCGAGGATGTGGAGAAACGGGCACCCTCCTACACTGTTGGTGGGAATGTAAACGGGTGCAGCCCCTCTGGAAAACAGTGTGGAGGTTCCTCAAAAATTAACAATAGAACTCCCCTATGACCCAGCAATAGCACTGCTAGGAATTTACCCAAGGGATACAGAAATGCTGATGCATAGGAGCTCATGTACCCCAATGTTCATAGCAGCACTCTCCACAATAGCCAAAACACGGAAAGAGCCTAAGTGTCCATCAACAGATGAATGGATCAAGAAGATGTGGTTTATCTATACCATGGAATACTACATGGCAATGAGAAACAATGACATCTGGCCATGTGTAGCAACATGGATGGACCTTGAGGGTGTTATGCTGAGCAAAATAAGTCAGGCAGAAAAGGACAGATACCATATGTTTGCATGTATAGGAGGATTAGGAGGAACTTAACGGAGGACTGTGGGGAAAAGAAGGAGAAAAATAGTGGGGGAGAGGGAGGGAGGCAAACCATGAGAGACTCTTGAACGCTGAGAACAAACTGAGGACTGGTGGGTATGCAGGGGAGGGGGGTGATCGGCATGGAGGAGGGCACTTGTGCGGATGAGCACTGGGTGTTATATGGAAACCAACTTGACAATAAACTATTTGTAAATAAATAAATAAAATTTTTAAAAAAAGACATCCACACCTAGACCCATCAATGTCAAACTGGTGTAAAAAAAATAAAAAAAGACAGAAAACCTTGAAAGCAGAAAGTGAAAAACAGCTCATCTTGTACAGGTAACAGCAGTACAATTAACAGCTGTTTATAGAAACAGTGAAGGGGGGGGCTGCGTGGCTCAATCGGTTAAGCATCAGACCCTTGGTTTCAGCTCACATCATGATCTCACAGTTTATGAGTTCCAGCCTTGCATCAGACTCCGTGCTGACAGCGCAGAGCCAGCTTTAGGTCCTCTGTCTCCCTCTCTGTCTCAAAAATAAATAAACATTAAAAAAAAAAAAAGCCCTTGGGGCGCCTGGGTGGCTTAGTCGGTTGAGTGCCCGACTTTCGCTTAGGTCATGATCTTGCGGTTCGTGGGTTCGAGCCCCGCGTCGGGCTCTGTGCTGACGGCCAGCTCGGAGCCTGGAACCTGTTTCAGATTCTGTGTCTCCCTCTCTCTCTGACCCTCCCCTGCTTGCTCATGCGCTCGCTCTCTCTCTCTCTCTCTCTCTCTCTCAGAAATAAATAAAATATAAAATTTTTAAAAACCCAAAATATGATTATATAAAGGAGATTATAATCCTATGGTGTAAAGTATAGGGCAGAGCTATATGTTACATATATGACAATAATAGCACACAATGGGGTGGGAAATAGAGACGTGCGGTGCAAAGCTGCTATAATTTACTAGAATTAAACCAGTATGGGGGAGGCTGGGGAGGCTCAGTGAGTTAAGCATCCGGCTCTTGATTTCAGCTTGGGTCATGATCTCACAGTTAGTGGGACTGGGCCCCTCAACAGACTCTGCTCTGACAGCACAGATCTTACTTGGGATTCTCTCTCTCCGCCCCACCGTCTACCCCCCACCAAAATAAATAAACTTAAAAAAATGCTTTTGGGACACCTGGGTGGCTCAGTCAGTAAAGCATCTGACTTTGGCTCAGGTCATGATCTCTCAGTCTGAGTTTGAGCTCAGAGCCTGGAGCCTGCTTTGGACTCCCCTTCTGAGGTGAGTCCCGGTTGGTGTGTGTGACTAAACATATGGCAGAAGTGACACTTTGTCACTTCTCAAGTTAGGTGATTCCTGATTCCTGAATCGGTCCTCTTGGAGGAGTGAGTCACTCCTCGAATGGTCCTGTGGAATGGTCCGTGTGACAGGAAATGAAAACTGCCATCAGCAGCCATGCGTCTGGGTCTTCCCGGAAGTGGCTTTTCCAATCCAAGTCAAGCCTCTGGCACAGGGCACTCAAGCCTCTTCTATAATGGCCACATGGTTCACACGTCAGGCATCGCGGGTGAATATGTCCCCACCACAACTGCTGACCTGCACTGACAAAGCGAAAAGGCAGCCACTAGGCGATGCGGGAATGCAGGAGCCTGGCTGTGTTCCCATAACACTTGGGTTATGGCGGCGCCGGGGTGGCCCAGTCGGTTGAGCTTCCAACTTCCGCTCAGGTCACGATCTCACGGTTCATGAGTTCGGCCCCGTGTCAGTGCAGAATCCACTTCAGATCCTCTGTCTCCCTCTCTCTCTGCCCCTCCCCTGCTCACACTCTCTCAAAGATAAATAAAACATTACCAAAAAACAAAACAAAAAAAAAAAAAAAACCCAAACAAACCAAAAAAAAAAAAAAACAACACCAACCAACAACCCAAAACTTGAGTTATGGGCACTGAGATTTGAATTCCATATAATTTGTCGTGTTTTGAAATATTCTTCCTTTTATTGTTTTTCAGCTATTTAAAAATATAAAACCTATTCTTAGCCTGTGAGCCATCCTCGCTCAGGCAGTGGGTGGGTTAGGCTACAGCCATAGATTGGAAAGCTTCTTTCTTTCAGATGATTGCAAGTCCAGAGATGTTTGAGTATAACTCCATGGAAATCAGAGCCACAACCACCTAGGCAGGCTACTCATAAATCATAAAAATTTACCTAAGATCATAAAAATTTTACAGTGCTAAGTTACAGGGTAATTGATTGTGAAGCAGTAGATAAGTCACATATTGTCAGACTATTAGAAAGCAAGATCCAAGTATATGTTGTTTATAAAAGACACACTTTAGGACATGTGGGTGGATCAGTTGTTTGGGCAACTGACTTGGGCTCAGGTCATGATCTCTCGGTTTGTGAGTCCAAGCCCTGTGTCGGACTCTGTGCTGACAGCTTGGAGCTTGGAGCCTATTTCAGATTTCGTGTCTCCCCCTCTCTCTCTGCTCCTCCCCAATTGCGTTCTGTCTCTCTCTCTCTCTCTGAAAAATAAATAAACATTTAAAAAGATTAAAAGAAAAGACACACTTTAGACCTAAGACACCAGTAAGTTGAAAGTAAATGGATGAGAAAAGATACACCGTGCCAATAATAACCATGAAAGAGTAAGAAGGACGGAATTACTCTCGGACACAATAGATGTAAAAGAAATTGGACAAAGAGGGACAGTTTGTAATGATAAAAGGGACAATCCATCAGTTATACACACATACATAAATAGTAAATATATCAAATATATATATATATTTGTATACTGCAACAACAGATCCCAGGATGCATGACAAGTAGACTATTGAACAACTATTAAGTTGTAATACCCCTCTGACAATAAACTATTTGTAAAAAAAAAAAAATGAAAAAAAAAAAAAGTTGTAGTACCCCTCTTAGTAATTGATAGAATAACCGGACACAAATTAGTAAGGATCGAGAATACATAGAAATTAGCAGTCACTCTACCAAACAGTTAACACTCCACCTACCAAAATCAGGGCACACACACACACAATTTTCTTTTCTTTTCTTTTTCTTTTTTTTTTTTAAATTTTTAATGGTTTTATTTATTTCTAGGAGAGAAAGAGAGAGACAGCGTGAGCAGGGGAGGGTCAGAGAGAGAGGGAGTCACAGACTGAAACAGGCTTCAGGCTCCAAGCTGGCAGTCAGCACAGAGCCCGACGCGGGGCTCGAACCCACAAACTGCGAGATCGTGACCTAAGTGAAAGTCGGACGCTTAACCGACTAAGCCACCCAGGAGCCCCTCTCACACACACAATTTTCAAGTATGCTTGGAAATCCTCCAGAGTAGACATATAATGCCATAAAATAAGTCGTAATAAATGTATGCAAATTGAAATCATACAACATATGTTCTCTGTACCTTAATGGAATTAAGTTGGAAGCCAACCGTAAAGAGAAATTTAGGAAATCTCCCAAGTATGTGGAAATTAAACACCCTCCTAAGGGCGCCTGGGTGGCTCAGTCAAATGAGTGCCCAACTTTGTCTCTGGTCATGATCTCACAGTTCATGGGTTGGAACCCCACGTTGGGCTCTGTGCTGACTGCCAGCTCAGAGCCTGGAACCTGTTTCAGATTCTGTGTGTGTCTCTCTCTCTGACCCTCCCCTGCTCATGTTGTCTCTCTCCCTCTCTCAAAAATATATAAAACATTAAAAAAAATTAAAGATTTTTATTTTTATTTTTTAACGTTTATTTCTTTTCGAGAGACAGAGGGAGACAGAGCATGAGTGGGGAAGGGGTAGAGAGAAAGGAGACACAGAATCTGAAACAGGCTCCAGGCTCTGAGCTAGCTGTCAGCACAGAGCCTGACACAGGGCTTGAACTCACAGACTCAGAGATCATGACCTGAGCTGAAGTCGGATGCTCGACTGAATGAGCCACCTAGGTGCCCTGTTTATTTTTTTATTTTTTTTAAAATGTTTTTTTATTTATTTCTAGGAGAGAGAGAGATAGCGTGAACAGGGGAGGGTCAGAGAGAGAGGGAGTCACAGACTGAAACAGGCTCCAGGCTCCGAGCTGACAGTCAGCACAGAGCCCGGCGCGGGGCTCGAACCCACGAACCACGGATCATGACCCAAGCGAAAGTCGGACGCTTAACCGACTAAGCCACCCAGGCGCCCCAGTGCCCTGTTTATTTATTTATTTTGAAAGAGACAGCACAAGTGGCACAAGGGGCAGAGACAGTGGGCAGGGAGGGGGGGGAGAGAGAGAGAGAGAGAGAGAGAGGGAGAGAGAGAGAATCCCAAGCAGGCTCCATGCTGCCAGCACAGACACTGATGTGGGGCTCAAATCCACCAAGCCACGAGATCATGACCTAAGCTGAAACCAAGAGTTACACGCTTAACCAACTGAGCCACCCAGGTGCCCCAGGGCAGGGACTATTATTATTCTCATTATTATTATTTTGTAAATGAGATATCCAAGGTGCAAGAGGGTTAGGTGAACTGTTCAAGGTCACACACCACTGTGCTTGGTGATGCAGGAACCAGAGCCCGGTGAATGTGATCTAAACCACTGGGAAATCTTGGTTTGTTTTGTGTTTTGATATCAACCTTATTGAGGCTGTTTGCAACCTCAATTTGATTTATGTCCATGAATTTTGAGAAAACATCCAGGTGCATGACCTGTTGGTCATGGCACAGTCAAGGCACAGAACATGTCCGTCACCCTCTCCCGAGCACACCCTTGGCACCCGGCAACTATGGATGGGCTCTCTATTACCATAACATAGTTTCTCTGGCTCTAAACTTTTGTATAAAAGTAGAATAGAGGGGCGCCTGGGTGGCTCGGTTGGTTAAGTGTCTAACTTCTGCTCAGGGCATGATCTCATGGTTCATGGGTTCGAGCCCCGCGTCGGGCTCTGTGCTGACAGCCAGCTCAGAGTCTGGAGCCTACTTCAGATTCTGTATCTCCCTCTCTCTCTGACCCTCCCCTGCTCACGCTCTCTCTCTCTCTCTCAGAAATAAATAAAAACATTACAAAAAAAGAAAAAGTAGAGTAGAGAGTGCCTGGGTGGCTCAATCAGTCTCAGTTCAGGTCATGATCTTGTTATGCTGAGAGACACAGGGACCAACCAAGACCATTGAAGCTGAGGGGCGCCTGGGTGGCTTAGTCGGTTAAGCGTCCGACTTCCGCTTAGGTCATGATCTCGCGGTTCATGGGTTCGAGCCCCGTCGGGCTCTGTGCTGACTGCCAGCTCGGAGCCTGAGCCTGTTTCAGAGTCTGTGACTTTTCTCTGACCCTCTGACTGCTCACGCTGTCTCTGTCCCTAGAAATAAATAAAACATTAAAAAAAAAAAAAAAGACCATTGAAGCTGAATCAAGGGAGTCTTTATTACCGCTGGGACCACACAGAGTTAACACAGAACTCCAAATGTGAGGCCTCGAGTCTAAGGACTCAGGGCTTTTTGTAATCAGCAAGCAAGCGAAGCAGGCAGTACAGAAGCAGAATTGAGCGGTTATTGTAAAAAGGCTACAAAGTGACAAAGAAACGGCCCTTATCCTGGTATGTAGGACAACATTTGTTATTTTCAAGGCACAGTTTAGGGTTGTAGGGGAGTTTTAAGGGAATAGTCATTATCTCAAGGACAGAGTATGCAAACTGTATCATAAATAACTATTAATAGGGAACATTAACACTTGTCTTCTTATTTGTTTTTTTCTTGCACCTGAGGATAGTCACGTAGCCCTCCGAGTGCAAGCCCAGAAGTTAAACTCTGAGTTAAGATGGAAGGACCAAGGCTAAATTCATGTGCAACAATCTCAGGGTTTGTAAGTTCCAGCCCCCCTCCCCCCTCCCCCGGGGCTCCATGTTGATAGCCAGGATCCTGCTTGGGATTCTCTGCCTCTCTCTGCTCCTCTCCCATCCACACACACTCTCTCTCTCTCTCAAAATAAATAAATAAACTTAAAAAAAAAAAAAAAAGAAAGTAGTCTCTTTTCTGTTTGGCATAGAGTATTTTTTAAAAAGTGTTTTCCTACACTGCCATCTAATCTGAAGACTGGACCACCTTTAAAAAATTGATTTTAATGTTTACTTATTTATTTTTTAATTTTTTTAATGTTTTTTAAAAAAAATTATTTCTGAGAGAGAGAGAGAGACAGTGTGAGCAGGGGAGGATCAGAGAGAGGGAGACACAGAATCTGAAGCAGGGTCCAGGCTCTGAGCTAGCTGTCAGCACAGAGCCTGATGCGGGGCTCGAAACCATGAAATGTGAGATCATGACCTGAGCCGAAGTCGGACCCTTAACTGACTGAGCCACCCAGGAGCCCCAATATTTATTTATTTTTGAGAGACTGAGCATGAGCAAGGGAGGGCCAGACAGAGAGGGAGACACAGAATCTGAAGCAGTCTCAGGCTCTGAGGCAGGGCTTAGACTCAGGAGGGGCTTGAACTCAGACCTGCGAGATCATGACCTGAGCTGAGTCAGACACTTAACTGACTGAGCCAACCAGGTCCCCCTTGGACCACCTTTACCAGCTGGGCCAATAACTGCAATTTCTCTCCACTGTCTACTATGGAAATGTATACCCTTGGGGCGCCTGGGTGGCTTAGTCGGTTAAGCGTCCGACTTTCGCTTGGGCTTGGGTCATGATCTCACGGTTCGTG
>JAESUZ010002519.1:0-21979 GCA_017311185.1 Proteles cristata cristata | reverse complement strand
TGTTTCCCTTGCTTCAGGAGACATATCTAGAAAAAGTTGCCATGCACAATGTCAAAGAGGTTACTGTCTGAATTCTCTTCTAAAATTTTTATGGTTTCAGGTGTCACATTTAGACCTTTAATCTATTTTGAACATATTTTTGTGTATAGTGTATGAAGTGGTCCAGTTTTTTCTTTTCTATGTTGCCGTCCAGTCTTCCCAACATCATTTGTTGACTAGACTGTCCATTTCCCATGGGATATTCTTTCCTGCTTTGTAGAAGATTAATTGACCCTATAGTTGTGGGTTTATTAAAAAGCTTCTGCACAGAAAAGGAAACAATCAACAAAGCTAAAAGGAAACCTATGAAATGGGAGAAGATATCTACAAATGACATACCCCTAGAGGGTTACCATCCAAAATATGTAATTTCTAACACTCAACATGCCAAAATATATAATCCAATAAAAAGTGAACAGAACCTTCCCCAAAGAAGATATTCAGATGGCCCAGAGACACAAGAAAAAATACTTACCATTAGTTACCATAAGGGAAATGCAAATTGAAACTAGTGAGTTATCACCTCACACCTGTCAGAGGGCTGGTCAACAGCACAAGGAACAACAGGCGTTGGCAAGGATGTGGAGAGAAAAGCCACTCCTGCACTTTTGGTGGGAATGCAAACTGCCGCAGCTAAGGTGGAAAACACTATGGAGGTTCCTCTAGAAGCTAAAAATAGAACTACTCGATGATCCAGCAGTCACACCACTGGGTAAACACTAATTGAAGGAATACATGAACCCCTATGTGTATAGCAGCATTATTTACCATAGCAAAAATTTGGAAGTAGCCCGAGTGACAAACCACAGATGAATGGATAAAGAAAGGTGGTGTGTGTGTGTGTGAGAGCGTATATAAAATGTAATATGATTGCTCCATAAAAACAAATGAAGTCTTGCCATTCACAACCACACAGGTGGAGCTAGGGAGTACAACACTAAGTGAAACAAGTCAGACCGATAAGACAAATGCCATATGATTTCACTCAAACGTGGAATTTAAGAAACCAAAGAGAAAGAGAGAGAGAAAGCAAGAAGCAGACTGTTAATTATAGAGAAGAAAATGATGGTTACTAGAAAGGAGGGGGCTGGGATATGGCTGAAACAGGTGATGGGGATTAAGAAGTGCACCTGCAGTGATGAGGCCTGGGTGAGGTATGGAATTATTGAGTCAGTATATTGTATTCCTGAAACTACTATAGCACTGTATGTCACTAATTGGAATAAAAAAAAAAAAAACTATAGGGGCTCCTGGGTGGCTCAGTCAGTTAGCTGTCTGACTTTGGCTCTAGTCATGACTCATGGTTTGTGAGTTTGAGCCGCGAATCAGGCTCTGCTCTGACAGCTCAGAGCCTGGAGCCTGCTTCGGATTCTGTGTCTGCCTCTCTCTCTGCTCCTCCCCTGCTCACACTCTGTCTCTCTCTCTCTCTCTCAAAAATAAATAAACATTAAACAAATTCTAAAAAACTATAAAAAATTTAATAAATACAAAAGAAACATTTAAAAACATTTTATATCTTTATTTTATCTTTTGAGAGACAGAGTCAGAGAGCAAGTGGGGGAAGGGCAGAGAGAGAGGGAGACAAAGAATCTGAAGCAGTCTCCAAGCTCTGAGCTGTCAGCACAGAGCCCAACGCTGGGCTCAAACCCATGGACTGTGAGATTATGACCTGAGCGGAAGTCGGATGCTTAACTGACTGAGCCACCCAGGTGGTCCCAAGAAACATGGTTTTAAAATAAGTTAATTTAGAAACATCTTTATTGAGGCATCATTGATACACAATGACCTGCATGTATTTAATGTGCACATTCTGATGACTGACCATGTGCCTGCATCATGATACCTTTACAGTATGTAGGGGAGGGGTCATGGAGGGGCCACTGTCCCTGTCTCCTCACATTATGCTAACAGGAACAAGGACACATTCAGACACCTAGAGATAAAGAAGTCTGGGGTTCTCGATGTCACAAAGTGGCAGTGAGAACAAAACCTGCACCACTCAGTTCCTCACGAGGCAGCTGGGATGTATTCACACTGTGAAAGAAAATAATCATGAACATAGTCAAGTCAGTCATTATAAGTGGTGGCATTTGTAAAAACCCTCCACGCACTCAAAATGTCCACGTCTGGAGGATCCCCTGAACCCAGTCTCATCTCCTCTGCGCCAAACCATTCCCACTTTAGGTCCCCCTAATCTGACCATTATATATATATCACATATATATATATATTTGTTATGTTTATATTTATATTTGAGAGAGAGAGAGAATGGGGAAGGGGCAGAGAGAGAGAGGGAGACAGAGAGTCTAAGCAGGCTCCAGGTTCTGTATTGTCAGCACAGAACCTGATGTGGGGCTCGAACTCATGAACTATGGGATCACGACCCAAGGTAAAGTTGGACGCTTAACCTACTGAGCCACCCAGGCACCCCAAAGGTCCCACCTTAATAAGCCTTGAGAGACACATCAGAGCCCTGGGCACGGTCACAGCCATAGAACCAACAGGAGCCCCAGGAGAGGAGACTAAGGGAGGAGCTATGGGTGGGTGAGCTCCTAATGGGGTCCCGTCTACACTACCCATGAGCTCAGGGATCACCCCTCCATACTTACTTGCAGACTGAGTGTACCTCCATCTTTTCCCCTGTGAGAAGAAAACATCTGTCAGGGGCCAGGGAGAACGCTGGGCCATGAGGTCCTAAAAGAACTCCTCAAATTCGGGACTGCAAAAAAATTCCCATAACTTTAGCTACACACCCAGGGCAATATTACATAATGTGAAGCAAGAGGACATGTGGAAACCAGATCCAACCCTCCTGGAGGTCTGCGTGCAGCAGGGCCTCCCCTCTGTCCATGACCTCTGGGCATCAGGTCCCATCACCAGGGGCATCAAGGTGAACATTTTCTCTCTTTTTCAGGTGTGATTTTCCAAAGAGTATTAGCAGACAGGGTCCCGACTGGGTAAGCACATGTATGTGGATGGTGCCTCCCAGGACTGAGGCAAGACATTGGAACATTACATATGACTTGATACTCCCCTTACCCCCACCTCTCCCCCCACCTCATACAAGAAAACTCAGACCTCACCCCTTTCCCTGCTGGATCCAGGTCACAGGTCCAGTGACCACAGCTCCAAGGACAGCCAGACCAGCAATGATTCCCATGAAGGGGAGGCTGGAGTGAGGCAGGGCTCTGGGAGGGAAAGGGAAGGTGAGAGTTTTAACCCCCAGCCTTCTGCTCTGATCCCGCTGAAGGTCTACAGAAGGCGTCGTGTGTTCTGTTGTCTGAGAACAGAACCCACCCCTTCATCCCCCTTCGTGCCCCGTCTCAGGGTGACGCGCTCCTGCAGCCCCTCATGCTGTACAGGCATGTGTATCTCTGCTCCTCTCCAGGAGGCACCACCACAGCTGCCCACTTCTGGAAGGTCCCGTCCCCTGCAGGCCTGGTGTCCACAAGCTCTGTGTCCTGGGTCAGGTCCTCCCCATCACTGCCAGGTCACAGTAGCTATCTGTCAGGTAGAAGCCCAAAGCCAGCACCTCAGGGTCCCCCATGGTCATAGATGCGGTGGTGGGTCCCATGTGTCTGTGAAAAATCTGAGGAGAAGAGTCAAACTCGTGTGACATTGCTGAGAGTGGAGAGGACAGTGGGAGTGGGCAGAGGTGAAGAGCCTAAATAACGCCATTTTAAAATTAAGACCCCCATTAAAAGCAACCTCGGGCTGCACATAGCAGCAGTCTAAAAAAAAAAAAAACCTTGCAGATTGTTCAAGGCTGAAACCCTTCCCCAATTAGCCAATGAGAGGAGGTTAAAAACATTCCCTGAGACAAGGGCTGCTCCCCGCGCCTAACTCACTTCATAATTGGTCACTTTCAAAGGAGTCTCAGAAGGCCATGATTGGGGCTCCGCCAAAAGTAACGGGCAGGTACTGAATGGTCGAAGCTGTTGCCAGGGTGTTATACAAATGTGATTGGTGTACAACATGTGTACTGTAAAACCCCCATCCCTTACCCCTTAAAAACCCTGCTCACTATTGTTCGGGCCCCCCTGCTGCTGCTGCTGTGTCGGTAGGCGGGTGAGACCCTGCTCGAGCTTGTAATAGAGACCCTTTTGTTCTTGCATCGGTATTGGCTTCTGAGGTCACTGGGGACTCGTGATTCGGGCACAACATTTGGTGCATTGGCCAGGAACTCCAGGACCCCCAGAATCCCCAAACCGAAGGGTCAAAATCGGCCGGTAAGAACATATTTGTCTCTGTTTGTCTAGACTATCTTTTTTCTCTATTTTCTCCTCCTGGTCCTGGGACATCTGTATCTGGGAGTGGTCAATTGTTGTCAGGTGGACGTGCCACAGGACCGTGACCACGGCAGATCCCGAGAAGACGTTCTGGGATCCCCATCGGTATCGGGGTTCGAGGCCCCATCGGTAATGGGGACAGAGTGCCTCCTGAGGAAGTTGGTAAAAGACGGAGCGGATTGGATTTCTACCTCGAACCGGCGTGAGGCCGGCGTCTTACTCTAGGAAGTTGGTAAAAGACGGAGAGGATTGCTACCGCGAACCGGTGTGAAGCCGGCGTCTTACTCTTGGTTTTTACTCCAGATCCAGCGGGGGAATCTGTTGGCTAGCCTTCTGTGTCTCTCTGTGGTTGTCAATTTTCTCTGTTGGTGTTCATTACCTTGTGACTGAGACCGACGCTATGGGACAGACTACATCCAAACCCCTAGACTTAATGTTAGTCCATTTTGGAGAGGTTAAAAAACGAGCTCATAACCTCTTGGTGATTGTCAGGAAAGGTCCATTCCGAACTTACTGGAGCTCGGAGTGGCCTGCTCTTGATGTGGGATGGCCACCAGAGGGGACCTTCGACCGCGATACCATTCGGAAGGTAGAGGATCGGGTTTTCCAACCCCGAACGGGGAATCTAAATCAAGTCCCATACATCGTGGTTTGGGCCGATCTGGTTGATGACCCGCCCCCTTGGATTAAAAGTTTCTTGCCTCTACAGAAACCTGAGATCCTGGCAATAACTGAAAAGCGACTGCCCTCCCAGGCTGCGGAAACGCCACAAAAGGAAACTAAACCCCCTGCTCAGCTCTATCCTATCTTGCAGGGTGGAACGAGGAAGAATCCATTTTCCCCTCTCCTTGTCTATCCCCTCCACAGGGCTCAGCAGGAGGGGCCAGAGCGCAGCCTCAGGAATCACCAGCGCCCTCCGTCCCGCCCACCACGGCGACCTTCGGATCGGAGGGGATGGACCCCACCCAAGGTACCTGCAGCCGCCTTGGAATAATGCCTGAGGGACCGGACTCCACTGTCTTGTCCCTGAGAGCTGCAGGTCCCCCCGATGATCGGGGCAATCAGCCCCACCATTACTGGCCCTTCTCCACAAGCGACCTATACAATTGGAAGTCTCAAAATATTCCATTCTCGGAGAATTCTCGCGCCCTTATTAACCTATTAGAAACTGTTCTGTTTACTCATCAGCCCACTTGGGATGACTGCCAGCAATTATTACAGGTTCTGCTTACTACTGAGGAGAGGGAAAGAATCCAGTCGGAAGCCAGGAAACTGGTTCCTGGGCCCACTGGAGTTCCCACCACTGGCCAAGCTCGAATTGACGCCAGTTTCCCCTGCACGGCCAAACTGGGACTACAACACGGCTGAAGGTAAGGAGAGTCTCTTGGTCTACCGCCGGACTCTGTTGGCAGGTCTCAAGGCTGCAGCCCGCAAGCCAACTAATATGGCTAAGGTAAATAATATCAGTCAGGGCCCCAAGGAAAGCCCCGCAGCATTCCTTGAGAGACCAATGGAGGCATTCCGCCAGTACACCCCTATGATTCCTGAGGCTCAGGCAAACTTGGCTGCGGTGGCCATGGCTTTTATCAATCAGTCTGCTCCTGATATTTGGAGAAAACTTCAGAGATTAGATCGTCTAGGAGAAAAAAGCCTCCAAGATTTAGTGGTCGTGGCAGAAAGGGTATACAGTAATAGGGAAAGTGCAGAGGATAAGCAGATAAGAGCTGAAAAAAGACAAAACCAAAGTCTAGCCAAGATCCTGCTTGCGGCGACTGCTGAACCAGAGGACAGAAAAAGACACCTCAAACAGCTGGCTTCAGGAGAAGAAGGTAAGAAACACTCCCAACGGGTTAAAGGACGCCCCCACCTGGGCAAAAACCAATGTGCCTACTGTAAAGAAGAAGGGCATTGGTCCAGGGAGTGTCCCAAGAGAAAATCTAAAGCTCCCATTCTAGTAATGGGAGATTACAGCGACTAGGGGAGACGGGGTTCGGTGCCCCTCCCCAAACCCAGGGTAACTTTAAAAGTGGAGGGGAAATCCACTGAGTTCTTAGTGGACACTGGGGCTCAACATTCTGTGCTCCTACACTCAGCTGGCCCCCTGTCAAACAAAACATCATGGGTCCAAGGGGCCACAGGAATAAAACAGTATCCATGGACTACCCAAAGAACAGTAGACCTTGGTGTGGGCCGTGTATCCCACTCCTTTATGGTCATCCCAGAATGCCCATACCCCTTACTAGGCCATGATCTGCTGACCAAAATGGGAGCTCAAATTCATTTTTTGGCTGAAGGGACTAAAGTATTAGACCAGGCTGGGCAACCAATACGTGTGCTCACCTTGGGGCTGATGGATGAATATCGCCTGCATGAGGCACCACTGTCTCCAGATGCAGAGATTCAACCTTGGCTCCAGCAGTTCCCATCAGCATGGGCTGAGACTGGAGGCATGGGGTTAGCAAAACATAGACCCCCAGTGTTCGTAGAACTGAAGCCTGGGGCAAACCCGGCCCGGGTCCGCCAATACCCCATGTCCCTAGAAGCCAAGAAGGACATAACTCCCCATATCGGGCGCCTACTAGACCTAGGAGTTCTAAGGTCATGTCAGTCGGCCTGGAATACGCCTTTGTTACCTGTCTGCAAGCCAAATTCTAACGATTATAGGCCTGTACAGGATCTGAGGGAGGTCAACAAACGGGTAATGGACATCTACCCTACGGTGCCCAACCCCTACACCCTGTTGAGCTCTATTCCACCTAGCCACACCTGGTACGCGGTCCTAGACCTAAAAGATGCCTTTTTCAGCCTCCCATTAGCTCCCAAGAGCCAAGACCTCTTTGCTTTCAAATGGCACGACCCTGACAAAGGAATCAGCGGACAGTTAACATAGACTAGACTTCCCCAAGGGTTCAAGAACTCTCCCACCATCTTTGATGAAGCCCGACACGAGGACTTAGGTGAGTTTCACTCCCAAAACCCCCAATTGATTTTATCCAAAATCAAGAGTGAATCCCGGAAAGCTCTTCCGGGGTTGGGGGCTGGAAGGGTCGGCTGGCCTTAGGGTGAATCTCGGGCCCGGGAACTCCAGGCTACCCCAGCCAATCCATGGGGAATTCTGGGACTCGAGACATGAACCCGGACCCCGGTCACTTACCGACCTGTTCTGGTCCCAGTCGTGGAGGGCGGTGTGCAAGGTCAGCAGGTGGGTCTGTCCGTGCACCTTGACGATCTCCGTCTGCTCCTTCCAAACTGGTCCCTCCTGCTCCACCCACGGACTCGCGGCGTCGCTGTGGAATCACAGGAACTTTGCCTTGTCCACGTGGCCCACCGAGACGTACAGCACCTCCTGAGGCCAGGCTGGGACTCCACGGTGTGGAAACATCTCAGGGAGTGGGAGCCTGTGAGCGCGGTGGGGCTCAGACCCCAACCGACCCTCCTCCGGGCGCCAGACGGGATCCAAGGTGGAAGCAGCATGGAAGGCGGGGCGGGGGGGGTACCCGAGTGGGGAAGAGAACCCGGTAACAGGCCGGGGTGGGGCCGGGGAAGGGAGGAAGGGGGAGGGGTCTCAAGTGGAGACTGTGGCCCCCTTCCCAGGTGGTCCAGCGTCCGCGCCAGGCAGTCGTTTTCTTCCTACCTATAACAGGCTCTTTCTTTGTGACCTCGCACTCACTGTCCGAGGTCAGTGTCATGGCCAGGCCCCTGAAAGCACCAAGAGGAGGGTTCAAGGTCCCAGAGTCGCCATCCTCTAGAGGATCTAATTCCCAGCAGGTTGGTGGACAGGCCAGGCCAGGGACCACAGTGAAGCTGATAGTCTTCTCTAGATACCAGACAGACAAAGGAGTGTGAACAGCGGCCTCTTCATGAGTCCCAGGCAGGGGGACCTGACACAGGCTGTGACACGGAGAAGTGAAACCAGGGGAGATAGGGACTCCCCAACACCGGGCTTCCCTGCCTTTGTGCCCTTGTGCCTTGGACCCTAAGAGCCACGCCCCCCAAGGGACCAGGGACTGTGCCCCAGCCCTCTCCTCTTGCAGGGAGCTCTCTCTATCACACTGTTTCCTGGAGTTCTGGTGCAGGAGACACCAGACCGGGTCCTCTTCTCTTCCTTTACTGGAAACCCCTCCCTGATCTGGACTCTCTGCCTCTTACCTTTTTACCTCTCTCCATGAACTGACAGAGTGAGTGACCGGCTGACTTACCTAGTTATTTATTTATTTATTTATTCATTGTTTTTATTTAAATTCCAGTAAGATAATATACAGTGTTATATTGGTTTCCGTGTACAGCAAAGTGATTCAACAATTCTATACATAGCCAGGTGCTCCCATCAGGGAACAATATGCAAAAGAAAGAACAGGGACAGCTTCTCACACCATTCACGAAAATAAATTCAAAGTGGATTAAAGACATAAATGTGAGACCTGAAACCATGAAAATCCTAGAAGAGAACACACGCAGTAATTTCTTTGACATGGGCGGTGACACCTTCTTTCTAGATGTGTCTCCTGAGGCAAGGGAAACCACAGCACAAATAAACCACTGGGACTGCACCCAACTTCTGCACAGGGAAGGAAATAACGTCCTGGATGTTTTAGAAGGAGATGTACTCCCAGGGAATTTGAGGTCAGAGAGAGAGCTGGCTTTAGGGTACTTGGTGCAACAACAACGGTTTCCTCTCTAAACTTGGGACACCTGTGCCTGGGGGACCAGCTAGAGATCCTCACAGAGGCCAGTCTGCTTTTTGTTTATTAACCATAATCTAGATCACCACTGAATGATCAGGACTCTAATGTGTCAAGGTACTGATCTTACCAGTCCTAGAAACATTTGTCTAAACAGCCTTAAGCTTGCAATAAGTAAAGCTGTAATTTTCATTTTCCCAAACCATGACTGAGGGATTTTGTATTTTAAAATGATCTTCATTCCGTAGCTCTGTCTGGGAGTCCCTCAACACAAAGCAGCATGTAGAGGGGCAGTTTGTTACTGTATCTGATCTGTGCCTGGGCCTTGATTTATCAAGATGACTAAGTGACAGCTGGAGAGGCTGATGCCATTGTGGGAAGATTTCTTTTCCTACTTACATTTCCCAAGGGGAGGGGCATGGGACACCACACAGGGCCACATGGGGAAACACATAGGAGGGCCAGGGGGCAGAAGGAGAGGAAGAAAGCATGGCTCAGAGCCTTGTTGTGTTTTCCTTGAGAAAGGGAAGGAGGAGCTGGGGAAACATTTTAGAATTCACTAGTCTGAATAACGGTATCAGTGGGCTCTGGGTAACAGGAGTGTCTCTAGAAGTCCGCTAGCTGGCCCTGGGTCACTGGAGCAGAGGGATACTGCCTCTTGGAGTGCATGCACCTGACCGATGGTTCAGAATAGGGGATCTGGATTGTTTAGTTAGCGAAGAAGGAAAGGCGTTCTCCTGGGCCAGCACTTAGCTGTCTCTAAGAATTGTCCAGCCCGGTGAGGGAGAGTGTCGCCCCAGTTACGGAGGCCACACATGCCAGAGAATCAAGAAAACAGAAAATATCCATTACTACAGTATATTTCAACCAGATTGTGCAACCATGAGTCCCTTCAAAGTTGCAAGTATTTAGTGCAGTGAAAACGCCCTTCACCAGTGTTCGTGCACAGCCTATGTTTATGAATGAAAACCCTAGGAATACTGTATTGGGGGTATTGTTGGTACCATTTTCTCCACCCTGATGAATATAAGGAGGTAATTGGGTCACAGGCAGCACGCACAGAATGCAGTAAATACTAAGATGCAAGGAATATGTTGCTAAGCCCTGTAGATAGAGATTTACTAAAATTATGTATAACAACATATTTAAATCTGAAAATTCCACTGCTTAGAATTCTTTCCCTCTACTTCTTTTCCTCACCCTGGGTCTGCAGCCTTTCTCTCTGTCTCCATCATCCCTCAGGCCCTCTCCTCCCCCTCAGTCTCCACCACCCTCTCCCTCCTGGATTGGGGCACTGCTTCCACCCCATCACCTGCCACCTGGGGCTCTTCTCCCCACAGGGGTCAGCAATCCTGCTAATGTGAATCAGAAGGTGTCATTCCTCATTGAAAATGCTCCAGTGGCTCCATCTCACTCTTGGGAAACTTCTAGAATGTAAGGCCCATGAGCACAGGGGTTTTGGGGTTTTGGTGAAAGCTGTTATCCCTAGCATAGAAAGCCACTTATGGTGCATAGTAGGCACTAAATTAATTGTTGAATGAATGAATGAATGAATGAATGAATGAATGAAATACGGTATTATAATATAATTCCAGGAGCCCCTGGGTGGCTCAGTCCGTTAAGCATCTGACTTCGACTCATGTCATGATGCCACAGGTCATGAGTTCAAGCCCCATGTGGGGCTCTGTGCTAACAGTCAGAGTCTGGAGCCTGCTTCAGATTCCATATTTCCCTCCCTCTCTCTGTCCCTCCCCACTCACACTCTGGATCTCTCTCTCTCTCTCTCAAAAAATAAATAAATGTTAAAAAACTTATTTATTTATTTATTTTTTGCAAATAGTTTATTGTCAAATCAGTTTCCACATAACACTCAGTGCTCATCCCCATAAGTGTCCTCTTCTATGCCCATCCCCCCCCCACATCCATCAGTCCTCAGTTTTTGTCAGCATTCAAGAGTCTCTCATGGTTTGCCTCTCTCCCTTTCCCCCACCTCCTACACTGTTGGTGGGAATGTAAACTGGTACAGCCCCTCTGGAAAACAGTGTGGAGGTTCCTCAGGAAACTAACAATAGAACTCCCCTATGACCCAGCAATAGCACTGCTAGGAATTTACCCAAGGGATAAAAAAATTTTAAAGAATTTAATTCCATCATACAAAATCATAAAATGAAAAATATGTAAGCCAAAATGAGGAAAGATGTTATCTCATTGCACCAGTGTGCATGAAGTTTCATAAATTCATTCCAGGTACAAGAATACTATGCACACTGAGGATGTGCAGTGATTTTCTATTGCTGGGGAACAAATTCCTCAAACATGGTGACTTAACACAGCACTTGTCCATATATGTCCCAGTTCTACAGGTCAGTAGTTGGGCATGATGCTGAGGGTTTTCTCCTGGGTGTCACAGGCAGTGTTTGCACCTAGAGCTCAAAGTCGCCTCCAAGCTTGCACAGAGATGTTGGTAGAATTCCATTTCCTGGAGTGGGAGGACTGTGGTCCCCACTTCCTTGCACGATGTCAGCGGGATGCTGTTCTCAGCTCCTGCAGCCACCAGCACTGGTTGTGACCCCTTCCATGTCAAGGCCTCCCTCCCACTGAATCCTGCTCGCTCTGCCAGGCCTTTACTCAGGAAGACATCAATCTATTAAGGGCTCACCTGATGAGGTCAGGATTACCCATGACAACCCTCCTGTTATAGTTCAACTGATATGACCCTTAACTGCACGTGCAAAATCCCTTCACACTAGCACCTGGCTTAGTGTTTGATCCAACAACTTGGAGAATATGAGCAACATGAGGTTGGTTAGGGCAGCCATCTTGGAATCTACCCTGGACAGCCTGGTTCTTCTTCTTTGTCTAATTGGATCAGAGTCAGAGATCAAAGTTCAAATAAATAGATTGTGTGAATCTTAATAATATGCATTCTGTCCCTTAGATATAGATATTCTTCTTAAATCTTAATACCAATTGATGATGTTTAACATCTCAAGGTTAATGTAGAGCCAATAGAAAGTAAAGTGGGAAAGTTCATCCTGCTCTTTGGACCCTGTAGCAGTTATGTGCGGCTCCATCACAAGTTACCTGAGACTCAGCAACTCAGAACAACACGTGTTCAGTGTCTCCCACAGATACCCAGGGTCAGGAATTCAGGAGAGGGACACCTGGGTGCTGCTGGCTCAGGGCCTCTCTCAAGGTCACAGTCAAGTTGTCAGCCAGGACTGCACCATCTGATGTCCTGAGGGGGGTTGGGGGTCCACAGGAAACAAGGCTGCCTCACATGGCTGTTGGAAGAAGCCTCCTTTTCCTTCCCAGATTGTCTTAAGAGACCTCAGTTCCTTGTGGACTTTTCCATAAGGTGACTAATGACAAGGTAGCTTCTTCTCCCAGAGCAGGTAATCAGAGAGAGAAAGACAGAGACAGACAGAGAGAAAGAGACAGAGAGAGAGAGAGAGAAAGAGAGAGAAACCCAGTTGGAAGCTGCCATGTGTTTTACCTCCTGAGACTCTGGGTCACACACCATTACCTCAGCCTTTTCTGCCGGTTAGAAGTGAATCCAGTGCAGCCACACCCAAGAGAAGGACATTCAGCTCCACCTCTAGAAGAGAGGATGTCAAGGATTTAGGTACACGGTCAGTTTTGGATTTTGTAAGTCAAACGCTTCCTTCACCCATTATTTTTATTGAATGCTTCAAACTTCTCTTTGTAAAATAATAATAAGTTTATATAAATTGAGCATTTGTAATAAATTTAAAATCTCTCACTATAGTTTTCAATGAGATTTGGTAGAAGAGATTTAGATATCAACAAATTCTAAAAAACACTCTTACTATGTACTAAAAAATTTTTAAGCAGTTTTTTTTTTATGTCATTCCATTCAAAAGTGCTATTTCATCGGTGGTTATTCCTTTGTATGACTTCCAGCTTAATTTACATTGAGGAACGATGTCCTTTTTTCATTCTGTCAAGGTATTGAGTCCACTTACATGTGAGGTTAACATGACCCATCAAATCCTTCACAGGATACAATTGCCTGCACACCATATACAACATTGTATGGGAGAAATCAAGAGAGAGGCTGGTGAGCAAAAGGTCAAATGACCTATGTGTATCACTTTCTGTATCTTCTCTGTAACATGGTTCAGAATAATTGGCTATGGTTTTGTTCCCTTGCAAATAGTTCTTATGAAGTATCCTTGGTATGACTTTGGTATTTCATTTTAATTCCTTAAAAAAAAATAACCTGGAATGGTTAACAGGTTTTCAAACTCCAGTTTGAAAAACACCAGTTTAAGGAGTTATGATGCACTAAACCCCTGGGCACCTGCGCTGGAACAAGAAACAGAAGGAATGAAGGCCCCTGGACCATCCCCAGTCCCATCCCCCATGTAACCTCTGTCCTGAGACTCCTGGTTACAAAGTCTTTGACTTGCTCTAAAGATATTACAGTAAGCGTATATATTCCCTGACCAAATATTGTTGGGATTTTTATTTTTGCCTGTTTTTAAGCTTCCTGTGAGCGAACACATGCCACACATATTCTTCTGTGACTCAAGGTCATGTCTAGTTGACTTATCTCTGATGTGGGAGGTATAGTTCACTATTTTTACTGATGTAAAGTTTTATATTTTGTGACTCACATTATTTTGCTGTTTTCCTATTTGTGTTTTAAGTGATCATTCCAGTTTTTCCTATAAACGTTAGCACACGTGTCTTCTGGGACACACGGGCCAGAGATCCCCCAGAGTGTACGATCAGGAGTAGGATGGCTGGAATGTATGCGGGATGTGCTGTAACCAGACCAGCGCACGGGAACTTGATTTCCAAAGTGCCTGTGCCAGTGTAACCTTTCACCAGGCGTGTACATGTGTTTATGTTGCTGTTCTGATTGCTCTGAAAATGAAAACTAAGAGGCAACTCTCTGCCCTGAAGGGCAGGAAATAAGTGTGACCATTACTGCCTGGTTGCAGGACCTCCCAGTTTGACCCCATTATAACTTGTTTTCCTTTACTTGTATTCCATGTACCTTATTATTATACTTGCAGCCTCTAAGCTCAGATATGCTTCCTTTCTGCATCACCATTAGTATTATTTTATTCGTTTGGAATCTTTTATCGTATATGTTTAGAATCATCCATAATAAAGATAGAAGAGGGAAAAGAGGATCAGACAGACAAGAAGAAAGAAAAACACAATAGAAAACAAAAGCAAGAAGATGAGAGGAATTGAAAGCAGCGAGTACAGACAACATTTTCAAAGTGCAAGGAGGGTTGCCTGGGTGGCTCAGTTGATTAAAAGTCTGACTTTGGCTCAGGTCATGATATCGCAGTTCAAGGGTTCAAGCCCTGTGTCAGGATCTGTACTGACTGCTCAGAGCCTGGAGCCTACTTCGGATTCTGTGTCTCATGCTCTCTCCCCCTCCCTTGCTCACTCTGTCTGTCTGTCTCTCTTTCTCAAAATAAAAATAAACATTAAATATTCAAAGTGCAAGTAAATAAAAGAGCTGTAGAATAAAAGAAGTTTCAGAGGGCTTTATTAGCAACTATTGCCCTGTAACAGTGACCTCCAAAGTTACTACAAAGACAAACGCACTGGAGCAGAGGCTGAAGGGAGGAGCTGGACAAAGAGGAGGAATTTGTAGCTGGAATAAGAGTAGGTGGTTGGTTTACATCTGGAAATGATTTGTTAGTCCTCCTTGAGGCAGGTGCCAAGACAAGACAGGGTTTATTCACCATAAATTTATCAGAGAAAGTACGTGTCAGAGTATAGGAGAAGGAGAGAGAAAATGCTGGAAGAACTGGTGGACCAAGATGCCAGTCCCACCCCACGTTAAGGTCTGCAGGAGAAAGGTGTGCTGCGCTATCACAGACCAGAGGGCAACCTGAGTGAAGGTGAGCAAGGCCCAAGATTTCTCAGCTACAGTCAGCCGTCAGAGAGCCCCACACCGCCCAGGCACCAGCCTGCCTTCCTGTACCTGCTGTGACTTGTTACTGTGTGGACCCAGCCCATGGGAAGCAGGGCCTCTGCACAAATACTGCCAGGGATTACAGAGCACGGGTGTGGGGGCCCTTGTGACTTACCAGGGAGTGTGACCAAACCTTCCTACTTGAGGGGTCTGAGCCCTTGGAAATGAAGACCTTTTCAGGCTGGGTTCCTGCCCTTGTCCTTTCATAGATAGTTACAATGGGACGAGGGGGAACCAGGAGGCACCCAAGTCTTTCACCAGAGTTCCCCCTGAAATTCCTCTTATCCAAGTTCTGTAAGGGGAGCCCCACCCCCTACAAGGGATCAGGGTAGATTACTTCTGCCTGGAGACGAGCAGATTCCTCCCCTGGGCACACGGAGTCCAAACACCCTGGTGGCAGCCATAATGTGTGTGAAGTTCAATCGATCCTCACTCCTGGACCTCCAACCTGCCATGTAAAGAATTGTAGAGAAAGGAAGCATAATGTCTCCAGTGGGTGATTGGAAGCAATGGTATGTGGATTGATACCTGCTTCTACCGCTTGGTTCCTAGGCTCACATACTCTTCTTGAGACCACAGCACCATATAAAGATGTCTCATTCATTAAATACATTACCTTCTGAAAAATGGCACCCATCCCTTCAGAGTATTTCCCCCAAAGCTGACAGCTTGTGCCTTAGAAGGGTCAACTAGCATTCTGTGTGGCCGACCAGATCTGGACCATCTGAAATGTGACGTGACAGGTGGATCCCATGGCCATGGCATTTCCTGTACCTCCTTCTCTGTGAAGGAAGGCCCCCAGTCATATACTGTGCTAAGAGGAATTCTGAGCCCATGGATCAGGCATTTTGATGGCCCCTAGATAGTGGCACTGGCTTTGTGGGCAGGAAACAAGAGCACACACTTGTGTGTGGCATAGATGTCTGTCCCTGTGAGGCTGAGTCTCCGGCCCTTCCAAGATGGAAGAGGCTCAATGCAGTCAACTTGTCACTTTATGGACAGTTGATAACCTCAAGAGATGGTGCCGGAGCAGGGCCCAGTGTTGGCCTCTGTTTCTGACAGGTTGGACATTCAGAGATAGCAGTAGACTAAATGGGAATCTTTGCTACAGGATCCATATGTGGCTTTATCTCTGCCATATGATCACTCCATTCATGCTCCCATTCCACCAGTCCTGGGCTGACCAGTGATAAAGCTTTCTAAGGTCAAGTTATCTCCTTAGTGTTGAGTTCATCTTTGGGAGTGGATGTTTGCTGGTTAGTGATTCAGGCTTCAGAGCCAAGAGATCATTTCCATCTAGGATGGACTGCTGTGGACCTGGCTAATTGCTGACTTAGTGTGTTATATAGGACCTAGCACATAAGGTCATTTTTAAAAAGTTTATTTATTTATTTTGAGTAGGGTAGGGGTACAGAGAGAGGGAAAATCCCAAGGAGTCTCCATGCTCTGCACCGAGCCCAATATCTCACGAATTGTGAGATCATGCCCTGGGCTGAAAACTAGAGTCAGACACTTCACAGACAGAGCTACCAGGCGCCCCTCATTTGGTCATTTTTAATCATGTGCTTGCTCGGTACCCCACGGACAAGCATTCTGTCTTCTCAGGGTCTGAAACACACCACACATAAATTGTGAAAGGGAATCTACTACTCTTTGTGGGTGGTGTGGCCTTACTACAATACCTGAGATGCCAGAATGTGATTCTCCTCCTAGTATTTTCCTTAGCTCCACACCGCATGCTTTCCCACCATTGACATTTCTACCTTCAAGAGGTCTGATAGATGGTATCTGAGTGTAGCATGGCCTGGATCTTTCTGTCCTTGTCCCACTCAAAGCTAGCATCCTTCTAAGCCATCCAGAGGTGGGCCAAACATACACCTAGGTGTGACATGTGTGCTGCTAGAACCCCATGTGTCCCTGGGGCCATGTCCTTCCTTCTGTGCAGTGAGAGGCTCCAATTTCTTCTCCTGCTCACCAGCGCTTGTTAATTTTGTTATTTTTATTTTTAAAATACTAGTGATTCTAGTGGGTGTGAAGTGGTATCCAGGACCCTCATTTGTCCCCCTATATGAGTGCTGGAAGAAAACACTTCTTCTCCTAAGAATTGCTATATCACTGTGGTTTTGATTTGTATTTCCTTAGTGATATTGATGTTGCATATCTTCTCATATGCTTTTTGGCCATTGTAGTTATCTTCTTTGGAGAAATATCTGTTTAAGTCCTTGGACCACTTTTTAATCGGGGTGTTTGCCTTTTTTCATCTCAGGAGTTGTCTAATGTGTTCTGAATACTAATCCCTCATCAGATTTGTAATTCCGAAATATTTTCTCCCATTCTATGGATTGTATTCTTACTCTGTTGATCCTGTCCTTTGATGCTCAAAAGGCTTAAATTTTCAGGAAGACCAATTTGTCTGTTTTTTCTTTTGTTGCCTTTGCCTTTCAGGTCACATTCAAGAAATCATTGTTAAATCTAATGTTGTGAAGGTTTGTCCTATGCTTTTAATCTAAGATTTTTAGTTTTAGTCATATGATGAGATCTTTAATCCATTTTGAGGTTATTTTTGGGGGAAAAGTTTGAAAAGGATTGGTGTTAGTTCTGTGTTTGGTAAAGTTCACCAGTTATTTGATTACCAATTTAATACCCTTTCTGTTGTAGATAGGTCTATTCAGATGTCCTATTTTCTTGTAATTGTGTCTTGGTAGGTTTTAGTTTCAGGAGATCCATCCATTTCACCTGGGTTTTCCATTTTGTTGGCAAACAGTTTTTTATAGTGCTCTTATAATGCTTTTTATGTCTGTAGAATAAGTAATAATATCTATACGTTTCTTTCTGATTTTATCATTATTATTATTTTATTTTTATTTTTTTAATGTTTATTTTTGAGAGAGAGAGAGAGAGATTGGGCAAGATGCAGAGAGAGAAGGAGAACCAGAATCCAAAGCAGGCTCCAGACTCTGAGTACAGAGTCCAATTAGGGGCCTGAACTCAGGAACCATGAAATCATGACCTGAGCCGAATATGGATGCTTACCCTACTGAACCAGCCAGGCGCCCCTCCTTTCTGATTTTAGTAGTGCGTTTTCTCTCTTTATGTCTTTCGTCAATCTAAGGAAAGCTTTGTCAATGTTACTGATCTTTGCGAAGAACCAGTTTTTGGCTTCATTGATTTTCTTAATTGCTTTTCTATTCCCTGTTTTATTTACCTCTGATATAATATGGATTCTTAACTTTCTTCTGCTTGCCTTGAGTTTATTTGCTGTTCTTTTACTAGCTCTTAAGTTGTAGAGTTTGGTTGTTGATTTGAGATCTTTTTTATTATAAGCATTTGCAGCTATAAATTTCCCCATTAACATTGTTTAACCTGTATTCTATAAGTTTGGATATACTGAGCTTTGTTTCCAGGTGTCTCTAAATATTTTCTAATTATTTTTTGTGGTGTACTTCTTGTATTACTGTTAAATTGAAACATCTGAACCAACATATTCACCATACTTATCATACTTTAAAGAGAATCACGTACTATAGTCTTAGACATAACCACAGAACAAGCAGAACAAAAGGCTTTAAAATGTATCCACAGTGTGTATTATTTCAATATCCATCCATTTACAAGTTAGACTGTTCTTTTTCTTTTTGTAATTCTTTAAAGCTATGTATGTATGTAGTATTTATAGCGCTTGCGGGTGAGTGGGAAGATGGGCAGAGGGAGAGAGAGAATCTTAAGTAGACTCCACGCTCAGCATGGAGACCAAAGCAGGGGTTCATCTCATGACCAGGAGTTCATTACTTGAGCTGAAATCAGAAGTCAGACGCTTAACCAACTGAGCCACCCAGGCGCCCTTCTTTTTCTTATTGTTTCATTGTTTATTTCAAGCAGGATTCATTAAAAAAAAAAGCAAGTTAATTTTTGTTTGCATTGCTTCATACAAATGTTATGAATTAAATATTCTCCTATCTCCTACAACCAGGAGGGAATCCATGACATTCTCAGTTGGCAATCTAAACCGATAGGTCCTACTAAAAATAGCCAAAGTTTCAACAACCAAATACCAGCCTGTTTGTGGTCTTGAAGAACATCTAATGGACTCTCAGGTATTCTTATAATGAAGAGTACTGCAATTCTGTGAGATTCATCAAAACTTAAGAGCATTGCGTACAGAATCACTCTTGAAGCTCTAAATGCTATTTACATGACAAAAGTGAGAATTTTAAGTAGTTCCTTCACAGGACCAAACTTACAAATTATAACTAGTTCAAATTCAGTACTATCGTGACTTCTCGTTTACAAGGTAACTTGTTGATAAATTAATATATGGCAGAAAAAATTAATACCTAACATTATTTTTATAGGAAACAATGTATGATAACAAGGGAATACAGAAAACTTAATGTATTTTACAATATGATAACCATTTAAACCTTTATCCGTATACAACAGGGTATAGGTCATCTCTAGTGAACTTGCACATTTTCAACAGTTTATTGTATTTTGAGTTCTTGAATTGTTTTAGATATACAGCTTTTTTTTTTTTTACAAATAGTTTATTGTCAAATTAGTTTCCACATAACACCCAGTGCTCATCCCCACAAGTGTCCTCCTCCATACCCATCCCTCCTCCCCCCCACATCCATCAGTCCTCAGTTTTTGTCAGCATTCAAGAGTCTCTCATGGTTTGCCTCTCTCCTTTCCCCCCACCATTTCCACCCTTCTTCTCCCCCTTGGTCCTCTGTTAAGTTCCTCCTAATCCTCCTATACGTGCACACATATGATATTTGTCCTTCTCTGCCTGACTTATTTCGCTCAGCATAACCCCCTCAAGGTCCATCCATGTTGCTACACATGGCCAGATTTCACTTTTTCTCATTGCCATGGAGTATTCCATTGTATAGATAAACCACATCTTCTTGATCCATTCATCTGTTGATGGACACTTAGGCTCTTTCCATGTTTTGGCTATTGTGGGGAGTGCTGCTATGAACATTGGGGTACATGTGCTCCTGTGCCTCAGCATTTCTGTATCCCTTGGGTAAATTCCTAGCAGTGCTATTGCTGGGTCATAGGGGAGTTCTATTGTTAGTTTCCTGAGGAACCTCCACACTGTTTTCCAGAGGGGCTGCACCAGTTTACATTCCCACCAACAATGTAGGAGGGTGCCCGTTTCTCCACATCCTCGCCAGCATCTAGAGTTCTCTGATCTGCTCATTTTAGCCACTCTGACTGGCGTGCGGTGGTATCTCAGTGTGGTTTTGATTTGTATTTCCCTGATGAGGAGCGATGCTGAGCATCGTTTCATGTGTCTGTTGGCCATCTGGATGTCTTCTTTAGAGAAGTGTCTGTTCATGTCTTCTGCCCATTTCTTCACTGGGTTGTTTGTTTTTCGGGTGTGTAGTTTGGTGAGTTCCTTGTAGATTCTTGATATTAACCCTTTATCTGATATGTCATTTGCAACTATCTTTTCCCATTCCGTTGGTTGCCTATTAGTTTTCTGGGTTGTTTCCTTGGCTGTGCAGAAGCTTTTAATCTTGATGAGGTCCCAACAGTTTATTTTTGCTCTTGATTCCTTTGCTTTTGGGGATGTGTCAAGTAAGAAGTTGCTGCGGTGGAGGTCAAGGAGGTTGTTTCCTGCTTTCTCCTCTAGGGTGTTGATAGTTTCCTGTCTCACGTTCAGGTCCTTGATCCATGTTGAGTTTATTTTTGTGCATGGTGTGAGAAAATGATCTAGTTTCATTCTTCTGCATGTTGCTGTCCAGTTCTCCCAACACCATCTGTTAAAAAGGCTGTCTTTTTTCCATTGGATATTCTTTCCTGCTTTGTCAAAGATTAGTTGGCTGGATATACAGCTTTTTATTGAACAAATATTACATTGCATACCTGGATAACATTGCATACCTGGATAAGACTTAGTACATTGAAGTGTTTTAAAAATATTTTTTATGTTTATTTATTTTGAGAGAGAGAGAGGGAGAGAGAGCAGGGGAGGTGCAGAGAGAGAGGGAGAGGGAGAATCCCAAGCAGGCTCTATACTGTCACCACAGAGCCTGATGTGGGACTCGAATTCACAAACCATGAGATCATGACCTAAGTTGAAGCCAAGTGTTGAACGATTAACTGACTGAGCCACCCATGTGCCCTGAGATATTTTAAAAATATTTATAAATTTGTTTTTGATATCCAAAAGCTGTTGGCAATAATTTTACAGCATTTGATTTTATAGAATTAAAATTGCACACAGTACTCATTTTGATGTTTAAAAAAAATACACCAAAAAATACAAATTACACAGTCTGATTGTATGATACTGTTATTTCCACTTTCTAGTTCTGGTCATTAAAACCTGCATTAACAATTCATTACTTGTACGTTTATGAAGGCAGTTCCCATGATTTGCAAACAAAACCTTCAGGCTTCATGTTTTTTACCAAAGAATTCAGTGCAGCAACAAAAGACAATCCAGTATGCAAATTTACAGACTAACTTGCAAATTGACCAGTTTCTGTGATCCAAACTGTTTCAACCTTTCAAGGTGCTTTCCCTAAAGTTCCATATTACTGTGACCTACCCCCCTTTCTACCCACAGAGGCTCCACGGGTCTTTAGCAAGGATCAAACAATGTGAGGCTGTGTGAAAAGTTACTGACTTCATTTTGAGTTCTATGAGTTATTACTACTGGGGAGGTTATCTTAGAGACTGTCAATATTTGGTAATGCATCCAAACAGTATGTCTTCATGGTATCAGGAAAAGCGAAAGACATTACCAAGGTCAAAGGGGAATGAAGAATAAGGGCAGCACTCTTACACCAAGCAGCAAGATCCACAGATGGTACTGTCCCTCTCCAATATGGCCATATAGAACCACATTTTCAAGGCATTACCCATATCTTGTCCTAAGAGCAAGCCAAACAGCTTCTATATCTGCATAGAGGTTCTTATCTGATGGTTTCCCAGAACTTGTGCCATCCCACAATAATCCTATGAGAACATATTACAATTCCTCTGTGATC
>JAESUZ010002517.1:0-346216 GCA_017311185.1 Proteles cristata cristata | reverse complement strand
CGTGTGCCCCCCCGTGGGTGTCGGAGGACGTGTGCCCCCCCGTGGGTGTTAGAGGACGTGTGCCCCTCCCGCTGTGGGCGCCCCCCTCTCTCGCACCGCCCCTCCTGGCCCTCCCCGCCGGCACCCTGGCTGCGAACACGGCCGCTATCAGGGACAGTAGGGGCGGTGCCAGCAGCGGCTGCCCCCGCCGCCCGAACCTGGCCGGGCCTCTAGCCCACCTGCCCACAGCCCCGGCCGCGCCACGTGTTTCTGCTCTGCCCCTCACAGCTGCCCCTCTCTGTCCTTTACTTTCTGTCCTTAAGATTAGATTTGCCTGGAAAATCCAAAGGAGCAGCGGCTTACACGGGACATTTACATGGCTCTCGTTCTTGAGTCCAGAGTAAGGTGGTCCATGGATGGCCCAGGGGGGCTCCATGGAGGCAGCGACTCACCCGTCTTCTATCCTGTTGGTGTACCATGTATTAGCTCTAATAGTGATGCCCAGGATGGCTGCCTCGGTGCCAGCCATCACATCCTCATTCCAACCAATAGAAGAAGAACAGCAGAGGGGCACCTGGTGGGCTCAGTCGGTTAAGCCTGACTTCGGCTCAGGTCATGATCGCACAGTCCGTGGGTTCAAGCCCTGCGTCGGGCTCTGTGCTGACAGCTCAGAGCTTGGAGCTGCTTCGGATTCTGTGTCTCCCTCTCTCTCGGCCCTTCCCCTGCTCAAGCTCTGTCTCTCTCTGTCTCAAAAATAAATAAACATTTAAAGAAGGAGAGGGAGGGGGGAGGAGAAGAAGAAGAAGAAGAGGAAGAGGAAGAAGAAGGAGAAGGAGAAGGAGAAGGAGAAGAAGGAGAGCAGGAAGGCAGGCACGTCTCCACTCATCAGGAACACTTCTAGAAGCTGCCTTCCGCTGGCCAGAACTTGGTCACGTGATCATGCCTGGCTCTAGGGAGGATGAAATTTTCTGGATGGCAGAAAACTCAAGATTCTGTTGAGGAAAGAGAGATGGCAGACTTGGGGGAATCCGCAGTCTCTGCTAAGGTGTGAGAGTTCAGCGCCGGTGCCTCTCCTGTTCTCCCGGTTCTAGAATTCTCTAGCCTCCTCCCTCTTCATGATGGCGTTATTCTGCCTCTGATGTGCACATTGCAGAGGAGACAATGACCAGACAAGTTGTGCAGCCTTCTGCCCACGTATCGCTCTTGAGGGTGCTTTTGCTACACCTACTTCACGGGGACATAAAGCGTGGGTCCCCGGCCCCGTGTTTCACTTGGGGAGGTTTTAGCAGCTGAGACGGCTTCCGTGCTCAGTGAATCACAGACGTGAGCGAAACAAACACCTCCGCTGAGAAGCGCCCATAAAACCAACGAGACTGTTAATGCAAATGGAAAACCAAAATTGATGAGATGCAAAGTAAATATTTAACTTCCCAGACTGTAGCTGTCTGTGGACTGCTAAGTCATTTGGAGGCTAATGTTCTTAATAAAATCACATTTTCCCTGAAAATATTTACTATTTCTGTTTTATTGCCTTCTTCATTGCCATTAATAAGATTTTGATTTAGTTCACGAATATATGTAAATTCCACATGTTCACCAAAACATCCTGATGCCAATGTTTCTAATAGAAACTTTTTATTTTTTTTAAGTTTTTAAATGTTTATTTATTTTTGAGAGAGAGACAGACAGACAGGAGCCAAGGAAGGGCAGAGAAAGAGAGGGAGACACAGAATCCGAAGCAGCTCCAGGCTCCGAGCTGTCAGCACAGAGCCCGACGCAGGGCTCGAACCCACGAACCATGAGATCATGACCTGAGCTGAAGTCAGACGCTTAAGCGACTGAGCCACCCGGGTGCCCCAGAAACTTTTAAATCACGTACACAGACTTGAGAAGGAGCTTGTGGGGAGAACATCTGTGAATAATGTCGCCTATAGATGTCAGGTAGGGAAAGTGATCATATGTAATACAGACCAGGATCCTAAAGGGCAAGGCTGTCTGCCTTGTGTGTTCCACAAACATTTTCACCACTGGACACGATCCCCCCAACCCTCAAGACCCATGAAACTGGTCAAGATCTGAAAAAATACATCTATTGGCTTCAGAACACACTAAGGGAGCAGCAAAATTAAAATTAATAAATGTCTAATTAAGTATCTCCAAAATATAATACTTTGTTCTCCTCATTAATTGTTAAATTCGGCGTTCATGAATTTTTCATCAGTATTTTATTACTTTTGAAAACAATTAGTTGCAGAGTCTCTCATAATGCAAGAATTCACAAGTACATACAGCTGCCAAGATTTCATAACCAGGAGTAAATGAAGCAAGCTGCCCATAGCCAAAAACAAACTTATTTAAAACCTTTCAGAATCTGTATGGCAGTGTGTCTGTTTTTAACACAGGATGCGGATACATCCTCAAGTGTGTGACGCGGGAGCTCCTGGGGAGGCTCAGTCGGTTAAGCATCTGACTCTTGATTTCGGCTCAAGTCATGATCTCAGGTTCTGTGAGATGGAGCCCTGCATCGGGCTCTATGCAGACAGCCCAGAACCTACTCGGGATTCTCTATCTCTCTGCCCCTTCACTGCTTGCATGCCCTGTTTCTCTCAAAATAATAAACTTAAAAAATTTTTTAAATGTAATGCAAATGTTTGATATGATATGGAGTTTCCAATAAAAAATTGCCTTAAACAAGGGTTGCCATGTTTTTTTCTGTAACTATGTTTGGCTTTGTGGGCTGTACAGCTCTGCCGTACGACAGCACAAAAGCCGTCGTAGGTAATACATAGACAGTGTAAGAGCATCATGTGTGCTAATAAAACTTTATTTACAAAAACAGGTGGTGGGCCATATCCGCCCCCAATGCTGTGGTTTTCTGGCCATTGCCTCAGATCCAGGAAGATCCAATGGCCACCTACTGATGTCTGGCAACAATTCGGTCTCAAAAGGCATAGTTTTTAAAAAAGTGACTTTGATCCCGAATTACTCAGAAAAGGTCCTGGACTCTCTCCTGAATCGTTGCAGTACTAGCACGGCTCTTCTACCCACGCGTGCACCACGTTGACGTCCCAGTGTTTCTGAGACTGGTTTCTCTTCCTGTTCTGTGACCCAGAGCACCGGGTGATGAGTGAAGTAACCAGGTACAAACACTTGAGATTTCTGTAAAGTACATGTTTGCACCGCTTTGTCGGAAAGAAGGGGAAGTTATAACCCTGAGTCAGCGAAAACTGCTTAATGTAGTACTTCACCGATTCCACAGCAAACATGTATTTCTCCCGATTTTTCCCGGGGCGCCAGAGGGTACTCACAAAAGACGATGTCCATCAATTATATACATTTTTAAAAATTTTGGCCATAGACTTTTAGATAGTCAATATATTTATTAAAGTGTCCTGATAGCATTTAAAAGGCTGAGCAAAATTACACAAGAAAACTATCGTGTTTTTATTACTGTTACTATCACCATCGCTATGTTACTATTACTATACTGCTGGGTGGTTCGCTTCTCCTGGTCCTTTCTTTGTATCAGTTAGCATTACACTTCCCCAGGAGGCAGAAAATCCGAAAGAGCTGCCGCTTAAATGAGACATATTTAAATCTCCCTCATTTTGAGTCCAGGATAAGGCGTCCAGGGATCCGTCTGGCGGGCTTCCTGGTGTCAGGAACTCACATTCCCTTTTGTGCCGCACACGCATCTGGGACTCAGACGAGAAAACTCTTCACAGGGCAAATGTCCTACTATTTAAATTTTTAAAAAGAATTTTAAAAGGAACTACCCCCCCACACACACATACACACGTTCACATACACACACTTACTTAAACTAGCAGTGAGCGGACAAGTAAAAACTCAGCTTGGTTTTTTTTTAATATTTCTTTTTTTAAGTTTATTCGTTTATTTTGAGAGAGGGAGAGATGAGGCACGAGGGGGAGGGGCAGAGAGGGAGAGAGGCTCTTAAGCTCGACCAGCACAGAATCCAACTCGGAGCTCAACCCCACAACTCTGGGATTGTGACCTGAGCCAAAATAGAGTCAGTTGCTCCACCGAACGAGGCACCCGGGCGCCCCAAGTCTGTGTTTTGCTTAAAGATAAAATCTAATTGGAATGTATTCATTCCATGGCTACTAAATTATCTTACATATGTATATAAGTTCTTTCATACATAATAAATACAAGTTAAATTATATCCATTCATGTTTTAAAGTATGTACTGTTTATAAAATGTTAAGCATAACCTTTTTTCTTACGATAACATATTTCTTTACTCAGAAAGTGAAAAGAAATTAGTATATGTTTTTTGACTATCACTAAAAATACTGCCCGCAAATATGCCAAAAACATTTCCCTATTTATCTATTTTTTTACTTAAACTGAAGCAGAGCCATACTTACAGAAATAAAATAATCACTAAAAACAATCTATTTTCATTTTTCCCCAGTATTGCTGGTTAATCTGTAAATTATCATTTCATTTCCTCCCATAGCTGGGCTGTTAACAGGAGGGAGTTTCTCTATAGAATCCGTCCCGCAAGTCACATTTATAAAAACAAACCAACAAAACATAACGTGTTGTTTTGTTTTGGTTCAAGATGCCTGGTCTGAAAACGCCAGAATCCAGCCTCACAGCGTATCGTCGGTTTAGGACTGGGAGGGACTCAGGAAGGAGGAGCGCGGCTGGGGAGACAAGGAGGCCCCTGAGCAGCGGGTGGGCTCCCTGAGCTCCCTCCACGAATCGTGCTTTCTAGGAAGGGCCAGCGGACTCAGCACATGCTTCTTCGGGCGGAGCAGCCTTTGGCGCTCACGAGTCGGGCTTCGAGCAGGCGAGAGAGCTGAGGCTTTCCGCTCTCTCGCACTCTCCCTCCTCTGCGTAGACGTGAGGCCGGTGACCAGTGTCACCTGCCAGCGGGTCAACGCCACAGAGCTTCTGCAGAAAAGCGGGGGAAGAGAAGGTGAGTGCCAGGCTCTTCCACAGGGGGTCCCTTTCTCCGGGCTCCGCAGGGGGGGAGGGGGTGCTGCCCCAGGGCAGGCTGTCTTTGTCCCCTGATGGCCCAGAAGTTTCTACAGACTCAGAAGCAGAAGCGGCAGCCGAGGGGAGGGAGCCCACTTTCCCGCTCCCCGGCTGCTCTGGGAGGGACCCGGAGAGCTCACGGTGCTGTGCGTCCCGGCTTCCCCGCCCCCACCTTCACCCCTTGGGGTCGAGCCTCTGCCACCCACACCCTGATGCCTCACCCACCCCCACCCCCGCCGGCAGCGGCACCACCAGCCTCCACTGAGCAAACTCTGGCTCGTCCTCCAGGGCCCAAGGCCTCCCTCTGTGAAGACTTTTCTGGCTTGTTCGGGCCTGAGAGACTCACTACATATTTGCTGGACGGACCCCCACCTGCCCTCGGGGAGGGGCCGTGGGCCCAGGTGGGAGCGGGTTTGGCGGCAGATGCTGGGAGGGGAGCTCACAGCAGACACGGGGACATTCAGGACCCGAGGGCCCAGAGCCCGAGGCGGAGGCGGGAGAAGGCCGGAGGGGGGAAGTGGAGGGAGCCTGCACACCCCCCCTGTCCCCAGGCCCCCCGCCGGCTGCGTCCCTAGCTTCCTCCGCCCGCGGGACCCCCTCCCAGGCTCCGTGTTCAGTGAGAGCCCATGTGTTCACGTGCCCACGGATCGTCCACGCACTGGGGGACTGTGGTCACTGCGTGGCCGTCACCCCGGGGGAGGGGGCGGGGGAGGGAAGGAAGCACGGGCGGCTAGTGACGAGCACACGCTCTGGCCGCGGCCTCGTCCCCCCACGTCCCCCCAGGGGCGCTGGAGAGGTCATTAAGGACGGCCCGGCGGGCGCAGACAGAGCAGAGCCCGCAGCGGGGTCCGCGCCCTGCAAATTCAACCTCAAAACTCCCGAGGCCGACGACACGACACGGCAGCGGCCCCCGTGCCCTGATTCAGCGACTTTAGAGGCCCCGTAAGATCAATAATTCATCATAAAGCCCCAACTAAGGCAGAGGCTCATCGGGGAAGGATCCAGGCCTTCAGTCTGTCACTTCCCTCCTCTGACACCGAGCACAGCGCTTCCCGCCCGGCGGATGGAGGACGGTCCTGGGCCGAGTGCGGCCTCCTCGGGCCCAGAGGGCCGGGCGCCTTTGGCCTGTCCCCACGGCCCACTGGGCGCAGCTGGGACCCTGAGGCGCGGGTGACTCCAGCCCAGCACCGCCCGGTGTGCAGTGAGCCGCTCGGGTCTCCCTTGCACGTGGGCGAATGGGGGGCCCTCGAGATTGCTCGAGCCGGGGGTGGTCATTCAGGGAGAGGGGTCCGCGGCGGGCCCACCGGGTGCAGCCTTGGGTCTGGGCTCTGCCCTCGTCACCTCAGCCACCATGTGTCGGCTGTGACCGGCCCTGTCCTCACAGGGAGAGACGGGCAGACGTGTCCATCTGGGTGGCTCACTCCCTGTCCCCTCCTCCCGCAGTCGGGCCGATGAAGCCCCGGGAGGCGGCCGCGGCCATGTGGGACCCACGGCCCCTCCCAAAGGCGCCTGGACTGTGTCCTTTCGCTTCCAGACTTGCAGAAAATAAAAGATCTGTGTTTTTGTCTGTCCCGCTAGGCTGAGGAGGGACCATGTTCCCCGTGGCCTTGGGGCCTCGCCGAGGCGCAGAGCTCCCACCCCGGGGACTGGCCGGGCCCCAGAGGGACCTGACAGGGGGCGGGCCCCAGGTGGTGATGGTGACGGTCTGGTTCCTCAGGCCGCGTGCCCGTGGCCCGGTCTGTCACCCATCGTCACGGTCAGGGGAGGGGTCACTGGGCTTCCCCAAACAGGGTCCCAGGACCTCAAGTCAGAGGCAGAAGCAGAAGCCACACTGACAGACGGAGGCCCCCCCACCTGGCTCAGGGTTTCCGCCATCGTCCCCGCCCTCACTTCCAGGCATCGTCCGGGCACCGCGGCCTCCTGCCAAACCTGCAAAGCAAACCAGCAGGATTCGCGCACCACGGAGCGGGCCTGTCACGGCTCCCCTCCCCCGTCAGTGACCTCCGCTGCCCCCAGCAGGGACAGGGCCACCCCCAGGCCTGAGGGCAGCCTGCACACACTCCCCCTGTTAGAGTGTCAGGAGGGAGGGAGCCCCGCGGGTGCAGGACCTTTCGAGGCAGCGGCTTTGGGGAGAGGACGGGAGCCGAGCGGAACCAGCCAGAAGGCTTTAGGAGGATTCTGGAGCGGCCTGGTCCCAGGGCTCGGGGGCGGGCGTCCTTCGCTCACTCACTCGCAAGTGTTTGTGGGCCTGGGGCTCGGGGACGGGCGAGGGACGGGGCGCCGCGGTGAGGAAGCGCATAAGCAGCAGACTGCACAACCACATCTGGGAGTCAGGGCCGCTGCGGGGCCGGCAGGCAAGGCGCCTGGGGCACGAGTGCAAGGTGTGAGTGCAAGGTGCGAGTGCAGGGTGTGAGTGCAGGGCGTGAGTGCAAAGTGCGAGTGCAAGGCGCGTGTGCAAGGCGCGAGTGCAGGGTGTGAGTGCAAGGTGCGAGTGCAAGGTGCGAGTGCAGGGTGCGAGTGCAAGGCGCGAGTGCAGGGTGAGTGTGCAGTGTGCAAGGCAAGTGCAAGGTGCGAGTGCAGGGTGTGAGTGCAAGGCGCGAGTGCAGGGTGCGAGTGCACGGTGCGAGTGCAGGGTGTGATTACAAAGTGCGAGTGCAAGGTGCAAGTGCAGGTGTGAGTGCAAAGTGCGAGTGCAGGGTGTGAGTGCAAGGTGCGAGTGCAGGGTGTGAGTGCAAAGTGCGAGTGCAAGGTGTGAGTGCAAAGTGCGAGTGCAAGGTGTGAGTGCAGGCGTGAGTGCAAGGTGCGAGTGCAGGACGTGAGTGCAAAGTGCGAGTGCAAGGCGCGAGTGCAGGGTGTGAGTGCAGTGCAAGGTGCGAGTGCAAGGTGCGAGTGCAAGGCGCGAGTGCAAGGCGCGAGTGCAGGGTGTGAGTGCAAGGTGCGAGTGCAGGGTGCGAGTGCAAGGTGCGAGTGCAAGGTGCGAGTGCAGGGTGTGAGTGCAAAGTGCGAGTGCAAGGTGTGAGTGCAAAGTGCGAGTGCAAGGCGCGAGTGCAAGGTGCGAGTGCAGGGTGTGAGTGCAAAGTGCGAGTGCAAGGTGCGAGTGCAAGGCGCGAGTGCAAGGCGCTCATACGGGTACGGGGCCGCACCCGAGGGTGAAGAGGAACAAGAGTGAGGAGCTGGGGAGTCGGGGCAGGGGGGTCCCCGCCCAGCGGGGTCAGGGGGGCCTCTGAGGAGGAGGCAAACAGGAGGAAGGCGCTCAAGGGCCCGCTGAGGGAGGGCCTGCCAGGAGGAAGGCGCAGCAGAGGCCTGCAGCCTGCGGGGAGGGAGCACCGAGGGACTGGAGCCCGAGCGGCCGGCGGAGGCCAGAGCGGGCGGAGGCCAGCGGAACGTCCTGCAGGAGCCGGGGCCACAGGCCGCGGACTTTTTCCCACGTGCAGCGGGAAGCTCTTTGGGGAGTTTTAAGCTGGACAGCCATTCGATGTGATCTATGTTTTAAGACACTGAAGTGGCTTCCAGCCACCCCCCTGAGTGTAGGGGACTGGTGGCCGTCCAGAAGACGTGTGAAGTATGGGATGTCACACGCACACATGTACATACACACACACATCTACGCGCGTATCTTACCTGCCACATCACACCGACTGACCTGAACTAAACTCACTTAGCCAGAGAGCAAGTGTAGACAGCTACACACAGTGCCGAGGACCCGCTGCCTGACCCCGACGCGGGCCCAGGCTGGAGACGCCCAGCCGCGTTTGGCTCCCGGAGACGGAGGCCCTTCCTGCCACCTGGGCCCTTCGCCAGGCACTCCCCGGTCAGACCCTGGTCCTTCTCCACCTCCAGGGAGTCTCGGGGCCGTTCTGCCTCCAGCCAGCCCTGGGCCCCGAGTGCAGACAGACGTACCCCCACCCTCACCACCAGGGCAGCTGCCCGGCCTGTGCACTGAGACACTGGCTTCAGCCTGTCTCCCCGGGGCCACGACCCCTCCAAGACACTCCAGCGAGAGTGCTTACATTTCGTTTTAACGATGCGCAAATTATTTGAACATATTATTAGTGTTATTTTTATAATACAATGGAAAAGGGTTTACATCTTTTTAATTGAGTCCCCCCCCAACATGTTTATAATCTGCTCTCATAAACTTGAATGAAACTTTTCATCCCCTGTTTGCTTCATCAAAGGAAATCTTGATATTATAAATCGATCTACCTGAAAACTTAATATTTGAAAGTGCCTGTTGGCATAAATCCAAATTTTCTTGATATTGTAACACCCGATTTACAACAATGTGGTGCTACGATAACATAATGTTGTGCTCTTCGTCCATAACATCTGACTTCTATATTTTCAGCACAGCCACTGTTTCCACTGATTGCTCTGGCCATGGGGCTATGTTACGAATGTCAGTGTACTCACAGCGGGCGTTAATAACAAGCCGCCCATATCTGTTTCACTGACAATGGCATTCTTCCCAGGATCTTGGCTGAATGGAAGAACTTTGCTGCTAGAAAGATTTGGGAACGAAATAAACCAGAGGCCCTCTGTGGCCCCCTTAGCTCAAACCTTCTGGAAGCCTGTGAAGACGATGGCAAAGGAATATTCAGGCCAAGTTCTTAGCAACTCGGCAGCAAAAGGAATTTGCCAGGGACTGAAAAACTCTATGCTTCCAAGTCTAGCTGTGTGGGGTTTTTTTTTTTAACTTATTTCTATTCATTTTCCACACTCACGCCTCCTTTTCATTTATTTGGGAGTTGGGCATAATTTCTCAAAGTTATTTTCAGGGCTCTCCCCAGCTATTAGCAAGATAAGGGAGCCCTCTCCCTGGTGGCACGCTCATCTGTACTTAGGAGAGTAGAATATGTGTTCCTCCCACTTCTTGGCTCAAAAGGCGTATCACAACCCTTAATTTTAAAAAGGATAAAAAATACATAAATAGGTAAAATAAAAGTAACAAGGATGGGATGTTTATTGGCTTCATATCAATTATCCAAGGAAGCAAACGTATAACTAGAAATTCTTGCAATCACATTGCTTTTAACTTTGGTACTGAAGACACACTCTGGCGTAGCTGCCGCAGCAAGACTCCACAAGCAAGCCTTGTGGTCACCTTGTGAGGCGGGAGGTGAAAATATGAGATTTTCAAGCCCCCTCTTTGGCCCAGGAAGGCCTAGGAAGGCTCACTTGGTGCCGTGGGCGTAGCCTCAACATCTGCATATGACGCACATTCGTCCCTGGGACCCAGAACCGGCTACATAATTTGCAGGACCCACTGCAAAATGAAAATGTGGGCCCCTTGTCCAAATAGGAAGACTTTCAGGATGGTGACAGTAGGACTTTAAGCCAAGCACAGGGCAAGGGCCCTGTGTGACTGACCAGGTCCAGGCCCACAAAGCCGGCCTTCCCAGGGCCAGAGGGACACATTTGCAAAAGCACATTTTCCTCAAACACAGCCTGAGGAAAGAGAGTGAAATGATGGAGATCTTGAATTCTTTCCTGGAAGTTTTCCATCACAAAAATTCTGGCTTTTTGGACCTTAAATGCCTCTTTTAGTACCTGTCAAAAATGTACCTTTTTTGTTAAAATCATACCTAGTTATATCGACAAAGTCCAAATAAGGTCCCTATCTGAGACTTGTATTAATAGTGTTGGACCCGGGCACCTGGGGGCTCAGTCAGTTAAGCATCTGACTCCTGATTACGGTTCAGGTCATGATCTCATGGCTCCTGGATTCTAGCCCCATATCTGACTCTGCACTGACAGTGTGGAGCCTGCTTCAGATTCTCTCTCTCTCTCTCTCTCTCAAAAATAAACATTAAATAAAATTTTTTTTAAAAATAGCGTTGTGCTAAAGTCCGTTTTCTGGGTTTGAGAGAATGTTATGGTTATGTTATCCTTGGGGGCAGCTGCATGAAGGATACACAGGAACTCTCTGACCTATTTTTACAACTTCTTGCAAGCCAATTATTTCAGAAAAAACAATTTTTAAGATTTTATTTTATTTTATTTTTTAAGTAGACTCCACCCCCAGCATGGGGCTCTAACTCACAATCCTAAGATCAAGAGTCACATGCTCCACTGATGGAGCCAGCCAGGCTCCTCCCAGAAAAATTATTTTAAAATCAGAGCAATAGTTCTAGAATTAGTACATAGAGCATGTGAAGACATGATGCAGGAGGATGTCAGGGCTCCGTTGGCTGAAATCTGATTGGGGATTTGATTATGGATTCTCTCAGGTACCCTTAGATGGACACAAGAAAATGTATTTCTTTGTGGGTGTCCTAAAAAAGCATCATATTTAATCAGAACTATCAAATAACAACTCTTAACAGCCAACAATAACCATAGCTAGTTAGGTAAATGGGAAGGTTTTCATTGACTGTGTTTGTTCTACCAGCATCACAGAATCTTCTAGAAGGGCTGTCTCTCAAGGGAACCAACTGTCAATCATTAGGAGTTCTTACCACAGCAGGCAGTGAACTTCTGTAATGCACTGGAGTCCCCAAGGCAAAGTATTCCTGGTCGGATACCCTCGCCGCAGGTACGAGCACATTGTGTACATTCTGGGAAGCAGAAGGGGGGGTGCTGATTTACTCAGAAGATAACACATTTCCCTCCAGTTGCAAACAAAGCATGTATGTGTGTCCTTCCACACCTTTCCTTTGCTCCGCTCGTGTGAAAACAGAAGCTAGTGTCAGGACGAGAAGATGGAAAGGGAAGGGTGGAGAAGTGCAAGAGCAGATTGGAAACAGCCTGTGGCCCGCCATGCCTGCAGGCGGGACTCAGACAGAACACTGTAGATACCTGAAAATCAAGGGTGTGCGTGCCCAAGACCTAGCCGGTGACACAGACCAGTGAAGCTGGATTCAGGGACGCGGCTGCCGGCACTTTCTACTTTGGGTCTAGTATTTTGTTAGGCCCTTCAATAATGAAACAAAATTTCCCAGAGACTAAAGCAGGCAATGGATCTTCAGGACGCTTTAACAGAGTCCATGCTTTGCCACAGATTTTAAAATATCAGGTTACCCAATAAATCGTAAGCGATGCCTTGACTGCGGGAAGGTATGTGAATGGCAGCACATTTAACCAGAGAGGCAGTTACTGTCTGCAGACACGGTGAAAGGAACCCAGAGGCACATGGAGAAGCAGAAGCGGCAGATCTCGGCTTCCTCCCTCATAGACGGGGAAGCAAGGTGACCCTCCCCTAGCTGTTCTGGGGACGAGCCAGCCGGACGGTGCCTGCGGGGTGCACACCTAGGGCACACTCCGTAAGTCAGAGCTGTCTCTGTGCTTATGAGAAGCAACGCTTCTGGCCTCTGGAAGGTCACAGGCCCACTGGCTCGGCTCACACAGTATCGGTGTACAAGGTGTGCAAGAGAGACAGAGCAGTCTTCCCCAGGGGCACGGATTGGCAGGCGGGATGCCCCGGCCAACCACGTGCTCGATAATTTATGGCAGCCCCGGATTAACTCGCTGTCCTTTGAAATGGGATCATCTACTGTGTAGGGAAGGGGAGAATTCAGTGTGAGGACAGGGGTTTAAGTGGCATCAAGTTGCATAGTGAGATGTCGCTTCCCCTTCTGACTCCTCGTCCACACTCCTGAGGGCATGGCTGGGGGGGAGGGGAGGCTCTGCCTGGTGACAGCATGGCTCTCTGCTCAGAGACCTGAGCCTTTGGCAGGTGGCCTTTTCTACCCAGAATTATGGGGTTCTAGTTCAACTGTGTCTATTTTCCGCTTCTTGGCTCTTCATACAGGTAAAACTCGTTTTCTGTTTACTGTTGAAATATAGAATTTCCTGTTTAAAGAAATGTGCTTTATCCAGACAGAACTCCACTGAGAAAATGAAATACTGTGAAAAGGATGCTGGTACAGGAGGCACATGCGTGGGGCAGAAAGGTGTGGAGGTGGCAGCGGTCAGGCTGAAATCTGGGCACGAGTTTGTCAGACGCTGCTGACCTGCTGGGTCGAGTGGAGTCACGGGGCTTTGCAGGTGGGGCTGGGGTGCGGGCAGGCAGGGGGCGGGCTCCCAGAGGGACACCTGGGATACGAAGCGGGTGCTCCCTGCTGCGGGCACCCTCCGCAGAGCCACCCTTCGGCCTAAACCTCGGCAGCCACCGGGCCGTGCTCACCTCAGCACCCAGCGCGGCCCCCGCCTCGGCTGTGTTCAGCAGCTGCACTAACATCTGATCCCAGGCATCTGGCCTTCCCTGTGGACACACAGAAAGAAATACGACGGGGCTGGAATTACAGATGGCAGAGATACAAGCAGAGAGCAAGGAATAACATTCCCCACACGGATCAACACCCTCCCAGGAAACACCCAGACTCTGGAAAAGACGCCCAACCCGTAAGTCCAGACAACTGCTTCGGAATCGCTGGTCGGGGGGTGGAGTTGCTTGCTGGCCCCTGTCTCACGGGGCATGATGGGGAAAGACCCCTGTCTTGACAGAGCCTCTGATCCAAAGCTCATTCTCTTCCAAGGCTCATGGCGATGCTCCCGGGGTCCCCAGGGCTGGGCCGTGCCGTGTGCACTGTCCCGTTCATTCCTCGGCAACAAATATCCACCAAGGACCCAAATGTAGCTGGGGTTGGACTTCTCTTCTTGGAGCCTGCCAGCCCCCGATCTTGCAGACCATCTTGATCTGGGCATCCAGCCACAAAGCATGACACGGTGGTGCGATCAGCAGTGGCATCTTGTACGAAGCAAGTCCTCCCGAGAACACAGATGCCCGTGGGTGTACAGATGTACGTGGAATATTCGTGTGCGGTGGGCAACAGAGGAGAAGTGTGAACACACTGAAATGCCTTACTTACCAGTGGTTACAAAGACATCATTAGTAATTTATATTAATAATACTCATATTGGCAGCCACTTTTATTATTTTTTTTATTTGAGAGAGAGAACATGTGAGAGGGGGAGAGGCACAGAGGGAGGGAGAGAGCGAGGGAGAGAGAGAATCCCAGATAGGCCCCAAACCCAGTGTGGAGCCCAATGGGCTTAGTCTCATGACCTGTGAGATCATGACCTGAGCCAAAATCGAGTCGACGCTCAACCAACTGAGCCTCCCAGGCGCCCCTTGGCAGCCACTTTTAATGCCAATGCCCTAGCCAGCGCTAAAAGCTTCACCTGATGTTTGATTAAATTGTCTAATAAACCTGAGAGAGAACATTGCTAATTTCTCTGTACCTATGAAAACCCATAATCAGTTAGCGTATGTGCCTGATAAGCCACAAGCTTGGAATCCAAACCCAGATTTGCTGGATCCCAGGCCTCAGAGCCCTCACGAGAGGACAGTAGAAGTGGGGGCACATCCTGACTGTGAGACGGAGGCACGGAGAAGGACATCTTGGGACAAGACGTGGACAGGACCCCATGTCCTGGATGGGGCTCTCTTGTCCATCTGACAGCTGATCCTGGACCGGGGCCATCTTGTCACCAGACCCCGCCCAGCGTGCCTGTCCTCTGCCTCGCAATGAACAAGCCTCCCTTCCACACACACTGCTTTCCTAGCTGCTTCTGCTTTCCCAGGAGACAACCACCGAGCTGCTGGCCAACAAGAACAGCACCCAAGCACCATCAGCACCTCGTCCACCGGGGCTCTGCCCACAGACCGTGCCTGGGGAGGTGACTTCCCCAGTGGTCTCCTCCAACCTCGGCTGCCTCAGCTCCAGCCCGGCCTGGAGCCATGCCCATTTTCCTGGATGACTGTGGGTATCAGCGCTGAGTGGAACTGCCCAAGGCAAGGGACCCGGTGCGCCTCACAAGGCACTGTTGTTTGTCAAGATGGTTTCCTTCTCCAAATTACACAAACTGTTCAAAACAGTGAAGTGCTGCTCTCATTGCTGGGGTGGGGGTACTTTTCTGGGGGTCCAGCCATCTGGGGACTGTCCTGCCTTCTCGACCCCATGCCAGGGAGGCTCAGAGCAGACCTCTGTGGGCGCAGGCAAGTGCACCCACACCACGGCCCAAGGCAGTCACTTCCACTTTCCCTCCCACCAGGAAGGCAGAGCAAATGCGAGAAGAAACCAAGGGGTCTGGGTCACCCCCACTTCCCCAACCATCCATCACTTCTGAGACCATCTCCCTGTTTACTCAAGTGTAATGCCAAAGTGAATTGGACTGTCTTTTCCCAAAAGCATCTCACTTGGTGTGACAAGTCTCATTCTTCTGGGAGAAAATCGTTGGGGGAGATCGGAGACAAAGCAAGATGGGGCGTCCACACCCGCCGGGCAGGAGAGATGGTGCTTCCTTTGTGCGTTTCTTTGGCTTTGGGTTTGTAGGTCAAGCATCCCTTAGTTCCAGGGGAAGGCAGATGGGAGAGCTCGCGGCGCCGTCACTGCGCTGTCAGGCCAACCACAGCCCGGGGCTGCTGTGAGGACGCATAGCAGGGTCAGTATCAGCATCAGCAGCTGTGAAAACCATCAGTTACCTGCCGAGCAGGTAACTGTGTCTTGGGGAGGGAGAGACGCTTTCACGAGCAGGTCTTCCATCTACAGCCCATCTCTAAGGTCGATTTTCCCATCCCCAGCTCACGGCTGAGGAAGCGTAGTTGAATGGCATGCTCAGCATGATGAAGCGAATGAGAAGGGAAGCCCAGGTCTGGTCCCTGCCAGGCCAGTGAGCTCTGTGCCCTGTGCTCGGCCTCAGCCGGGTGAGGGTGGAGGGCCGGGTCCTGCCTCGGTGCTGCCCCTGACCTTTCACTGGTTTGCCGCACACACTCTCCATCTAGGACGCTCCCCCTGGCAGATGTCATCAGCCTCTAAGCAAGGATTCTGCACCCGAGCGCTGCCGACACTTGGGGCCCCTTCTCTATCCTGTGCATGAGGAGACGTTCAGCGATAGCCCTGGCCTCCCCGCCCCCAGAAGCCAAGAGCATGTCTCCCCACCTGAACACGTTATGACCATCAAAACTGTCCCCAGACATTGTGATGTGTCACCCAGGGGCTAAATCGCCCCTAGTTGAGAATGACTGACCTACCACAAGAAATCAATGTAGTTGAGTTGGACAATTTTCATAGGAGTTTTGTTTTTTTTTTTTTGCCCATTTGCTACTCAAATATGTATGAGTGTGGAGAGACGAGGGGGTCACAAGGAATGGAAAGACGTGCGTGTGAATTACAGACGTCACCGGCGTGGAACACGACGCGTCAGGCGCCACTACCTGCACTGGGACGGCTCTGCTCTCATCGTTATACGTGATCAGCGACTGCTGGCCTTTGTCGTGTGGGACGGGGCTCCAGAGCCCCTTGGCTTCGGACCCACAATCGCATCGCAGCAGGAGCAGCACAGCAACTATAACAAGATCAGGAGGGTCAGTGAGTCCTTCATCAGAGGTTTCAACATGATCTGGTTCTGATAACTCACAATCTAGCCATGAAGGGACACGGCCAGGCTGTGTCATAATCGTTTCTGTAGCTACAGAATTAGCACAGGATGGGCCCAAGTAGGTGCCAGATAATTATTGGTTAAACGGATTGAATAATATCATGTGATCACTAATATTGTATTGTTTATTTGAAAAATCTAGCTTCCTTAGTGGCCTCCTCCCAGCCTGGCTAGACATCTGTACACAGCGGCCCCGGCGTCACCGCAGACCACAGTGTTCATCTATGGCTCCGCTGCTATCAGTAGCTGCCTGTTGAATAGAAGCTGCTTTCGCCAGCCAGGCTGCATGTTCGATCAGGCTGGGAAAGTCTGATCTGAGTCCGTGACTCTGATGAGCCTAGGGGTCATTCCCAAGGCATCCCACCGCTCTCTGCCATCTTCTGCTCCCCACCCCAGAGGGAGGACTCCACATGCCGGCTGACAGGCTGGGGAGAGCAGCCGCAGCCCCAGGGCAACCCCTGCAGACCACTGACCTGCCAGAATGAAGAACGCCACAAAGGGAGGAACCAGGGCCCCCACGAGGAGCCCAGCTCCTGCGACCGATGGCTCCACACATGTGACTCCATTGGGACAGGAGCAGACCCTCACGTGCACAGTCTGCCTCCGGGAAAGTCCCTGTTTGTCTGTGATGAACACTGGCACCAAGTAATTCCCAGGTGGGAGCCTTCTCGACATCCAAAGTTCAACTGACCGACCTGTAGAGGGAAACGGACCTTGCTTGGGATTCACTTGTTCATTTGCTCATCTGTTCAGCAGGTGCTTACTAAGTGCGTACCGTGTGCCAAGGCTCTGTACAAAAGTTGGCCAGCTTCGAAGTGAGAGGGGACAGAGAGAAAGACCACCCCCACTTCGGACACCTACTACAAGCCCTTGGCTTCTCAACCACACTCAGGCTTGAACATTCTTCAGAAGGACCCATAGAACTCACTGAAGGCTGTCTGCCCGTAGTTACAGTTTCTCATAGCAAATGGATAGAGATTAAAATCATTCAAGGCAAGAAGTGCATAGAGCAGAGCCCAGAGAAGTATCCATGGAGTCAGTGTGGTGTCACTTCCTGCATTGGTAAGTAACAGCATTCTTGGAGCAATGCCAACCTGGGAGCTCACCTGAGCCTTGTGTCCAGAATCTTTATCAAGACTCAGTCATGTAAACCTGGCTGGCCACCCGTATGGCTGACCTCCGTCTCCAGCACTTTCAGAGACTGACAGATGTCCATGGGACCCAAAGCCCCCAGCCTAATCCCATTGCTCCGGTCCAATTGGCATGAGACCCCAGGTAAGTAGAGACACTCCTTTCAGGCAGGGCATCCCAGGGGCCTAGAGCTTAACTCTCAGAAGCCAAGGGTAAAGGCAAGAGCCCTTCTGGGGCAAAGTTCCATGTTTCACTGCTGGGAACTGTAGTTTTGGGAACTGAAAACATGAGCTCACAGTTTCAACGAAAACACATGCCTCATTACGCAGACACGCCGGTAGAAGCTCAGAGGAGAATGTTGACAATGGATGCCAGTGGTCACCCTGGTAACAGCACCCCAGTGTTCCCTCGGGAGAGCCACACCTCCTGAACCCTCAGCCCAGGTGAGTCAGGGGGCACGAAGCCCAGATCCCAACATGGTCCGGCATGGGCTCAGAATGAGTCAATCAACGTATCCGTCCCTCCCAACTCCTAGGAGGTGACCCAAGTCACACAGCGATAGAAGTCCCTTGCCAGGGACTCCCAGCAACCACCCTGACAGCCCAGAGGAGAGCCTGCCTAAAATTGAAGGAGCCCAGAGAAAGGCAGAGCCACGGTGGGGGCACACATTGTGCCCCTTGAGCATCCAGGCCCAGCTCCACAGGGGCACAGGCTTACTTTGCATCATTCTCAGTTACACAAGCCAGTAAACTCCTTTTTCGCCTGGGCCTGTGAGAGTCAGGTTGCCTTCAGTCCTTTATCCCTGGCCGGTGTGAACACTCACCCCGATTTCCCCCCAGTTTCCATGTGTCTTCTGCATTCCTCCAGGAACTGTCCAATTCAAACGTGAAGGGGTCTGCGAAGGGCTCCAGGTCGCCATCCTCTGCCTCCAGGAGGAGAGGCTTGTTCGCTGCAGACTCACAGACCTCCAGGTATCGAGAACGGGGATGGAGAGTGGGGGCGTTGTCGTTGATGTCGGACAGGAAGAGCATCAAGGTCCCTGTCCCAGTCAGTGGCGGGAGGCCTTGGAAGGGAGGAATTCCAGGAAGAGTTGCTTATTAATGAAAGCGCCTGCTCCCTGTGTGCACTAATCCCTGGAAAGCGAGCATTGCCATCCCCCGGGGAAGATGGCCATTCCACGGAAATACTGACTCCATTTCCCTTCCAAAGTCGTGAACGTTACAGTAGGTGTTTTACCTGTTTTCCTGCTTTTTTGGAAATTCAGAACATCTGAGAAGGACACAGGAACAAAACACTCACCCCCCGAAATCTTTTGTAGGACCAGGTGGAATAGAATCATTCATTTTTCCGGGTGTTGATCATGCCAGGCGTTAGGAAGTGGTGGGACAGGAGTGGGACGCGTGTGACGTGGTGACAGAAACGGGCTGCATCTTGGCTGCCCATGTCAGCACCCCGGTTATCACTACAGTTTGCAGGGTGTTAGTCACCCAGGGACACCAGGTAATGGGTCCTCCAGACCCCACTACATTGTTTCTTCAGGTCCCTGGAAGATGGACCCCCCCTTTCTTTCTCCTCACTTAAGATTGATGGGGGCACCTTGGGGGCTCAGTCAATTAAGCATCTGACTCTTGATCTCAGCTCAGGTCATGATCTCACGGTTCGGAGTTTCAAGCCCCATGTGAGGCTCTGCACTGATGGCGTGGAGGCTACTTGGGCTTCTCTCTCTACACCCCCTCTCAAAATGAATGGAAAAAAAAAACCTGATTGGGAACACAGATTTAATATCTTCTTAACCTAAACAACATTCTCCTCATTAATCGTACAAATGGGATGTACCCCTACATTTCTCTTAAAGCCTGGGTTTAAATTCACAGATTTCCTTCAAGGCAATTCATTAAAGTTATTTGAAAGTTGTTATTTATTCAACTTTATGTTTCAGCAGGTTTGAAAGTTCAGCCTTGGGAGATCAGAGACAAAAGCATTGTAATAGGCTCACAGAACTGCCCAGCCTGGTTTATGACAAATTTGCCCCATACAGTCACATTTGCCAGAGCTTATAAGCCATTCCAAGTATAGGGAAACTGTGCTAAGAATTTATCACACACCACTGGCTTTAGGGAAGAGCTGAAGAGTTGTTTTATGTGTAGATGGAACAGACACTTGGTCCGACGGTGGCTTCCTCATTGGCTTAATCATCTCTTTGGAATGAATACTGCCCCTCTTCCCTCGGCATTTGCCCCAAGTCTGCCATTTCAAACATTATCATCAAAAATAGTTGCCAGTATTTAAAAAAGGAGGGGATCACCTGGGCGGCTCAGTTGGTTAAGTGCCCAACTTCGGCTCAGGTCATGATCTCATGGTTCATGAGTTCAAGCCCTGCATCATGCTCTGTGCTAACAGCTCAGAGCCTGGAGCCTGTTTCGTATTCTGTGTCTCCCTCTTTCTTCCCCTCTCCTGCTCACACTCTGTCTCTGTCTCTCTCTCTCAAAAACAAATAAAGATTAAAAAATTATGTGTCAGTAGGTGCATGGTGATAAAAAGTTTTATATAGTTTTCCAAGTTGGGCTGAAAGGCTCTCACTAGAATTATTTTCCCTCAGGAAGCCAGGAAACACACATTCCCCCCTAAATTTCGGGTCAACACTTACCATCGTCAATAGCGTGACTGATGATTACGTAAAAGCTATCATTCACATAAGGGGATTCTCGGTCAATTTGCTTCCTGGTGGTAACAGTTCCCGAGAGTTCATCTACGGTGACCCAATTCTCCGGATCGTGAACCAGTTTGTATCTTGTAGAAGGAAACACACACGATTTTTAAAATTAAAACGTTACATCAAAAGGCAAATCAATATATATCACGCCAGACACAAATCCTATCCCAAGTAATGTGGGAAACTGCAAGTGGACTCTCTTTGTGTCTGGCATATTTCACTAGGCGTAAAGTCTACAAGTCTTCATTCATCCGTGTTGTAGCCTGTTACAGAATTCCCTTCCTTTTTAAGGCTGAATAACATTCCTTTATATATATACCATGTTTTGCTTATCCACTCACCCTTACGTGAACGCTTGGGTTGGTTTGGCATTTTAGCTATTGTGAATAATGGAGCTTTGAACGTGGGTGTGCAAATACCTCTTTGAGGCCCTGCTTTGAATTCTGGAAGCATAAACCCAGAGGTGGAATTATGGATCATATGGTGTTCCACTTTGATTTTCTGAAGAACCACCATACTGTTTTGTGCAGTGGCTGCACCAACTTGTACTCTCACCAGCTGTGAACAAAGGTTCCAATTTTTCCACATCCTCACCAACACTTGTTTTCTGGTTTTTTGATAGCAGCCATCTTCACGGGTGTGAGAAGCCATCTCACTGTGGTTTTGAATTGCATTTCCCACACAATTAGTGATGTTGCCTATCTTTTCATGTGCTGATTGGCCATTCGTAGATCTTTTCTGAAGAGATGTCGATTCAAGTCCTGTGTCCACCTCGGGATCTGCTTGTTTGTGTTTTTCCGATGTTGAGTCATAGGAGTTCTCTATATATTCTGAATACCAATCCCTTATCCAATATAGGACTTGCAAATACTTTCTCCCACCAGTGGGTCACTTTTTGGCTCCATGAATAGTGTCTTTTAATGCACAAAACGTTCTGATTTTCATGAAGTCCCATTTGACTCTTTTTTCCTTTGTTATCTGTGTTTTTGGTGTCACATCCAAAAAGTCATTCCCAAATCCAGGTCATGAAGCTTTTTTCTCCTATGCTTTCCTCTGAGAATGTTTATCAATTTTGGTCTTACACTTAGGTCCTGAGCCATTTGAGCTAATTTTTGTGTACAGTGTCTGGGGACTTGTTTGTGTATTTGGATCTTCATGTGAGTTCCTTGTAGATGGCATCCAGTTGGGCCACATGGGTTTTTTTAAAGTTATTTATTTATTTTGAGAGAGAGAGAGAGCATGAGCATGATAGCATGCTCAGTGGGGGAGGGGCAGAGAGAGAGAGAGATTGAGCGGGAGAGAGCACCCCAGGCAGTCTCTGTGCTGTCAACACAGAGCCCAACTCAGACCCTGATCCCACAACCCTGGGATAGTGACCTGAGCTGAAATCAAGAGTCTGACATTCAACCAACTGAGCCACCCAGGTGCCCCTGGACCATATGTTTTTACACAAGCTGTCCATGTCTTTTGATTAAAGAGTATGATCTGTAAATGTATGAAGTAAATCTTACAGGAAGTCCTTCATCACCTTTCTCTTTTCTGGTTGTTTTCTGTCTCATTGACATTTCCATGGTGTTCACACATTGTCTCTGAACTTCTTCCCCACCAAGACTTCCATATCTCTTTGAGCACTTTTAAGACAGCTGTTTTAAAGTCTTTGCCCAACCCGTCTGGCATCAGGTATTTTCCAGGGAAAACTTCTGTTGATCTATTTTTTTCCCTTTGAATGGGCCTTACTTTCCTGTTTCTTCATGTGCCTTGTGGTTTTTTTCTTTCCCTTGAGCACTGGACATTTGGATCTAATAATGTGGTAACTCTGGAAATCATATTCTCCCCCTTCCCGAAGTTTTCTGATCTTCCTTATTGTTTTTATTTATTTTATTTTTGTCTGACTGTCATAGGCTGTCGCTGTGCAGAGGCTGAACGTCTCTCTTCCTGCCCCCTCATACCTTTTCCCCGAGCTTTCCCTGGGCGTGCTTGGTCACTTTCTAATTTTCCTCCTATAGGTGCTTTCCTCCTGGCCTGTAACGTCTGGCTGCTGAAATAGGAAAGAGCAAAAGATGAAGAGGGTGGAATAAAGGCATCTGCCCTTTAAATCCCCCGAAGCAGCTTTAGCTGACGAAGGGGGGCGGGGAGGGGATCTGTAATGATGGGGCGGGGAACAATGGCCGCCCACCTCTTTGTCTGTTCCTCTGGGACCCAACGCAGCAGGCGGTGAGCAAAGCACAGATCGCTGGTGTTGGGAAGGCAGAGTGTTTGGTGGCCACCTTGGCTCCTGCAGACTGTATGCCTGGCTGTTCCAGGGGCATGTGCACGGCTGCCTGCTACTGTGCTAGTGCGCGAAGAGCCATAATGGACCAAAATTAACCTCAGTCTCCCATCCAAGCCTCATTGCAAATCTTCAACAGAATCCCAAGTCCAGAACAGGAACGTGGGACAGATTCTCCCAGAGCACCGGTCGGGTGGGGTGGGGGGCATTCCTGCTACTTCCAACTCTGCCGTCTTCCCGGGGACTCCGGCAACTTTATTTGTAAAAGCAGAACACTGAGCCACTCAAGTGCACACCACGGATGAGTGGATGAGCACAGTGTGGTCTGCACAGACAAGGGAATATTACTCAGACTTGTAAAGGAAGGAAGGTCTGCAACGTGCCACCGTGTGGTCGACCCTGGAGGGGTCAGTGACACAGGCCACAAGAAGACAAACACTGTGTGATTCCACTTCTACGAGGTTCCTACAACAATCAAATCCATAGAGGCGGAAAGTAGCATGCCGGCTGCCAGTGTCTGGGGAAGACGGGGGGTCTCGTTTCATGGAGGCAGAGTTTCAGTTTTGTAAGATCAAAAAGTTCTAGAGACAGACGGTGGGGACAGGTGCACAGTAATGTGAATGTATTTAGTGCTCCTGAACTGTACACTTAAAAATGGTTGCGATTTGGGTCACCCAGGTGGCTCAGTCGGTTAAGCGTCCAACTCCTGATTTGGGCTCAGGTCATGAGCTCCAAGTCAGACTTGTGCTGACAGTGCAGAGCCTGCTTAGGATTCTCTCTCTCTCTCTCTCTCTCTCAAAAATAAACACATAATCTTTAAAAAGAAAAACAGAGGACCTCCTGGGTAGCTCAGTTGGTTAGGCTTCCGACTCTTAGTTTCAGCTCAGGTCATGATCTCACAGTTCATGGGATCAAGTGCCACATGGGGCTCTGTGGGATTCTCTCTCCCTCTCTCTCTGCCCCTCCCCACCACTGTCTATAAATAAATAAATAAATACATCACAAAACAAAACAAAATGGTTAAAACAGAGGGCGCCTGGGTGCCTCAGTTGGTTAAGCATCCAACTTCGGCTCAAGTCATGATCTCACAGTTTGTGGGTTCGAGTCCCGCGTTGGGCTCTGTGCTGACAGCTCAGAGCCTGAGCCTGCTTCAGATTCTGTGTCTCCCTCTCTCTCTGCCCCTCCCCTGCTCATGCTCTGTATCTCTCTGTCTCTCTCTCTCTCAGAAATAAATATAACATTAAAATTTTTTTAAATGGTTAAAATGGTAAACTTTTAGTTAGATATATGTTACCACAATTTAAAATACCAACCATTTCCATTGCCCAGAAACCAGAGGGGCTGACAGTTTACAGCCTTTAGTAAAAAGGGAGATCGAAATGCATAACAAATTATCTTAATACGAGGACACCAGTATCAAAGCGATGTACGCTGAGAACAAAGGAAGATGAGCAGGTGAACCCCACCTGGTGGGCTCCGGGGAAGCTATGGGAGGAAGATGGCATTGAACCCGGGCCTGCGGGCCTCCTGGTGTCTTGGGTCGGCGTCACCAGCGCAGTGAGGGCAGCTTTCCATCAGCCGCGCCCTCGGGCGTGCGGCTGGTTCTGCATTAGCGACCTCTCTTCCCGCGGCTCTTCTCACCTTATCCGGCCGGCGGCTCGGTCTGGATCCGTAGCGTTAAATGTCCCCAGCTGAATCCCAGGCCCGGCGCCATCAAGTTCGCTGACCACAAAGCTCCTGGGGTGGAAGGTCGGCGGCTCATTGACGTCCATCACCTGCACACTCACCGTGGCGCTGGCCGCGGCCTCCCGGGGCTCCCGAAGCCGGCCTCCCTCGCAGGAGAAGAGCGGCTCCTCATTCTCCACCATGATGATGAGGCGCCACGTGGGGTGAGTTTCATAATCCAAGGGCTGCAAGTCCCAGAGAGAGGGTCTGGTTAGCACCTGCTGCTTCTCTGGCCGGAGAGAGCCAGGCTCCCACTGTCACCCAGAGCGTGTGGCCTTTGCGCCTCATTTATCATTTATGCTGCCTTTAGTAAGGATCAAAAGACAGTGGCCAGCTCATTTCCAAATCATTTATGAAGTTCTGTTTTTCCCTGCCCCTCTCCTGGTTGAAAACAGCCGCCATCCATCAGAGGGGCATGAAAAATGCAACAAAAACCGTCACCTAATGAAACATTAATGTGATGACTCTGCTGGAAAAAAAGAAAAAAGCAGGGAAGCTTAAAGAAATACAGATATTAATGGTCATAGTTACTCAGGGTGCAGAGTGCTCAGTGCCTTAAAAGGATTGAAAAGCCAGGAATTATTTGAAATATTCATTCCTGGGCATCTGGGACACAGTACCCCCAGAGCCCTGCTATTCAGAGCATGGTCAGGTCCCGCGGGCATCCACCGGGAACCTATTCTTCTGGAGACAGAAGCTCAGGCCCCACCCCAGACCTACCGACTCAGGGCTGGCTGTGAGCCTGACCTCCAGCCTGACTCACCAGCCGGGTACCAGGTCACATCAGAGTCCAGTTGAGAGTAAGGCTAAAAGCATTGGAGCCAGACCGCCTCGGTTGGGACGCCTACTCCAGCCGTGTGACTTTGTGAAAAACACCCAACCTTTTAGGCTTTGGTTTCCTTATCAGTAAAATGAGAAAATAATACTAGGGTGACTGGGTGGCTCAGTTGGTTAAGTGTCCAACTTCAGCTCAGTTCATGATCTCACAGTTTGTGGGTTCAAGCCCCGCGTTAGGCTGTGTGCTGGCAGCTAGCTCAGAGCCTGGAGTCTGTTTTGGATTCTGTGTCTCCCTCTCTCTCTGACCCTTCCTTGTTCATGCTGTCTCTCTCTCTCTCAGGAAGAAATTAAAACATTTAAAAACACTTTTTTAAAAAATGAGAAAATAATATACTTTCCTGTAGGCCCAACTCCTCCACAGGCACACAGCAAAGTGCTGGGGGCCCACGATACTTTTAGGGGTCCGTGCAAATGTCCTAATGTCTTTTAAACTCAGGAGGAAGAAAAAAAAAGATGAACTCTAAGGATTAGAGAAAATGTTTTGAATATTTTTATCACATCAGAAAAAAAGTTTTAGGGCGGGCCTATATCGATCTATTAAATTTTGTCTCAAACAACAAGAAAATTAAATGTTGAAGCTTTCATTTAACACCACTCAGAAAACTAACTTTTAGTATCGATACTTTTTTGGTTAGAGGAGCCACAAAATCCAAAGGGCCGAGAGCCCATGGCAGCAGGGGGTTGTGACAGCCTGCCCTCCTCACCGGGTGCCATGGGGACACGTGACACGCCACACCTCACGTGCTCAGCACACAGCAGGCATCACACTATCAGGACTCCTGCCAAAAAGGAGCCTCAACACCTGCGGCCGAGGGCAGGTGCACATTTCCCGATGCTTTACCTTGACAACGTTTAAAATCCCTTCATTGGTCTTGGGGTCAGTCAGAATGTCAAAATGTCCCTCTTCGTTGCCATGCAATATGTTAAATTTTACTCTCCAAGCTGGCGTGAATGGGAAGTCCCCATCCTGGACCAGGAGACGCAGCGTGCCCTGGCCGGAGGGGCCTTCGGAAAGCTGAACCTTATACTGAGAGAGGCAACAGTCATTTCCATGTCATGGAGATAAAGAGACCAATTGAAAAAGAAAGTAAGAAAAAAATACACCACAACATGGATATTAAAGATTTTAGGAAAATAGTGCATTGAGTTTGATTTAACATGGGTATTTATTTCTCCTACCATTGAACTTGACCTCAAGCGAGTTGAAACTCTGCCTGATCCAGCAGAGTCAGGTCTGGCATCTGTTCCTTTTTCCCTGTGACTTATGTCTGCAGCTGGATGACTTTAAAAAAGTGCTCTTAAATCCAACTCAATGCACTATTTTTCTAAGAATATTTAAAATAATAAAACACATCCTAGCTTATGCTGCTAAGAAAAACCCTAGCTCTTCTCCTAAAATGGAACTCTTGCAGTCACTAGATTATGGCAATCATCTTTCTAACACATATGGATCTTGATCTTGTTACTCAATACTTAGGTGACAAGATAATTTCTCTGTGACGAGTACATCTAAACAGCATGTATTTTCCCTGCCCTTACTTTACAGTCTGCTTTTTACTAAACCAGAGAAAGATTTTCAAATAAGGTTGAAACATAATAAGTATTGTTTATTATTATTGTATTATTGTATTATTCTATACTGTTTCGTGAGGTATTTTTATTTGAAAACATTTCAGCTTTGGTCTATACAATTTCCTTTTAAAGATTTTATTTTTAAGTAATCTCTACACCCAATATGGGGCTTGAACTTACAGCCCCAAGATCAAGAGTCTCATGTTCTACTGACTGAGCAGGCCTGGCGCCCCTTGTCTATGCAATTAAACAATTTTGGAGAGTGCCTGGGTGGCTCAGTCGGTTGAAACATCTGACTTCGGCTCAGGTCATGATCTCAAGGTCTGTGAGTTCGAACCCTGTGTCAGTCTCAGAGCCTGGAGCCTGCTTCAGATTCTGTATCTCCCTGTCTCTCTGTCCGTCCCCCACTCATGCTCTGTCTCTTTCGCAAAATTAATAAATAAACATGAAAAAATAAATATATAAATTTTAAATGATACTTTTTCAAATAATTGTTTGTAGCATTTATTTATTCAACAAAGGCTTTGATGTGCCCGATTCTGTCTTAAGTGTTGTGAATAGGAACAGCAAAACTTCATCCCCAAAGAACAGTTGATTAGGACTGTATGTGCGTGTATGTGTGTGTGTGTGTGTGTGTGTGTGTGTGTGTGTGTGTGTTGGGTTGGGGTGTGGGAGGGAGAAGTGCTAGGTTAGGGATCTCACTCGGTGTTCCAGAAAGTTCTCACCGAGAGAGGTCAGGAGAAAAACGTAAAATGGACATTTTTCTCTGAAAAATTCATATGGAAGAGCACAAAATACAAAATAGGGAACAGATCCTGCGTGTTTTTAGTAATCTTGCAGATCTCAAGTGGCATAGCGTTTGGAAATGGTCGGGTTTCCATGCTTTCTTCACTCATGGGGCGGTGTAGCCCGTGAAATCCCATGTCAATCTACAGAGCAGATAAGCTGAGAAAGACAGAGCCAGAGCCTACCTGCTCACCTTCCCTAGTCTAGAGCTCTGGATGTTGGTTAAAGGCTCAGGTCTAGATTCTCAAGAACTTGCCCTCCCAGAGGACCTTGGGCAATGTCTGCAGACCTTTTTGGGTGTCACAACTGTGAGGTCCACTGGCATCTAGTGAGTAGAGGTCAGAGATGCTACTAAACATCAGACAGTGCACCGGGCAGCCTCCCCTGGCCCTATGACCATGAAGTTCCCATCCCACATCAACAATATGCAGTGGAAAAACCTCGTGGACGGTGAGCACGGATTCTCTATCTTCCCTGTGCTTCCGTGGCCTCGTCTATGAAACGGGAATCACATGCTGGTCCCAACCATTAGAAGTGAAAGCATGCATATAAACATTCTGAACACAGTTTCTGGCACAAAATAGTAAAAATAAATAAATAAAAAATAAAAGGAAGCTCCCCAGTCTATTATTGAATGATTCCATATCAGCCTGGCTGACATCTTCCTTCTAGTTTACGTTATTTTGGGGAATGCCATGCATCTTGGGGGACTGTGGCCAATTCCCTCAACAAGACTGAGCCTAGGACTCAGGGCCATTTATGTACGGACTTGGCATTCGGGACAAGCCTAGGTGCCTTACATTCTCCTGGGCAAATGTGGGCATGTGGTTGTTGCCTTCTTCCACGTTGATGTGAACCGTGGCTGTGGATGACAATGGTGGCTCTCCAGAATCCGTCGCACGTACCAGTAGTGTAAACCGAGGAGCCATCTATGTGGGGAGGAAATGAAATCCCTTCAAATGCAGCAAAGGGAAGTATCAATTTAAAAAAATAACCCATTATCACAATCTCAGTAGCAAGCCCAGCCACAGAGGGGTTTCCACTGCAAACATAAATGCTAAGTCTGGGGCTCAGAGATAGAAAACACATTTCATTTTTTTAAACAATAAAATCCACATAACCTCATAATCCAAGCATCCTGAGAGTTGTATTTCTCCACTGATATGGTCAATATGGAAGCCACTTTCTTTCAGTAATGGCGTTTGAGAAATAAGGGAATAAAGGACTTGAGAATTTAGAGTATTTTCTTGATCCAAATCAACTGTTAACATCTGGAAAATAGGTTGACCTGGAAAGAATTGTTTTAACGGTTACCATTGACCAAAGGCAGCCCATCAGCCCAGTAGAATGACGATCCCTTTGCTAAATGGCATGGAGGCATACACAAGAACGGATTATTACAAAATCAAACTATTGACATAATATAAAAAGATAAAGAGGAATATTTAAATAGTCATAAGAACTTTCTCATCACGATTGCAAATGCAGGAGACAGGAAAGACTGAATTGACAGATCAGACAGATGTTTAAATGCGTGGCCAAAAAAACTACAGACAAAACTTAAAAAGAAATGATAAACCAGGAAAACATATACAGGGCAGATATAAACATTCTTAACATAGAATAAAGCTAAAATCAAGAAGGAAAATGACAGGCACACTAACAGGAAGTAGACAAAGGAACAAGTATCTGATAAACAGAAATGGACAAGAAATCTATCCATACATGCAAGCACTTAATAATCAAAGATGAACACAGGCAGGCCCCCTGGGACGTGCTGGGAGGTGAACAGAGCAGAATACTTAAATTGTGTGTGCAGCCGTTCTCTGCACTTATGCCAAGTAAATGATGCTTGAATGGGATGCAGATTCAGCTCAAAAACATTCACGGAAGCATATTTTGGGAAAATAACACAAAGTGGGGACAAAGCATCCGTGTGTAACAATAGGAGATTAGTTACTATAAAACACGTCCGTTAAATAAGTTTTATACAAGATGCTATAGGAGAACACCATTACAAAGAGCAGAATTGCACTTTTAGAAAAGAAAATTCATAAATCTACCCATGTAAAAACACACCTGTACATTTGTGAATATTTAGTATAACCCATCTACATTTTATGCTACGATAAAGATGAAAAATGTACGTATGTATACATATACACATTTGTAATTATATATAAAAATCCAGGAATATATACACATAGGTAAATATAACATACAGTGTGTTTACATGCACACATATATAAAATACAAAGAAAAATATTTTAAAAAATATAAACTAAAACATTAATGATACTCATCTCTAATTGGAAGTATTAAATAGACTTTCTATTTCAGTCTTCTTGGAATTTTCCAAGTTTTCTAAAGACTATTTTGTGAAATAAATAATGCTTTTTTGTTATTAAAATACATGCACATTCTAGTATAGAGTGGTTTGGATTTAAAGATTCACAGAATCTGCAGCTCAGAAACTTTGGATGTCATCTCATTGCCATTTTACAGGCGAGAAATTTACAGAGAACATGCGGGAGCCCGCCGTTCAGCCCTGCTTTCTGCCTCGTTGCATCTGGCTTATTTTAGATTAGTCTTTACATATCAGCTCTTCGGACAGACATGACTTCCACATCATCTTATTGCTAGTACAAAATGAGGCTTACAGACCTCCAAGCATCTCGCCGCAATCCAGAACCTGCGACCTTCAGGGTACGAACGGTAAGCCATCTCCCTGAGGACAGCTAGGATCAAGAGCCCCCTCAAAATCAAAGCAGGAAAAACCTTTATGGACCAGAGCGGACAGGCCCCCACCTCACACACCTGCAGCATGGCTCTCCTTCACATTGAGGCTAACTTCCTTCTCAGGGAACTGGGGTGCGTGATCGTTCACATCACTGATCCTAATGTTGAAAATCAAGGAATTGTCCAGGACTTTTCCTGATCGGCGATCTAGAACATCAAAATAAACCTGGGAAGCAGAGAACAGTATTAATGTTGCAGGATCGTTTACCGGATGCCACGGCCCAAATCACTGTTCGCCTAATTGCGTTTTGCCTCCTCTCCTGCACTCGCAGGAGTCACGTCGCTGTCCCTCACCACGTGACCCCAGGGAGCGAGCGCAGGCTGACACAAAGACTGTGGGACAAACCCGTGCGATGGCTGGAAAAGTACACCATGAGTTTCGATTAGGCTCTAATCTCAGTCTCTCTACCCGGGGAGACGTGGCCAGGTTGCACAGAAGCCTCAGTTTCTCTATGCAGTCAGTGCGGTCATGAGAAATACACACGCGAACCAGTATTGCTGAAACGTTGTGGAGAGCAGACCCTCCAAAGTTTGGGGGGAAGGGAACTTTGAAAGTAGCTGGCACAGCCATTGCCATGCGGCGGGTTCTCAAATGGTTACTGCCGTTACTTTTGTGCTGGAGTCAGGAGGGTGCACTCATCTCAAATGCAGTGGGAAGTCTTTCCTTTCAAAAGATCTCAAATTGATACTTTCAGCTTCTATCTTTGGTTTCTTAAGAACCTTAACAAAAGGGAGCAAATTAAACTCAGAAAGAAGGAAAAAATAAAGATAGAGACAAAGATAGAGATAGAGATAAAGATGTATCATTAAAGTTCAAAATAGCAAAGCGAAGTCAAAAGAACCAAAAGCTGATTTGCCTTCCCATATAAATTTCGTGATCAGCTGGATAATATCTATGAAAAGTTCTGCTAGTCCTTTGATTAGTCTTGTGCAGCGTTTATAGATAAATTTGGAAAGAACTATCCCCTTAATAGTCCATGTTTCAAAATCATAAACTCAGTCTATCTTTTCACTCGGTTAGACCTTCCTTGATTTCTTTCATCAGCATTTTACAGTTTTGAGTAAATAGGCCCCACACAGATATTAGATGTATGCCTAAGCACTTCAGTTGTTTGGGGGATATTATAAATGATTAATATTGATTTCCAATTACTCATCACCGGGATTCAGAAATATAATTGATTTTTATATATTAACTTTATTTCCTGGGATCTTGCTAAAATTGATTTTCAAAGATTAAAAATAGGCAAAGGATTTGAACAGACACTTTTTCTCCAGAGAAGATGTACGATGGCAAAGAATTCTTTATTCCTTCTGTGGGTTCTTACAAAACGAAACACCCTCTTACTGCGCAAACCAGCAGTCATGTTCCTTGGCATTTACGCAAAAGAGCTGAAAACTTATGACCACACGAAAACCTGCACACAGATGTCCATAGCAGCTTAATCATAGCCATCAAACACTGAAGCAACCCAAACGGACTTCACGAGGTGATTGGATAAACAGCCCGTGGTCCATCCAGACAGTGGAATATTACTCAGCATTAAGAAGGCACGAAGGAATCTTCAGCCCATTGCTAAGTGGGAGGAACCAAGCTGAACAGGCTCTACACTGTGTAATTCCAAGTATATGACGTTCTGGAAAAGGCAGAAGTATGGAGACAGCCAAAGGATCGGTGGCTGCCAAGGGCTCAGGAAGGAAGGGGGGATGGATGCGGGGAGCACAGGGGAACTTCAGGGCAGGGAAGCACTCGTAAGGGTGGACACGTCACTGCATGTTTGTCCAAACCCATAGAATGTGCAACACTGAAAGTGAGTCCTAACGTGAGCTAGGGGCTTCGTTAATAACAATGTATCCCATTGGCTCCTCCACTGTCATACTCTGCACCCCTGCACGAAGTTAGTAAGAGAGGAATCTGGGTGGGGAGGGGAGGGCGGAGGGTGGGAACCCTGTACTTCCCACTCTACTTTTCTGTAAACCTGAGGCCGCTCTAAAAAAACAAAGTCTATTAATTTTAAAAAGCCCCTACATATGAAATAAAAAGCGGGCAACCATATATATTATGTATTTATGTTTTTCTAAATATGGAACGTTTCACAAATTTGTGTGCCATCCTCATGCAGGGGCCTGCTAACCTCTGTGTTGTTCCGGTTTTAGCCTATGTGCTGCGGAAGTGAGCACTATATATATATACGATATGACATATCGTATATATATATTTTTTTTAAGTAAGTCTAATGTGACTTGCTGCTGAATCTCTGTTGCTCTAGCACAAGCAGTGAGTTATGTCTGTTGAAAACTGATATGAATATGGGGAAGGCATCAGCGGTGAGACAGAAGTTCAGAGTCCCAGGAAAAGGAGGGAAGGGGGACATTCCCCGGGGGGAGCTCTCAAGGTGAACGGCCGTCTGCTGTGGGAACACTGGTTTGTCAAGGGGTGTCCGGCGGCAGGTACAGAGCCCGGCTCAGAAACGCTGAGCAAGCACAGGCTTATTCCAGAAGAAGCAGCTTCAGGAAGGCCCGGGGCTGAGCTCTTACACAGATCACCTCCTTTCTTCCTCGCAGAAGCCCTAGAAGGAGACACCCCCGACGCCCCACTCTGTGCCACCGAGAAGTCCCGTGGCTGTCCGCTCTCAGCTCGGCCCAGGTTCATGTCCAGGTAAGTGTAGACTCGACTACACCATCAGCCAGGTCTTCACCACTCCCCTCAATGTCCCTGTCCCCCAGCCCAGAGCGGGCAGCTTCACCGGATGGGGATCTCAGCACCCTGACAGCATCAGGCAACAATCTCTCCACCCCCTTCCCCGAGCCCACGAGGTGTCCGTGGCACGCACCTCCCTGGGCGTCTTTTCTGCAGACACATTGCTTCCTCCTCCTCATCCACCACGGTGGCCCCGCCAGGTGCCCTGTGAGGTGGCCTGGGCGTGAGCTCAGCGGTCTCCCTTCCCCTCCAAGACCACTGAGCCAGTCCGCCCCGGGGAATCCGACATTCATTTTCAAATTTTTGTGCCAGCAAATTGGCTGTCTCACACACCATTTGCACGCGCTCTTCCAGAATTGATGACGGCGCCGGCTCCCGACTCACGCGGGCTTCTGGCTCCAAAACGGCTCCAGCTATAATCCTTCCACTCAAAACTAAGAGCCACCTGTTTGTTTTATGTTTATTGTTTTATGTTCCATTTATCATCCTAAAAGCTACATCTGCGACAGTAAGTTCTGTAAGACGCCTGAGAGGCCAAACGACCGCCTCTTCTCTGACAAGAGGCTAAGAATCTCTGGGGCCTCAGAACCCCCTGGAGGAGGGAGGTGGAAAGGGTGTTCAGCCTTTTGTTACGGCCTTAGGATTTCGATCCTTGGACGACACACCACAGAGCAGTGGCGTGACAGAGGGGCGCGAGGCTGCTTAAACGACGTGCGAGACGGACTCTAGTCACAGATGAGCACGTGCACACACCTTCAAGGCCAAACACGAGACAGAACCACTTAGGTGCGTGGGCTCCGAGTCAGCAAAGACGGGTGCGTTAGGGTCAAGACCCACAAATGACTATGTCAAGGAATACGAAAGAATGATTTTCTTGAGTGTGTCTGTATCCTGTGGGATTGACCATATTTCGATATAAACAGATGAGACTCCCACATAGAAAATGTCAGGGTTTCCCCTTTCCGGCTGTGTCTTAAGTCTCCCAGCAATTCTCAGCTGGAGTTATGGTGCTTTTGAAGGTTTACGGAATTGACAAGAAGATGATCACACACACACACACACACACACACACACACACACACACACACACACACCCGGCCACCCGCTCCCAATCACAGGCTTTAAATGCTTTGGCTGGTTCTGGTGACCCCTTACGGCCCCCAGGAGCACAGCGGCGCTGCTGGGAGTGGGGTTTTGCCGCCTTCTCGGCCGACTGCGCTCCTCACGCGCCCCGGCGTTAGGGGCCGCCAGACGCAGAGGCAGATGGTGGGGCTGGAAGGCCCGGCTTGTGCGGTGTTTTCACTCTTCACGGCTGGAACCCTTCTCATCCGCCGGTTCCGTGTCTTCCTAACGAGGAGGTTAACCCCTGCGTGCCAGTCTCCTACATCCACTGCAACAACTCGCCACAAACCGGGTGCCTTGTGACAAATTGTGTTCTCTTGCTCTTCCGGGGACCGGAACCACACTCAGGGCGGCAGGCGTGACTCTGAGCCTCCGGAGGGAAACTCTGCTCCGGGTCTCTCTCTCCAGCTCCTGGACGCGGGCGCCAACCCCAGCATCTCGGCCTGCAGGGGCGTCACCCCGGGCTCTGTCTCCTGCCTTCTCCCCGTGTGCTTCTCTGTGTCCAAATCCCCTCCCCTTAGAAGGGGTCCACCAGCCGGTCCAGTAGGATCGCATCTTAATTTGATGACATCTGCAAAAACCTTGTCTCCAAAGAAGGTCACATTCACAGGTGCTGGGGGGACACGAGACCTCCTTTCTGGAAGACCCCATTCAGCCCACACACCCTGGAAGCAGAGACTATGTGCCCCGGCGCTCGTTCATTCATCCGATGAGGTCATTGAAAACCTACTACGTGCAGAGCCCTAGTCCTGACTCGGGGGTAGTGATGCTGCATACGACACTCCTCCCTCTTAGAACGAGTGCCCAGTGGGGACCCTGGCCACCCACAGAGAACCAAACACACATCAGGCATACGCTTCAGACGATGAAAAGTATCAAGGACACAGTGAACCACGGGTGTGAGACAGGGAGCCCCGGGCTGGGGGGCGCACCCCCAAATCCCCACCCTCATGCAAGTTCACCGTCAAAGGAGGGACCAGCTAGCAAGTGATCGCAGAGCTCGGTGTGAAAGGGCGGCTGTGACAGTGCTGTGGGGGGCCGGGGGAGTGTGCGGGCTCGATCTCCGTCTGGCCGGGCAGGTCCAAGCACAGGGCCCAGAGATCCCGACAGAGCAGCACCCCCAGGGACGCCGCTCACGTCCCCACGTTTTCCCTGTTTGTTCTAATACCTCCCTGGGACAGAGGGCCAACCATTCCACCCCGGCCTCACATTTCAGAAAACACTCTTGCGGATTTGGCTTGGCACCGCCAGCTATCAGCAGAGTCCACATTAAACCTTGTGGAAGCTGGGGTGCCTGGGGGCTCAGTCGCTTAAGCATCCAACTTCGGCTCAGGTCATGATCTCGCAGTTCGTGGGTTCGAGCCCCGCGTCGGGCTCTTTGCTGACTGCCAGCTCAGAGCCTGGAGCCTGTTTCAGTCTGTGACTCCCTCTCTCTCTGACCCTCCCCTGCTCACGCTGTCTCTCTCTCTCTCAGAAATAAATAAAACATTAAACAAAATAAAACAAAACTTTGTGGAAGCCAACCCTCAATAGGTCAGTAAAGACATTAAAGGCAAACCACCAGCAACCAAAACACAAGAGTACGACCGAGAACACAGCACTAAGTGAGTTGTTTCCTCCCTGCACGGGAGTCACGCCCGCCGCTATCTGCCCAAGCCTCCCCTCGGCTCCCACCTGCCGTGCACTAGGCTTCCCTCTCCTGGGAGCTTCTTGGAGACAGTCTATGCTCCGTGCTGACTTACGGAAACAAAAATCTCCATTTTCCCCAAATCCCTCGGCGATCTGTTTGCTCATCCGAGATTTAGCGGGGCTGCCCCAGGGCCCCCCGTGGCCACTCTATATTGCTTCTCTTTAACAGACACTACACAGTCCCCAGGTGGGCAACGGTTCCTGTGAATATAGTGAAGACCCGGAGAGTCATCTCTGCGGGACTTTTGGATTTGGGGAAGAATTTCTGCCTGTTTAAAAATTAGAGATTCAGAGCCTATCAAGGAGTTAAGGGCATGTATTTGATTATGTATATACGTAGTTTGAGGTCGTTGTCGAAGAGGTGATATAAATGACCTCTTTCAGATGTTTTGTCCCACCCGGAAGGAGTTAGCGTGCAGACAAGCTCAGTTTCCAGCAGAAGTCACAGCGTAACGAAGGCGAAAATGTCCTATGCACCCCGGTAAGGTGAGGCTGGTAATGTAATGTACCACCATGTGGGTTGGGCATTTTACTTTATAATTTCCTTTCCTGGCTTAGAACCTGGATTTCAGAGTCACGGTAGACCATGACGTCGGGGTTGTGAGATCAGAAGGAACACGCAGACTCACTAAGAAACCGTCGCCTGGTACAGAGCTGCCCATCCATCGGTCATTAGGCAGCTGTGGGCTCTGCCAGTGGCCTCTGCCCGCATATCTCAATGGTGACTCATCGAAGGCCAGGGTAGCTCACTCTGTAAACAACCCACAGCCCGATCCCCAGGATTCCCGGGAATCCTGAGTGTGGCGGGAATCCGGTCACTGGAAGGATGATCTGCAGCAGCTCACATGAATCGTCCCAGAGTCCAGGACTTTAAAAGAACGTTATAGAATCAACCTCGCAGCCCACGCATACTGTTGAAGCTCAGGACGGAGCATGACATACTGTCCCCCAGGACGTGGCGTACGGACGGCTTCCCTAGCACCTGCCTCGTACGACAGTCCCCCAACAGCCTCACAAGAAATCCACGCTTAGCATGTCTCAGGCTTCAGGTACCTTGAAAGATGGTGTTTTTTCTCGATCAACTGAGCGGTGGACATACACTCGTCCGTTCCTGTGATCTTCCACAGAAAACAGCCCCATCTCGGGGTACTCATCCACACCAGGTCCACGGATCAAAAATATTACTGACTCGTTATTAGACCTGTCATTGAACAGCTGAAATGGCAAAAAATGGGGGAGAAAGGAAAATGAGAATAAGCCACAAGGCACGCTGAAGATCAAGGCTAAGATGCACAGGTATTTTTAAAGCGTCATAGGGGCGCCTGGGTGGCTCAGTTGCTTAAGCGTCTGACTTCGGCTCAGGTCATGATCTCACGGTTCGTGGGTTTGAGCCCCACGTCGGGCTCTGTGCTGACAGCTAGGAGCCTGGAGCTGCATCAGATTCTGTGTCTCCCTCTCTCTCTGCCCCTCCCTGCTCACGCTGTCTCTCTCTCTCAGAAATAAATAAAAACATTAAAAAAATAAAAATAAAGCGCCATATCTAGCAATTGCACATTTGAGGATTCATCCTAAAGACATAGAAAGACATGCCAAGGCGCAGGAACGGGGGACGTGGCTGAAGTTTGGGAGCAGCACACATGTCCCTCCCTGGGAAAGAATCTAGAACGATACCCCTTCCCAGGGCACGGCCCAGTCTTTCAGGATTTACGCGCCCTGCCCCCGGAATGAGGCTGTGCTGTACTGTGAAACTGGAAAGGCAGCTTGCAGAACGATGCGCGTATCGCCGTCCTGTTTTGTCGACACAGACTCACATTAGCGAGACTGTGGAGAAATATCTGGAAGGGTACGTACCGAGGTGCTCACATTGCTGACCCCTTCAGGGAGACAGGAGACATACTCCTGCAGCTAACATTTACAAAGGGCTTGGCGTGAGCCAGGCTACGATAGGCCTCCCTTGCCCTCGCCGATTTAGTCTTTACAGCAAGCCTATAATGGAGGTGCCCGCACGGCCTGTGCTGTGTAGACGGGGGCAGAGAGCATCTCTAACTCCTACATTAGGGATACGATGCCTCTGGAGCAGGAGCCCACTGTGCTCTGCTGACTCTCAGGAGGATATAGTTTTAACCACTGAGCCCTGAAAACTCTCTGTATGTTGTTGTTGGTTTTTTTTTTTTTTAATATTTTTATTTATTTCTAGGAGAGAGAGAGAGACAGCATGAGCAGGGGAGGGTCAGAGAGAGAGAGTCACAGACTGAAACAGGCTCCAGGCTCTGAGCTGGCAGTCAGCACAGAGCCCGACGCGGGGCTCGAACCCACGAACCGCGAGATCATGACCTAAGCGAAAGTCGGACACTCAACCGACTAAGCCACCCAGGCGCCCCTGTTTGTTTTTTTTAAATAAAAGCAGGCATCTACTATTTTTATGAATACTGCAAAAAAATGAAAATTGTTTTACTTTTTTCTTGAGAAACCATAGGATGTCACAACTGTAGGGAACTAGTGACTCAGTACATAATTCACAGGTGCATCAGGTCAGGAGTGTCGTGGATGAGAATGACATGGGCCGGGTGGGAAAGTTCCGGCATTCTGACACCGTCACGTGACCACTTCGGTGCAACGGCTGGTGCTCAGCCTCTGAGTAGGGGACGTAGCAGGGAGTGGTGGGGACTGTGGCTAACTCGAGCTCCACCTCGTTGTTGCTCCGTGTGGTCAGATTTTCCAGTTTTCAAAGACCTCTAAAATTACACAATTCCTAATACAATCTTCCTGTTTTCTCCGTTTTTTAAATTGTGGTAAAGCACACATATCATATGATTTACAATCTTCATCACCCCTGAGTGTGCGGGCCGGCGGAACTAAGCCCGTGCACACGGTTGGGCAGCCGCCGCCACCATCTATGTCCACAGTGCTTTTCATCCAACCAGACCGGCACTCTGTCCCCATCAACCCGTGAGTCTCCATGACCCCCCCAGCCCCGTCCTGCCAGCTACCTTTCTGCCCCCACTTCCCAGCCTCCAGTAACCACAATCCCCCTATTTAAAAAAAAAAAAGAAAAAATACTTTTCTAAACTTAAAAACTTTGCACGGGCCGAGTACGGTGGGTCTGCAGGCTGGAACTGCCCAGCCCACTGCCAGCTGTGACTGACGTGCTCAGCTCACACTCACACTCGCCACCTCGTCGGGGGCGGCACCGTGGGCTCTAGACCCCCGTCCGGTGTTCCGCCCATCACTGCACCACGTGGGCCCCGAATACACAGCCTTTCGCACGTAACGCTCCAGCCAGTCAGAGAGGACGGCGGGGCTTCCTTACCTCACCGACAAGCTTGGGAAAGGGGCCTGGATCTTCCTCCTTCACTTCCAGGGTGGTAATAATCCATCTCCTCTTGGATCGCCGTAGGGGCCGGTGGGTCTCTCCCTGAAGTGACAGCGACCACAATAAGGAGGTGACGGCGAGGCGGCAGGCACTGGATTTGCATTATCTCCCTTGTCCTCACGACAGCTCTGAGGCTTAGGAATTAAAAGCGCCTATTCTCTTAAACTCTGCAGAGCCGTTTCTAGATGGGACGGCATGTGCCACCCAATGATTTTACATGGGTTATAAGATCACTTCAGGGGCTATGCAGACAGGACGTTAAAGATCACTGCCTACATGGGGCGCCTGGGTGGCTCAGTCTGTTAAACGTCCCAGTTCAGCTCAGGTCACGATCTCACGGTTCGTGGGTTCGAGCCCCGCATCGGGCTCTGTGCTGACAGCTGGGAGCCTGGAGCTGCTTCTGATTCTGTGTCTCCCCCTCTCTCTGCCCCTCCCCGGCTCACACTATCTCTCTATGTGTCGACTACGTGCAGACACCTGTCCTACGGTAGACACACAAACAGTCGCTGAATGAATGAAGTTACTCCCCCATGTGTCTCTCTGTCTTTCTAAAATAGTTTATGAACAAACTGAGGGTGGATGGGGGTGTGTGTGGGGGGGGGAATGGGTGATGGGCATTGAGGGGGGTACGTGCTGGGATGAGCACTGGGTGTTGTATGTAAGCGATGAATCATGGGAATCTACCCCCAAAACCAAGAGCTCACTGTGTACACTGTATGTTAGCCAACTTGACAATAAATTATACATGAAAAAATGAAAGAGTTGATGAGAATATCTGCATTCGGTGCTGATAGGTCTTTAATGCCTCTTTGTCTATAACTCTCCCTTTTAACAAAGACAAGAAGAGAGAGAGATTCAGACTCAGATGTCAGGCTCAGAGACTTGTCAGGCGAAAGGCCACAGATAGAGTTTAGCCATCTACTTATTACAAACGAAGCTGCTTTCTGGGCACATTATTTTTTTTGTCCGCAAACGTGTAAGCTCTTTAAAAAATTACGGTTGACCTTTGAACAATGTGAGGGTTGGTCAGCTGCCCCCAGGGGCAGCCAAAAATCCACATATAACTATTGACTCCCCCAAAACTTTACTACTAACAACCTACCATTGGCCAGAAGCCTGACTGACACATGAACTGTCAGTTAGCACATATTTTGTATGTTATGTACATCATATGCTATATGCAGTGAGGACAATGGCATCCAGAAAATCATAAGGAAGAGAAAATACATTTACAGCACTGTCCTGTAAAATAAATCTGCATGTAAGTGGACCCATGCACTTTAAACCCATGTTGTTCAAAGGTCAAGTGTATTCAATTAGAAAGTGAGCCGATCATGAGACAGGAAGGAGATATTCGCAAGGTGGCATGAGCTCACGACAATAGTGATTGAGGGGCATGCCTGCCTCTCTGGACTGTCCAAAGCTCAAACACTAGAGAAAGTTAAGTTCAATGTTTTAATGCCATTAAGAAGAAAATAGTGTGGATAAAGCTCTGGGCTAGCACCGGAAGGCTGATTTCTGATGTTCCCGGACTGTCCCTATTCTAGCAGACTCTAGCAGTCCCTGGAGATTGCAAAAGGCCACATGTCATTAGTAATTTATTTTCTGCAAACTGACTATCGACCAGGAACTAAAAATCTTGAAATCGCAATGGAGTCTGAGTCCAGTGTGATTACACGTGACTTCGGAAGAAAGGGACTTCCAAACCCTACCTTTGTTTGATCAGCAAGATCATCATTTTCTTGTTGGAAGCTGTTGACGCTGTTGACCTTAAAAATAAAAATGGCGTGAATTAGTAGGGGATATACTTCTCAGGACCCACCTGAAGTCACACAATTCTTCTGGAATGAGGAAAGGAAGAAAAAGAACTTTATTTGGTTTTGATCAATATAATTTCTTGCTCCTTTCATCTCAGTTCACAATCACCGCGTTTCCTGTGCAACCGTAGGGGAACTAACCAAAAGGATTCTCACAGAGTATCGCCGATACAGGCGACATCTAAGACCGTAACACGGAGATCACATGGTCTATTCCCGACGAACAAAGATGTATTGATGTGTCACGTGTAAATACCAAATGTTAACTGGTGGAGCGATCCAACTGGGCCTTTTTGCCTCCTTATTTTTAGACTTTATCTTGTAAGAATCAATAAAATACTAGAAGTTGGTACTTTTCATTTATATAATGATTTACAATTAGGAATTATTTATTTACAATTTACATCCCAACAAACTCTCCACCCACAAGAAAACACACACGCATGTACAGCAAGGTTGTTGAAATAAGACAGATCCTGTAGAGCTTGTCAGAACCAACCCTGAACGAGCACGCGTGTGTGTTGACACACAGAAGTGTGTCCTCTAATCCACTCACTGTCACTGCGTACACCACGTCACTACGTGAACAGAGACAAGTTATTTACTCATTCTTCTGGGGATGGTCATTAGACTTTTTCCAGTTGTTTGTTATTACTAAAATCAAGCAAAAAAAAAAAAAAAAGTGCCGTGGCAATAAGCATCCACGTGCGTAGAGAAGATTTCTCCCGAGTGGCAGCTTTGTCTCACGGGGTCCAAGAGTGAATCTCGCGGACCACAAAGAGTGAGCAAAGTGATAGAGTTTATTGAGGGGAAGTGCAAAGCTCTCAAGAGTGAGGGGCCCCAACTGGGGAGCCACCAAGGATTTGCGTCCCTGGCCTTTCACTGGAAACTTATCTGAAAGTTGATGAGACTCCACGCATGGCACCCGCCCAGGCGGGTCAGGAGTATGTTTACCCTTTTTTTCTCCTAAACCTACTGCTTCCTCAGCCTCCTGCTTGCAGCTGCAGCCTGCCTCCCCGGGGCCCTTGTCTCTCCCTGCCTGGGGTTAACCCCTTCCCTATAGGGCTCCGTCAGGGCCCACAGGGCCACGCGCTTCCCTAGTGACTCTGGGGTAGCATTTGCCTGTCTCACTGTATGACATTTGCACGATGGGACAAATCGCCCGAGCCTCAGCACCGAGGAAGCCAGCGGCACCAGGTCCCCCGCACTATCTCCAGCGATACGCATGTGCAGGAAGAAAAAGGAGGAAGGAAGAAGCCTGTTGCATTTAAGAATGAATCACTTGACTGCTGACATTGCTTGAGAATGGGTGAAGCAGCAAAGACGTTAATGTTACCGCAGTGCGTGAGCACACGTTTTCAGTACCCGTGTTGACCAGGCGAGAAACACGCACGTCAGAGGAGAGAGTCTCCAGGAAAGGGCGTGTGTGATCATGGAGCACCCGGGTGGCTCAGTAGGTTAAGTGACCGACTTTGGCTCGGGCCGTGACCTCACAATTCATAGGTTCGAGACCCTCGTCGAGACCCTGTGCTGACAGCTCAGAGCCTGGAGCCTGCTTGGGATTCTGTGTCTCCCTCTCTCTCTGTCCCTCCCCTCTGAAAAATAAATAAACATTAAAAAGAAAAATTAAGAAAGTGTGTGTAGGGGATTGTTGGAGGCACCAGCTGAACGGGCCACTTCTTTATGGAAGAGCATTTGACTTGAAAGAGTGACTGACAAACCACATTGTCCAGGGTTTGGCACTCGACAGACAGCCCTACGAGAGCAAACAAGTGAGCCATCACTTCGAGGAAAATAGTGGCTGGTATCATCTTGCCAGTGATGAAACGTAACCTTTTAAGCAAAAATTAGCATTTTGGAAAACTTGTGTCCACTACAATGGGCTTCACAGCTTCCCAGTACTCACAAGAATTTTCTGACAATACCGGTGGAGATATTAATAAATGTGATTTTCTGATTTTGTAGAATGAAATATGTCAACATTTGGAAGATCTGCATAACTCGAGGAGCCAAGAGCTTCCTAAGGATTAATGCATGACATTCCAAACTCATGCCCAGGTTAGAGTCATCCGAAAGGCAAGAGGGTCATGGCTTTAAGGTCAAAGAGCAGGGCAAGTTTATTAACCTGTGTTCAGATCCCACGTGGCAGCAGTTGTTAAAAAATACCACTTTGTCAGGTTTCATGTAATATCAAAGAAGGATATCCGCAATTATCTGTTCAAGGCTGTTCAAATATTCCTCCCTTTCCATATGCATATAACTGGGTGAGGCCAAAATTTCTTCATGTCTTTTAACTAAACAACATGTACATTAGACTGCAGACTCAGAGAGGAGAATCTGGCCATCTTCTTTTAGAACAAGAGATTTGCAAAAACATAAAACAGTGGGGTGCCTGAGTGTCTCAGTCAGTTAAGCACTGGACTTCAGCTCAGGTCATGATCTCGCAGTTTGTGAGTTCGAGCCCTGCATGGGACTCTGTACTGACAGCTCAGAGCCTGGAGCCTGCTTCGGATTCTGTGGCTCCCTCTTCTCTCTGCCCCTCCCCCACTCACGTTGTCTCTCTCTCTCAAAAATAAATAAACATTAAAAATTTTTAAAAATATATGGGGCGCCTGGGTGGCTTAGTCGGTTAAGCGTCCAACTTTCGCTTAGGTCATGATCTCGCGGTTCGTGGGTTCGAGCCCCGTGTCGGGCTCTGTGCTGACTGCCAGCTCAGGGACTGGAGCCTGTTTCAGAGTCTGTGACTCCCTCTCTCTCTGACCCTCCCCTGCTCACGCTGTCTCTCTCTCTCTCTCTCCTAGAAATAAATAAAACATTAAAAAAAAAATTTTTTAAAATAAAAATTAAAATTAAAAAAAAATAAATAAATAAAAATATATATAAAACAGTGCCACTCTTTTTTGTTTTGTTTTGTTTTGTTTTTGTTTTGTTTTTTTTTTCTAGGAGAGAGAGAGAGAGACAGCGTGAACAGGGGAGGGTCAGAGAGAGAGGGAGACACAGACTGTGAAACAGGCTCCAGGCTCTGAGCCAGCAGTCAACACAGAGCCCGACGCGGGGCTCGAACCCACAAACCGCGAGATCATGACCTAAGCGAAAGTCGGACGCTCAACCGACTAAGCCACCCAGGTGCCCCAAAACAGTGCCACTGTTAAAGCTAAATGGAACCTAACATAAATATGGTTATTTTTCATAGAAGCATGTGACTTATACTTACACGCACTGGGTTTATTATTATCGTTAATGAACTCAGAAGTGCTTACAGTTTTCCAGTCTGAACTTCTAACATGGTAAAGTCATCGTAAATAAAACCCACCCAAGGACCAGCGCTTTGGGTGCTCAGGAGTGCTGGCGGGTGAGAAGGCATTCTGAGAGCCAATAGGCGACAGTCGCTACTCTGGGATTTGTACCTAAGTCTCTGGGACAGCGCGAGTGACTGTCACCCCCCTTGGTGGCCTTGCACCCGTCGGGTCCGTCTCTGCGGCAGCTCATGCCACTGCCCTTTGTTAGGGGTTTCACAGAACATGAAGACACCTTCTTCTTGTGTCCTTGCTATGTAAGCAGCCACCCTCCTCGTGGGGACGGACATCACTGGCTTGTCTTGTTTCATTAATGCCAAAGATAAATAATAATAGTTGTTTCCTGCTACAGACTGCATTCTGCTGCACGTAAAGGAGAAGAATTTTTAAACTCTTGGAGTTTCAAAAATCTCAAGCATTGATTAGATCAGACAACAAATGCTTCTTTTGTGATTTGTGTTGGTAGTTTTAAATTAAGGGCTTAACCAGACATATAATTTTAAAATGGAGAAAATCGCAGTTCTTACAAAAAAAAAAAAAAAAGAAGAAATTCATTGTGTTTCTAAAACAGGCTAATTTCCAGGGGGCCCGGGTCACTAACAAGAAATATCTCGAGGTTTTGCCTCATTGCTGGACTCAGTTTCCCCTTCTGTAAGTGAACGTGTATGACCAGGTGCCTTTAAGGGCCGTCTCCAAAGGAGGGCTCTGTGCCTTCAAGTCACTCGGCAGCACGTGGACGGCTCAGCCAGCAGCCGCGTGAGAGCCGCGCTGCAGGTGCTGAGGTGTGCAGACACCTGACATCTGCATGGTTCGCATCCCCCTCTGCACCGCACGCCTGGCAAATTGTGCCATTTCGTCTGGGTGGCACAAGGAAGCCTGCATGGAAATCCTGAAAATATATATTTTTTTATGTTTATTTATTTATTTTTGAGAGAGAGGGAGAGAATATGAGCAGGGCAGGGGCAGAGAGAGAGGGAGAGAGAATCCCAAGCAGTTTCCGCATTGTCAGCTCAGAGCCAGACGTGGGGCTCAATTCCACGAACCGTGAGATCCTGACCTGAGCCAAAATCAAGGGTTGGACACTTAACCGACTGAGTTACCCAGGCGCTCGGAATATATTTAATTTTTTCTTGCGAATTTGCATTCAAGGAGAATTTTTTAAATAGAGGTATAACTGGCCAACACCATTATATTAGCTGCAGGTGTGCAACAGAATGGTCTGATATTTGTACATATTGCAAAATGATCACCACAATAAGTCTCGTTGACATTTGTCAGCACACGTAGTTACGGAACTGTTTTTCTCGTGATGAGAACGTGGAAGATTTGTTCTCTTGATGACTTTCAGGTATGCACCACGGTGTCTCTAAGCATGGCACCGCACCGGGCCCTTCTGTGGCCGGGAGCCATCCCGCGTGGGGCCCCCGAGGCAGCCCCAGGAGATTAGCATGCTTCCCGAGCGCGTTCTCCACACAGAAACGCAGGTGATCTTTAAAAGTGCAGACTTCATCATGTCACTGGCTTCCCAGCGCCCTTCAGACAGAGTCCAGCCTGCTCCGTCCCTGCTGAGTGCCCGGCTTCAGCCCTGCCTCCCCGTCCCTCACCTTCTACAGTCCACCAACTGTTGCTCTTGAACCAGGGGCTTAGCAAACGAATCAGGCAGACCATTAGTGCTGATAGTTCTTGAAAGATAACTCGATGTAGAACTTCCCGGAGTAAAAAACAGCAGCCACAACATAACAGACTTTGCTCATGTCCGACTTCCTTCTCTCAGACCCCCCCCCGGCCCCCCGCTGCTCTGGGGAGCTGGGCACAGCCCAGACCGGAGGACTCAGGAGTCCTCGGGACCAGAAGTTACCTAAGAGGAGGGGGCAGGACTCCCCTTCTGAGGGTTGTGGCTGCATCTGGAGCAAAGGTGAAAACCTGCCGGAGACTCACAACTTCGTCATCTGCTTTATGACCCCCGACAGTGGGGGTGGGGGTGCAGGGTGGGGGGTGGGGGTCAGAGGAAAACCGCTGTGGCAGGGCTCCACACGGCGGGGACTGACTTCACATTTCAGACCAGAGAGGGGCAGTGGGCACCTGTTTTGGATGTCAGAGACGGTTGTCAGCCAACTTGGGGGCACAAGGAGAGGAGTGGGGAGGAATTGGGTTACTTACGGCCAATTCATCAAATAACTGAGCACCCACTGGGCGGAAAGCTCTTTGCCCTGTTAAGGATCCAGAATGGAGATCGCTAACCCCCCGGCCTCCTACCACAGCACCTTCTTTTTGTCTGTCTCCGTCCCCTGGGATCGGTAGAAAGCTGCTTTCAGTAAACACTGAATTACTACCCTCGCTCCAATGCCCGCTGCCCACCCCGACTCAACACGCCCTGGGACGCGAACGAACTTGCTTGGGCTCGATGCTAATGCAACAGAGAAGAGGAAAACGCACCTCTGTCTTCTGACGAGACCGGTTAGGGGCAAGGGAAAGATGGAGACACGATGATTCGAACAGGCTATTAACAGGATTCCACAAAGTACGGGAGACACAAGGAGAGCATGTTCAGTGAAGAACATTCACAACCTGATGGGGCAACGAGAGACCAAGAAAATCCTCCAAAGGCCACGCAGCTGGGGCTGAAGGAGGCGCTCACGTCAGAAGCCGATTCACCGGAGTGCGGGTGCACATGGGGTTTCCGTGCCCCCCCATCTTGTTTACGGGTTCACCCCCCACACCCGGCCCAGAGCAAGTATCCAGGAAGTAGCTGTCGCGTGGGCGCTACTGCGATCCCAGCTTTCTGCCCCGGCTGGAAAACCGGAAGGACCCCGCCACGTGGGCACAATGGCCATGGCCATCTCCTCACTCACTCTTCCGACCACAGGGCAGGGAGAACAAGCCTCGGCTCCGTTTACAGGTAAAGAAAATGAGGCTTAACAAGATCAAGGTAAAGCCGTAAGGGCCAGGCCACCCCCCTCTCCAGATCAGCTCAGTCGGAGCCTCTAGGGGAGGCCCCTGGGCCTCTGGAGTTCTACAGTGAACTAGAAGAGCCCAGCTCGAGCCACGGCGAGGACCAAGGTCAAGTGGTCAGCCCAGACCCCCGGCCGGAAGTGGACGAGCTGGTCGGGATGCTGAGCAAGCCAGTCAGACGGGCCGCGGGCCCCGGGCCAGTCCCTCGGGGAGAGCTGCGGCCGAGCCTCGCGGCTGCCCCTCCTGCCTGCAGAGGGCCCGGGGCAGGCGGTGAGGACAAGCGGACCCAACATTGAGTCGCCCAGGGTAAGTACGAATCCAGCAAGCCCTGTGCTCTCTAACCTTGATTCCATTCTTTGTATTTGCATTGGTGGTAGGGGGCAAGGGCTGGGTGTGGGGGCGAGGGGGTTACACCCTCCCACCCTCCTCGGTCTGTGCAGATCGTCTGGGACATACACGGCTGAGATTTTCTCCGTCTTATTTGAGGCAGGAAGAGAAGTAGCCTTGGGAAGCTGGGGTCGACACAAATCTAAATGAAAATGCTGTGTACTGTTTAAACCAGTGTTAAGATAAAGTCACACCTTAGCCCGTCTCCACCACTGCCCCAAACAGGCTGTGACCCTGAACCAGCCCCTCCTCTGTATGCGGTTGGGAGCCCGGCTGCCAATGCCCCCCTACAAGGGTGCAGACCCCGGGCTCTCCCGGCAGCTGCCCTCCTCGCGGGCAGAGCGCTCCCCGCGGCTCCTCTCAGCTGTGCTCGGCCAACGTGAGCTGTGCCTTCAGCCCCGCCGCGCATGGATCCCCACCTGGGTCCTTTTTTTTTTTTAACATTTATTCATTTTTTGAGAGAGAAATAAGAGTGTAAGTGGAGAAGGGGCAGAGAGAGAGAGAGGGAGACACAGAGTCTGAAACAGGCTCCAGGCTCTGAGCTGTCAGCACAGAGCCCGACGCGGGGCTCGAACCCACGAACCGCGAGATCATGCCCTGAGCCGAAGTCGGACGCTTAACCGACTGAGCTGCCCAGGCGCCCCTCCCGCCCGGGTTCTGAGCACCTGCCCAGCTCACCTGTAGCAGCAGGAGCAGCAGCAGCACTGGAAGAAGTGGCGGTGAGGGGCGGGTCCCGGAGCCCATGTCCGAGCGGGGACGCACGCAGGCCACCGCAGGTCCCCCCGAGCCTCTGAGCCCCGATCCCTTTCCTCTCAGCCTGGTCCTCCCACCCCCCTTTGTCCCAGAAACCCTCGTCTCCTCCGGCTCCTCCTCTATTTATCAGAGCGCCTGGGCTGGGCTGAGACCTAAGCTTTAACCTCCTGATGATAATCAAGTTCCCGGGAAGGGAGTGGAAGGGCATAAAACGGCCCTGCCTCACACACATAGTTGCCGGGGTCATGGGCACAGGAGCCCGGCTGGGGCCTGACCCCAGGGGCTCAGATCAGCTTGGGGAACTTGACACCAGCACCTGTGGTTCGCTGGTTTGTCTTTACTTCTAAGTGGAATGTCTCGTGATCGCTTCCCGAAGCAGCATATTTCAGGGACTGTTTCCTACGGCCCCTATGCTTTGAAACAGAAGGGGCACCAAAGGTCCCCAAGAAAGAATAACTTATCTTTACTGGGGGGTGGGGAGGAAATGCAAACACCTTTCACTTTCCGAAGCACCAACCATCTTTATCCCAACCATGCCTCAGGGCTCTGAGGTTTACAGACCTTTGCTACCAAAGTCTCTGCTAAGCTTAGCTGACTCTGTGACTTTAGACTTTAGGATTGAAGGAGGGAGAAGAGAGAGAGAGAGAGAGAGGGAGGGAGGGAGGGAGGGAGGGAGACGCCCTACGGGCAGGGGCTCTGTGCCAAACTGGTGGGGTTCGCACTAGACCACAAGCAAAAGGCGCAGGTAACGATTCTACTCAAGCCGCACTTAAGGTTGCAGTGATTGGGCTTAAATGAGGGGCGCCTGGGGGGCTCAGTCAGTTAAGCATCCAACTTCGGCTCAGGTCATGATCTCACACTTTGTGGGTTCGAGCCCCACGTCGGGCCCTGTGCTGACAGCTCAGAGCCTGGAGCTGCTTCAGATCCTGTGTCTCCCTCTCTCTCTGCCCCTCCCCTACTTGCTCTCTGTCTCTCAAAATAAAACAAAGACATTAAAAAAAATTGTAAATGAACTTGGAGACCCGTTAATCTGATCACCTTAACATAGCACCTTGTTACCACAACACCTTCTTTAAAATAGTGAATAGTTCTTTAGTGGACAGAGAAGGTAGCCTTTCTTCCTGTCCATTCATGGCTCTGTGAGATGTTGTTGAATATTGTAATGTGACTAGTCTATTATCTCAATCCAAAATAACAGTTTATTATTGAAAAGAGTAACAAGTATAATTTTAAGATTTGTAAATATTTCCCGTGCATAAATAGAAACAGAACAATAATTATCGAATTTATAACTTTATGCTTATTTTCAAAGTAGGTATTTTTACTCCATGGTATTCCATTGATTCTACTGAACTTTTGATTAAATTAGAATCATTAATTCAGAATTTATCAACTGGAAAATGAGACCATGTGGAACATTTGTGGGAGGAACAGAAGACACAATCTGGGCTCCCCTTTCCTGGAATAATGCTGAGGGAGATAAGAGAGAGCCAGAAAGACAGTGTGCTGACCCCCAGGGATCTGGGGGGGCTGGGGAAGACAGTGTGCTGACCCTCAGGGATCTGAGTTGGGGGGAGGCTGGGGAAGACAGTGTGCTGACCACAGGGATCTGGGGGGGGTATTGAGGAATTGCAATAAAGGATTCCACTTTTACGTTTGGTTTCAATAGAAAGAAATTGGTATTCTAATGTATCAGAAACAGCCACATTTTCAACCTCCTCATTTAAAAATAACTGAGCAAGATGTCATTTTCCCATAAGGCGTCCTTCTCTCATGTGGGTTGAGTGACGCTGGGCCTCACCTGCCACACGTCCCCGGTGAGTCAGAACTAGAAGGTATGAGGGGCGCCCGGGGGGCTCTGCCGGTTCAGCCTCCGACTTCGGCTCAGGTTATGATCTCACGGTTTGTGGGTTCGAGCCCCGCGTCAGGCCCTGTGCTGACAGCTCAGAGCCTGGAGCTGCTTCAGATTCTGTGTCTCCCTCTCTCTCTGCCTTTCCCTGCTCATGCTGTCTCTCTCTCAGAAATAAATAAAACATTAAAAAAACAGAACTAGAAGGTGTCAAAATTCCCTTTGTGCCCTGAGCCTCTGTGACTGCAGGAAGCCCGGCTAGCGTTCCTGTGTTCACAGTGTAGTAATGCTTTGCAGCCACACGGTGGCAGCCTCCGGATCGATGAACACCCTTGAATGGAATGTGGTTGAAAGATAAGGGTGCAGGAGGGTGAAAAGGAAGGAACGAACCGCAGCGAATTATCTGGACTTCACGGTCTCACCTTGAGGTGTTCAAGGGGTGCCCAACCAGCACAAGTTCTCAGCACTGTGAAAAAGTATTTAAATATTTATTTTTGAGCGAGAGGGCAGAAAGGGAGAGGGACAGAGGACCCGAAGCAGGTTCTGGGCTGTCAGCACGGAGCCTGACATGGGGCTCGAACCCACAAACCACGAGATCATGACCTGATCTGATGTCGGCCGCTTGACTGACTGAGCCACCCAGGCGCCCCTCAGCACTTTTTATAGTGATAAGCACACTGTGAGTGCTGCTAAAGGTTAACTTTGTCTCGGATTTATCCATGTCAGTCAAGGTTCCGGCAACCGCCAGGCTTCATTTTCAGGGTACTTAGTGAAGGCAGCTTAAACATGTCCCTTCTCCGTCTGTGCAGAGAGAAGCGTGTGGACTGGTCCCGCCATCCCTCCAGCCTCCCCCCTGCCCCTGCGCCCTGTGGGTGGATGTGAGGGGTCACGGGGCAGGGGGTCGGCTGCCGTCAGCTTGCCTCACACCAGGGAGGGATGCGAAGCTTTCTTCCAGCTCGGGAAATCAGTGGGTGGGGTTTTCCAGTGAATGGAGTCCCTGGGAATGGGTGGGGGTGACGGCAAGGCTGTGGGCCGGGCGCCCCATCCCAGCTCCGCTGGGACAGGGCAGTGGCTGACCAGGCCCTGCGTCCAGCCGAGGATCCGGGACGTGTGGTGTGGCCGACATCAGGACCTAGAGAGGGCACCGGAAAATGCCCCACGATGTGTTTATCTGGCGTGCCGGGAGGCGGACTTTCCCACATGGGCCGAGTCAATGTCAGCGGAGGAAAGCGTGGGGCACGAGCCTTCTTCCCACCTCCCGAGGGGGCTGCTGTGCGCGGCGGAGACGGGTCTGGTGTGTGACTCTGGACGCCTTCTGCCCAGAGGCGAACCAGCCTCAGTGGAAGTGTGGAGGGCAGTCTGTTAAAGAGGAAACGTGGCTGCTTCTGCCTCAGCGTCCCCTGTCCGTGTGGAGGATGGAGGGCCCAGGGGAGGGAGAGTGGAGGCGGGCAGGAGGGCAGTAAGCGAAGAGCAGGCCAAGCACCATCACCCTCCCCCCCCCCCCCGGCCCTGACTGCTCACCTGCTAACCAGGAGGCAAGCTGGGGGGGGGTGGACTGATGGGCACTCCCCTCCCCCCCCCCACAGAAGAGTGCCCACGTCGGAGCTGGGGGACTCGGTCTGCTTTGAAGTCAGAATCAGGGGCACCTGGGCGGCTCAGTCAATTATCAACTCTTGATTTCGGCTCAGGCCATGATCCCAGGTCTCTGGGATTAAGCCTCAAGTCAGGCTCCTCTCTGAGTGTGGAACCTGCTTGGGATTGTCTCCATCTCTCTCTCTCTCTCTCTGTCTCTGTCTCCCCCCTCTATCTCAAAAATAAAAAATAAATAAAACTCAGATTCAGAACAAATTAAATGGCTCCTGGTTAGGCTTCCCCGTGGTTGGCACTTCTCCATGAATGGCCCCTTATATAAAATTTATTATCCTATCAAAAGGTTCTCAATTCAAAGTCCTGTTTCTCCAAATTCACAAGTCTTGGAATAGTCTCCAGCAGAGTTAAGGAATGAAATAGAACAATGACAAAAACCCCAGGGAAGGGCTGTGTCCCCAGACATGGGAACTGGTCCCAGCCCAGCCCTGCCACGAAGAATGACCACCGCTCACCAAAACACAGAGCAGTGACGCGGGCGCCCTGGCCAGGGACCAGAGGCAGGTGGAAACTGGAGGGCGGCAGGTGCTGGGGGGAGGCGGGCGGGCGGGGGTGGGGACAAGGCAGGCAACGGGCTGGGAGCGGTGGCATCTGCAGAGGGAGCGTTAGGTGTTCACTGCACGCGTCTCTCAACTTCTCTGTGTGTGTGAAGAGTTTTACGGCACGGTGTTGGGGGAAGATATCAGAAAAGCGATCTGACTCCAGCACTGAAAAATGCAACTTATTACTAAGTGTACTCTGAGCCTACTAGACATATTGTGTGTCTAACACTGTACCCAATACCTACCGAGAGCAGGCGTCACGTGAGAATAAAATAATTGGTCATCTGTATTTCCTGGTCTGCTGTAAGGGACTGAGACATTTTTATCTGTTCTATGTTGATGCTTTCATAGTCACACAGGCTGATGAGAAAGCGTGGTCCTTATGTTTTAGTATTTTGTCAGCCACCAAGAGCTGCGGCCAGAACATTCCCTTGGAGAAATTTTCATCTCTTGCCCCGATTTGTTCAACCAGTGGTTATAGATGAAAGGGTGGGGAGTGGTTAGAAACGCTGCCAAATATAACAGATTGAATTGTTTCTCGCTTTTTGCAAGTACATTTTATACTAATTATACTGATAGTAGACATACCAAGCTCTTTTCTTTTTCAGTGATTTATGTATATAAATATTTTTATGCTTTTTCAGGAAAGAGGAGAGAGAGAAAGAGATAGAGAGAGAAAGTTGGGGCTATTTCATGTCTCCTCCCACACCAAAACTGTCCTGTTGAGGGAAAAAAACATAGTTCCTTAAATTAGAACATCTTCAGCTAAACTTGGGAGACTGTTCATCTCATTATTGTGTAAGACCTATAAGTAAAAAGCATTTCGTTCCAGCGTTTAGAAAGCTGAGCGACACAGGACAAAAGCAAAGCCTTCCCCTTCTTTCCCCTCGCGGTGCGGGGGGCGGGAATGTTGCCAGACAGGGGTTTAGGGGCCAAGCTTGGTGACAGGCAGTGGTGACTCTTGTAAAGCTGGCAGCTGGCATGATGAAGGCGGCGGGAAGGCCAGCGGAGGGCACGGTGAGGTTCTCACGCCTGAGAAGTGGCAAGTGACAATTCTAGGGGCACCTGGGTGGCTCAGTCGGTTGAGCATCTTACTGTTGACTTCAGCTCAGGTCATGATCTCACTGCCTGTGAGTTTGAGCCCCGCATCGAGCTCTGTGTGGACGGTGAGAGCCTGCTTGAGATTCTCTCTCCCTCTCTCCCTCCGCCCCTCCCTTGCTTGTTCTGTCTCTCTCTCAAAATAAATAAAACTGAAATAAAATGGGGGCGCCTGGGTGGCTTGGTTGGTTGAGCGTCCAACTTTCACTTAGGTCATGATCTCGCGGTTCGTGGGTTCGAGCCCCGCGTCGGGCTCTGTGCTGACTGCCAGCTCGGAGCCTGGAGCCTGTTTCAGTCTGTGACTCCCTTTCTCTCTGACCCTCCCCTGCTCACGCTGTCTCTCTCTCTCTCTCCTAGAAATAAATAAAACATTAAAAAAAAACTGAAATAAAATGTTCGCACTCTTTTAAAAAAATTTAAAAAATAATAAAAGCAGAAGGTGCATGAATGTAAGGGAAATGTGCTTAATGTGGACGTGTTCCAAGAACCCTGAGTTCCTTATCACTCGCTTGCCCCACAGATTATCAGAGGCCATAAATCAAGCCACTTAGTGACCTATTATTGGGCAGAGGGATAGCAGTGCCTGTAAGCTCTGGAGAAAATAGGACACAGATAAACAGAAGCACTTGTTAGCTGGGCCAGAGTGCAGGAAGGTCAGCCGGGGGTGCGTGGTCAAAGCAGTCGTTTCAAATTTGCAGACATTTTTGTTTAATGTTCATTTATTTTTGAAGGAGAGAGAGACAGAGTGTGAACGGGGAAGGGGCAGAGAGAGGGAGACACAGAATCGGAAGCAGCTCCAGGCTCTGAGCTGTCAGCACAGGGCCCGACGCAGGGCTCGAACCCACAGACTGGGAGCTTGCGCTGCCACCTTAAATACCACCTCCCGCTGAACACAGAAGATATCCAGGGTGGGGGTGCGGAGCCATTTCTGTGAAGTTACTAGGAAAAGTATAATAAATGGTTGTGGTTGTTTTGCAGATTTAAGTCCAGGCCTTAATGAGATAAGAGTTGATAAGTGTTCCTAGAGATTTCCCTCATCTTCTTCCTGGTACCAAAGGGAGGCAGTCTTACAGATGGCGACCTCCCCCGCGTGTCTTTTACAAAAGGGTAACTTCTGCTCAGTTTTCAGAGCTTTTCCTCTGTGTATGCTGTTTCTTAAATAAAATCAGCCTGAAATAATCCCTATGTGAACGAGGGGTATTTTGGGATGGCAAACTCAGCTTCTCTGTACCCTCTGAGGGTTCTTTTTGGCTGGTCCTGAGGATTAAGTTGACATAAGACAGATCAGCGGGACAAAAGCAGGTAAATTGTGGAGTTTTATGTGACACAGACTTCCTAAGGAATGGACACCCAAAGAAATGGCCACAGTTACCTGCTTTGGTAGTAGACTGGACAGAGGCAATGGTAGGAAACCATATGAGGAGACTAAGGAAGATAAGGGTCATTTTATTAAAAAAATTTTTTTAATGTTTATTTATCTTTGAGAGAGAGAGACAGACAGACACAGAGGGCAAGCGGGGGAGGGACAGAGAGGGAGACACAGAATCTGAAGCAGGCTACAGGCTCTGAGCTGTCAACACAGAGCCCGACTCGAGGCTCGAACCCACGAACCGTGAGATCATGACCTGAGCCGAAGTCGGACGCTTAACCGACTGAGCCCCCAGGAGCCCCAGATAAGGGTCATTTTAACAAACAAAATGTGTGTAGCTATCTCTCAGCCTCAACTTCTCATCCCTGATGATAAGCAGGTTACTTCCTTTCTGGTGCAGGGAGGAGGTCTTTCATCTAGGAATTTCATCTCCTCTTTGAAGAAAATGGAAGGTGAGAGTCTTTTCCTTCGATTTGCTGTTTCTCAAGTGCCTTTGACTCGAGGCAGTCAGGATGCCAGACTGTCACGTTTTGGGGTGGCGTGTGCTGAACCCCTTCACATTCAGCAGGTGTGAGGAGAGGCTCACGGTTTGCGCAGCACTGGCTTGAAGCCACAGGGGCTGAATGTAACCTACAGAGAAATGTACATTGGTTTCCTCTAACGTACCATCCAAGCGAGGACAACTGTGTTCATGACTGTTCTATTTTTTATATTTTCCCAGTGTTATCAGAGCTAATTCCTTAAATATCAAATTGCTGGGGACAGGGCTATTTGAAGTCCTATTTTTTGAAACAGGATCTCTGTGAATATTTTAATAAATTACTCCTCTACGTTATTTCACCGAGCATTATATAAAACTTGGTATAGTTGCTTTAAGGTGTAAAGGCAATCAGATGGGGAGACAAGTAGACTGAGGTGGTTTTAGGTTGGGTCCGGAGGTTAAGGTGCCACCTCTTGGATGATAACACAGTCCCATCCAAGAATAATCTACCACCTTATGTACAAATGTAGCACTTAAAACTTCCAACATGGTTCATTTTCAAACTACCAAAATATTTTATTTTTAAGCCCCCTGATAACAAGACCATCGGCCAGTCACCGAACCCAGCTTTACTCCGTGTGGGCTCTCCCGGGGCAGGATCTTAAACGGGGACAGTCAGGAGTCATGTGATCAGCACTAGTGAGGCTGTCCGCCCGGTAAGACCTTGGCCACCCCAGAAGCAAAAGTGACCTTGTACAACTTCCTCGTACCGGCTCCCTTCTGTCTAAAAACGTCCTTTCCCTTTTGCACATCCCTTGGGGCTCCTTTCCGTATGGGAGGCTGCCTGACTCACATATCATTAAATAAAGCCAGGAAGAGCTATAAAATTTTCTCGGTTGAAATTGTTTTTAACACTCCCAGAATTATTTTTTAAACCGCTGCTATTTGGTAGACTCAGAAGAATGCACCTGCTTGCCAGACGTGAGTTTAGAAGAAGGAGAAAAGGGCCTTTCGGAGTGTCTGCGGCACCCAGGTGCCCTCCTCGGGACGGCCGGTGCTCTGTCCTGGACGTGCGAGTTAACGCGTGAGCCCCTTCCGTCACGTGTCACTTCACTTTTACTGGATTTCCGTCCTGGTTCCCCAGGCGTTCAGCACCTTCTGGGGCGTAAGAGGAAGAGGGACTCCAGAGCAGTACCAGTGGTGGTTCGCAGGTGCGTCCAGTACTAGTACGTTGCTCAGTATTAAGAAAGGATTGGGGAAGAATCCCCTCCCGAGTGGTTCTGTGAGGTGACCAGGGAGGAAAGAGACAATCAGGAAGAGAAAAAGCAAAACAAAACCACATCCAAAAACTGCAGACAATACTTCCTACTGTTTAATTGATCTCAAGGAAGGAGAAGTCCAGATTCACAAAAACTTATACACGTTCTGTATAATTACGTACAAAACCAAGCACACAATAATTATAACAGCAAATAACAAACATGCCCACCAGAGTCAGACCATTTGAAATGGAGCTCTGTACGTGCACATGAATACTTAAAAAACCCTGCTTCTGTTACCTTGAAATCCAGTACCATTTCGTTTCATATTTTTAACTATTCAAGTAAGTGAGCATAAGGGGATTTAGGCAGTATTTAAATCACGAAAGGTGAAGGTTGTTCGTCTGTCTGGAAACTAACCTAATAGCTTAAGAACCGCTCCAAGCCTTCCTCCCCCTTAGCCCATAGCTGCCATAAGATCAACGACATCCCCGGACCTTTGCTGACACAGGGCACCCACCCCGGCCCACAGGTCACTTACACAACTTTGGCCAGTCTAGCCACGAGAGATTTGAGAAACAGTCTCAGTCTAAATAATTGCAGCTAATACTGATATAATTTTGCAGTCTGTGTTTGTGTCTTTATGTTTTCCATTGGTTCTAAGCCTGAAGTAATGAACTCTTCTTACATTCTCTATGCTTTTGCTTTTTTTTTTACCTTGGATTATTTTAATTGGTTTAAACACAACATGGATGTAAACAATTCCCCAGAAGAGGCACTTCTCTGAATACTGAATGGATGACTCACGTCCCCAGACTCGCAGGGCACTCGGTGGCTCAGACCAGACCAGCCAGAGGAGATCCCGACTCCCACGTGCCAGCGCCGTCTGTGTGAAAATGGCCACACTCCCATCCGCAGCATTTACAAAAGGGGGCTGTGATGGGGATGTGTATCAGAAACCACGGAATTCAAACTGTGCTTATGTTCTGTAGTGAACCCACACGGTTCCTCGGGCGCTCCGATCCCGTTGTGAGAATACTGGTGAAAACAGAGCATCGACCGGAGGCAAAAACGTAAACAGGCAAAGTCACTTTCACAGGCTTTTAAAATGGTCTTAACATGTGACATTATAACTAACTATCCCTCAAATTAGGCGACCAACCTCAACTCAAAGAGCAAGGAATGCAACCTCTCAGGCACCACCTGTAAATTTCTTAATCACAGTGGTCCTCGGCTCCGACACGCGCAAGGCAAAGAAGCCAGGGACTCTCACCCTGGGGGTGTCCAAGAATACGTCGGGGAGCATGGCCAGAGACGGCAGCGGCTCAGCCTGCAGCCCGCAGTACTAGCGCCAGGAGTACATACACGTGTATAATGTGCTTACAGAGAGTCACCGGCCCTGAAACGTCATCAAGAGCTGCGTAAAAATCTGAGCAGAGAAAGGCTCGTGAATGAGGTGCGGCGCCAGCCGTGTATAAAGGACGAGTCCATCTGCCTTCACAAGGAGCAGGGCGGCCACAGGACACACGGGTGCCACTCAGGAAGCACAGAAAGGTGAGGTCGGAACAGCACTGTTTCCAGACTGCAAGACAGACAGCAAGTGTAGAAGCTACAGCATCACTGAGAACTCAGGAAGCGATGCCCACCGGATACGCGTCTTTGTTCGCGTCCAAAGGTACGAGATTATAGTGTTGGGAGCGTGCTTTCTCCCGTAGGCTGGTGTGAAAGATAAGACTCTAAGAGGGAATCTGTGAAAATCCGGAAATAAAGTCTTGGAAGAAAAAAACCAACCATGACCAGGAGTGTATGTTGTTTGATATTATTAAAGTCGGATTTTAAAATGAGACCTTAATATTGACCTTTTGCCCGTTACTGTCATATTTGCAAATGCATCTTGTCCTTCTGCTGTTAACTGGAAGCATCTGGGACGCACTGGCTGCTCCGCGGAGCCTGCAGGCCACGTGCGTTTTCAAATGAAAAGAGCCACCTTTTCTTTTTAGTTTGCCCCAGAAGTGAAAAAATCAAAACCAATGTGTATGAAAGCAAAGAGAGGGAGCATTTAAAGACACGAAATCAGCTACAGTCACTGGAACATACTGATACCCAGCAGCCGACCGAAGATTCTACAGATATTCACAGTATCAACAGAGGCGTCTGCCCAACTGCACGGACAGGCAGGCCTCACTTAACGGCAATAGATAAGAAGCATCTAGGCTGGAGCCAAGGGCACTCCGTGACCCCTACGATTCCTATTCCACCCCCCCCCCATCCCGCAATGTGTCCTCACTCCTCTGCCCCGAAGCAAGGTGATGGAGTCCTGCTCTTTGAAAGTAAACCAGACCCTTACGTTGGCTACAGACAACAGCATATCCAGCTCTCAGATCTGTAATGGAAGGACAGTGACAGTCATGTGTGGTTCCGTGTGTGTCTGACTGTAGGCCTTTGATGTACGAACTGTAGGTCTTTGATGTACGAACTCGAAAACGTGGTTTTCCCCGGGAACCTTCTTCCAGAAGCCATTCATGCCGAAAACACTAGGCTGCCAAAACTTTCCTGTTTACCTCCCACCGAACGGTAGCAGACCTGCTGAGACGCGTAACCTATAGCACAGGTTGTACACGACTTTAACCCCAAATACAAAGACTCCAAAGGTGGCCTTCACCACCACCTCGACCTTTGAACCACCTTCAGGAAACGAAAGTACTGGATCCCACGGTCTGGAAAGAGCAAGCAGCTTAGGGGTAAATGACTTTGCCCCAAAGAGACGCTTCCTGACTTGAGAAAGAGCTGAAGCTTCTCCTAGGGGTGAAGCAGACAGAACTTCTCTTCGGACGGCTTAGAGGAGGACCCCAATAACTTGATTTCAGACGGTCCAGATGCCGCGCAGTGCAGAACAGTATGCACTCCGCACTAGGCGCACTGTGGGCGGGGAGCGGACGGTGCCGCAGGCCACTCCTCCCTTCATATGGCACAGACCTTGGTTAAAATTTTATCTAAAGGGCTCTCATTTGCTTGAGGCCGTCAAGACAAAGGAGGGTTTATGGAAAGACACCTTTCTTTGGAAAGAAGCCCAGTGTGGCAGCGGTGAGGGGTGGGGATGCACTTAAAGGGCCAGTCAACGACTTACAGGTCAGTCATCATAAAACGTCCTAAAATTCACAGTATTGTGACTTGTGCAAAAGCACTCACGTTTAGGTGCCCGGGGTCTTTGCAATTCACCACGTCAGTTGCTACTTGAATCTGCATGTGCTCGGCTTCACTCCATTGGTTTTGAGTTTCTTCTCACTGGACGTGGTGGCCTGGGAGCAGGTGCCACTGCCCTTCTTCTTCAGGCTCCCGGGAGCGGGCGGGATGGGGGCCCCGCGGGAGTCCCTGACCGCCGCCCCCTGCGTGGAAGTGCCACCTCCACCTCCACAGACGTCAGCGCTGGGGCGGCTGTCACCGCGCGGCGGGTCCCGGCGCTGCAGCCTGGGGCTCTTACTCCATTTCTTTTTCTGCTCCTCTGTCCTGTCCTCGGGGGCCGGCTTCTGAGAACTCGGTCCGCGGCCGCGCCCCACGTGGAGAGCTCTGGGGGGGGTGTCGAAGGCGTAGTAGGACGGCCGGGCTTCCTCGCGCCGCAGCTCTCTCCTGCGGGAAGCGCCTGGCTTGGGAGGCCCCTCGGGGTGAGGCCTCGCCGGAGCGCCGGCCGCCCCCCTGCTTCCGCCCGGGCCCTTCGGGCCCCCGCGCCGGGGGCGGGGAGCGGCCGGGCCCTGGCGCCCTTCCCCTTCTCGCTCCGGACGGTCTGCATCTGCAGCCACTCCAGCTGCAGCAGCCTGGCGACGTACCGGGCCAGCGGCCCCGCCGCGCCGCCCTGGGCCGCTGGCCTGGGCTCGGCGCCGGGTGGCACGGCCAGGTCGCGGAGGTCCCAGGAGCTGAACGGCGCGGGCAGGAAGTCCGCGTAGCGGTAGGTGGGCTGCGCGCCGCGCGGGTCCGCGTCGGGGTCCGGCTCCGGGTCCGGGTCGGCGGCGTCGATCTCCTCGGCGCGCAGGTGCAGCTCGGGGGGCGCGAGCGCAGACGGCGGCGGCGCGGCCACTCGCTCCGAGTCCGACAGGTCGCTGGCGCTGTCCTCGTCCTCGTCCGCCTTCATGATTTGCACGCACTGGAGGTCGAGAAACAGCTCGCTCCCCGAGGCGCCCCGACCCCTGGGGCCCAGGGGGCTCCTTTTGGGCTTGCCTTCCGGGGAAGCGCTTTCTCGGCGTCCGCCCACCGGCAGCTGGGAGGGCACTTCGGGCGCCTGCGATTTACTCTGCCTTTTTCCTGAAGAGGTCTTTGAACGTTGTGCTTTAGTCCAAGCCGGGCCGGCATTCACGTCGCTGTGAGACATAAAACCGTCATTCTTAGGTCACTGGACAAGATCTACCTGCCGGTGATTCAGCAAACAAGAATCCGGGGAATTCGCCGTCCCCGGGAAGGCCTGCTCGGCCCTTGCGCAGCCGCGGTGCTCACAGAGCAAGTGGCCACACGGGCCGCCACTCAAGGATCGTTACAGGTGCCCAGAGGGGATGCCCGATTCTGTCTGACACCAGACACCGTCCCTTATGAAAAACACTGACAGTTCTGAAAGTGCTTATAATTTTAGATCAGTCGTGTGTATGTAAAACAACAACACCAACAATAACACCAGTTTGGAGAAAATCTGTCATAAACTCTCAATCTGTTCTGTTAATGATGAACAGTGTTTAATGACACTGACAAGTAAAAGCCACAGCGTTCTTTGACAAGCCTTTTATCAACGAAAAGTAAACAAGGGGTAAAATGCAAGTTGTATAGAACTTAGTCACTGGCTGGTGGTGATCCTGAGCCACCTAAAATCTTAGCGTGAAAGGGGCGCCTGGGGGCTCAGTCAGTTGAGCAAGCCACTCATGGTTTCAGCTCAGGTCATGATCCCAGGGCTGTGGGATGGAGCCCTGCAGCGTGGAGTCTGCTTGAGATTCTCTCTCTCCTCCTTTGCATCTCCCCTACCTTGCACTCTCTGTCTCTCAAAATAAAAAGATAATAACATCTTTTTAAAAAATGGCTTTATTTGTCTTTGAGATGAGAGAAAGCGAGTAGGGGAGGGTCAGCGAGGAAGGGGGACAGAGGACTCAAAGCAGACTCTGTGCTGACAGCACAGAGCCTGAGAGCCCCAGACAGGGGGCCTTGAACTCACAAACCGTGACATCATGACCTGAGCTGAAGTCCAACACTCAACCAACTAAGCCACCCAGGTGCCCCGGAAAATAAATAAATAAAATCTTAACATGAAAAAGTGTAGCATATACAACCTGTACCTCACATCAAAAGCTTATTCAAGTGTTTTCAAATAGGAAGTGCCCTCAGGAAAACTGTTTAAAATGAGAAAGGAGAAAAATCACATGGTGCCTTAAAACACCACATGAATGAAAAAGATAGGATTCATGGGATCTTGTGAATGGCGGGAGATGGGAACGATGAACTCTGTGTATGTCACTAGCACGGCTATGATTTCCCCGGAGGTGATTTACTCCCCGGCAGGATCTCATATCAGAGTGGAAAATACCTTCTTTTCTTTTTACTCAGCACATAGCGTCCCACGAGGATTCCTAATACTTCTCAGGGACATTGAGGCAGGTAGGGCAAAAGAAAGTGGGTGGTAAACATGCTTTCTGGAAAGCTCAGAGGTTACCTGTCCAGTGGTTTCTACCACACTAAGCAATTATTTGAAAATGTGTTATTTTTAAAATAAATACAAAAGGTGTTGAATCAGGTCCAGTAGCTAATGTGTGCTCAATATATGTTGGAAAAATGGATAAAGGGATTATCATTACATAGAACTCATAACCAATACTGTTACAACTTTTGTTTACTCTGTCAGTGTATATCAATAAAGGTTTACTATCAGCATCCTTGTTATTATCCTTTTTATTTAAAAACTCATCATAGGAGGATGATTAAGGGGCTTACCCAAAATTATAGATTCTGCTAACAGTGGCAGGATTATGGCCTCTGGAATTTTTACTATCTAGTACTGTTTAAAACCACTTTGCGCACTCATTTCTGATGGGTCAAAGACATAAGTATTTTGTATCCACAGACATACTTTTTTTCCAGCTACACATATTCCATCTGGAGAACTGATATAATGGGCCATCTGCAAGATACTTGCAAGATAAAGCAATTAAAATTATTTACCTGCTTTTCTGGTGACATTTATTCACCCTATTCCCTTTCTTGAAAAAATCACACGGCTGATCATCATCTAGGGTTTGATGGACTGCCTAAAAAACAGACATACAGTCATAAATACCATGAAAACACAGACACACAGACACACACACACACACACACACCCCAAACAAAACAGCACAGCAAATCTAAGTAAGATTTCCTCTCAAAATTACATCACCTTCTCTGTGGTGCTGGAAATATTCTTGCCCAATCTGTTGGCAGATGATGACAGCTGGGGAAGTGGCTTCTTTATTCCTCTTATATTTGGAAAGGACTCCTCCAGGCCACCGGAACTATTAGCAACAGAACATGGTAGGTAAGTATGGACTGCAAACGGCCCTGCCCCCAATACCGGGCTGGTTTTCACTTGTTTGTTCTGAAATATTTATTTGCGTAGAACTGAAACGTTGGTGGAGGGTACTGCCTTCTGTTTATAGTTTCATCTTTTTTGCTTGTTTGTTTTTCACGGTGGATATCAGATGCAAAATCAGAGCACTAAACATTGCCAGTGGAATCCTCCTCTCTCCCCTCACATACACAGAGTCTCCTTGGAAATAACACCTTCAGGAAATCCGTGGGGTATAACTCCATTTTCCATGTCCACTCATTCATTCATTCAACAAGTAATTACAGGAGAGCCTAGAAAACGCACATATCCCTGCTCTCACAGAACTAAAACTTACGGGGAAGCTCCTCTTGAATCTTCCTGCCTTCCCGATCACCTCAACCCAGTAAAAGATTGTCAGTATAGTAATACCTATGGCACAGGTGTTATCTCCGTGCAAGTCTGGTGACTCCTATGGAGAATGCTGTTTTCCCTGATTCTCAGTGGGTGGCCTACTAAGGACGCCCCGATTGGAAAGTGAATGAATACTTTCTTCCATAATATCCCCTGCCTCCGTAAAATAGAAAAAAGGTGAGATTATAGAAGACTCTTTTTCCTCCTGAAACGCTGTGTGTTCCTTTTCATAAGCATGCGTGCCTTTTCTGCCTCTCGCGATTAATGACTTCTACCAGAGTCAACAGGCTTGATTCATCTGAGACGTAGAAAGGGTGCTTTCTTTTACCACCTCTCCTTCAATAGTCGGGGCTTCCTTCTGCTCTGTCCCTCTGGGCGGTGAAAAGGGACCCTCTACAATGCCCGGCCCCAAACTGCTGTCTGGAACGCGAGCTCCCACGTCTTCCCACACCTGGCACGCTCTGCGCCTTGAGCGGCGGCGTCTTCTGGGCAAGTTCCTGAGCGGCAGCGGGAAGGAAGGCTCGTGGGGTCCTCGCGTGCAGAAGGCAAGCGGCCGCTTTCCCTGAGGCGCTGCACTGCCACAAAGCGAAAGTCTGAGGCTCTGCCTACAGAACTGGTCCCCAGCGCCCGGGGCTGACTAAGGGCAGCTGCATAGTTCATCGCGAGGCGTGAACTCTCTTCCCACCTCTTCCTCTCGGGCCAGGGGCCAGGAGACGGAGGGGCAGCAGCGCCGCCCCTCCCCACCCTCCAGGGAACTAACAGGCTGGCGGTCCGGGCGGCAAAGCATTGTGGGTGACGTGTGGTCGGGTCGCCCGTCCTCTACGCAGCGGGGCTCCCTGGGTCTGGCCGGGGTTCCAGGTTGCAGTGCACACGTCCAAAGAGCTGGCTAGCCCAGGGACTTCGGCGTGGCCCGGGAACCAGCTCCCGGAGAGGCCCCTGTTTTGCGTTCACCCCCACCCCACCCCCCGTACCCCAGAAATCCCAGGGCCCGCCGCATGCATTCTCCCCGTCCTCCGCTTGTGCAGACACAGATCTACGGTGGGTCGGCGCAGCGGCCGGGCAGACGCAGACAGAAACGGATCAGACCTGCTCCGCGGTCGCCGAGGACACGGGACGCGGCCGCCCGCCGGCCTCCCCGGGGCCGGGCGCGCAGGCCGGGCTGCGGCGCGCTGCGGCAGGGCCGGGTGGCGGCGGCGCAGCGGCGGGCTCCGGGGCTGCGCCCCACCGGCGGGGCGGGCGCGCGGCGGCGTCACGAGGGGCGGGGCGCAGGCTCGCCGGGAAGTTGCGCCCCGACAAGTTGCAGCCATGTAAGTAACGCAGCGGGCGGGGAAGGTGGGAGGGGCGGCTCCACGGACGCAGTCTTCCCCGCCGGGAAGCTCCGCGGCGGCCAAGGGGAGGCGCCACCCTGCGCCTCCGGGGGCGCCCGGAAAAGCCTCCTCTCCCCCGGAGCAGAAGCTCTCCTGTCTCCGCAGACGAGCTCCTTTCTCGCGGCTGGAGGAGGCGGAAGAGCCGCGCCAGGACTCGGGGGGTAGGTGGGGACGCGGTGGCGGGCGCGGGGAGCGCGCAGCCTGCCCCGGAGGCTGCGTGGACGCTGCCGTTCCGGCCCGGCGGGGACCCCGAGGTAGCGGGCGCGGGGTCCGGAGGGCGCCCCTCGGTACCGCCTCCCCGTCGCCCGACGGCCGGCCGGGCCATGTCCGGAGGTCCCGGCTCGGCGGCGCCGCCCCCGGGGTCCCGGAAGCCCGCCCCGCGGAGCCTCAGCTGCCTCTCAGACCTGGACGGCGGCGCGGCCCCGGGGACACGGCCCTGCAGGCCCCCCGGGAGCCCGGGCCGCGCGCCGCCGCCGCCGGCGGAGCCGTCCGGCTGCGACCCTCCGCTCCGGCCCATCATCCTGCGGCGGGCGCGCTCGCTGCCCAGCTCGCCCGAGCGCCGCCAGAAGGCCGGGGGCGCGCCGGGGGCCGCCTGCCGGCCGGGCTGCAGCCGCCAGCTCCGCGTGCGCTTCGCCGACGCGCTGGGCCTGGAGCTGGCGCAGGTCAAGGTGTTCAACGCGGGCGAAGACCCGTCGGTGCCGCTGCACGTGCTGTCGCGCCTCGCCATCAACTCGGACCTGTGCTGCAGCAGCCAGGACCTGGAGTTCACCCTGCAGTGCCTGGTGCCCGACTTCTCGCCGCCCGTCGAGGCCACGGACTTCGGCGAGCGCCTGGGGCGGCAGCTCGTCTGCCTGGAGCGCGTCACCTGCTCGGACCTGGGCATCAGCGGAACGGTGCGCGTGCGCAACGTGGCCTTCGAGAAGCAGGTGGCGGTGCGCTACACCTTCTCAGACTGGCGCAACGCGCACGAGGCGGCGGCCAGGTGGCGCGGGCCCGCGGGCGCGGCGGGCACAGAGGATGTCTTCGCCTTCGGCTTCCCGGTGCCGCCCTTCCTGCTGGCGCTCGGCTCGCGCGTGCACTTCGCGCTCCGCTACCGAGTGGCCGGCGCCGAGTACTGGGACAACAACCACGGCCGAGACTACAGCCTCACGTGCCGCAACCACGCGCTGCACATGCCTCGCGGGGAGTGCGAAGAGAGCTGGATCCACTTCATCTGAGCGCGCCCCCTCGGAGGCCGCCCCGCGGTGCCTCCCGCGCGGGGCACTCTGCGCCCGCGGCGACCTTTACTCACCCCCCCCGCGCCCCCCCCGCCAGAGGCTTCTGGCCTCCCTTCCCGCTGCCGGATCCCGGGGAAGTGGCCCTTCCCATCTTCCACTTGAACCGCCTGTGTCGCTGGGTCTCAGAAGTAGCCTCAGGTGGCCAGAAGGCCGAGTCGTGTCATGCGCCGGGGGAGGGGGGCGGTGGCGATGCATGGCAGTGTTGGCCCCTCTGGCAAGGGTCCAGGGAGGGCCGGTCGGTGTGTTGGTTGGAAAGGCCTGTGGCTTGTGCATGTGTCCTGATTGGGTCTCTGTAAACGTAGCTGTTATTTATTATCATTGTGATGTTGGAACATTTTACCCTTACTGGATGCCTTCTCAGGAACATTCTGGATTTAACAAGCTAAAGAAGAAGTGCGTCTTGTGTTTGTGCCCATTGTAAACAGAACGTAAGGTGTGACTCCCACCGTGGTTCCTTGAGGCATTTCTGCCCCGGGACAAGGAAAACCTGACACTAGACTTGCTTGCCAAAGGCTGTAGACCTCTAACAGTGGGAAACTATTAATAGGCAGGAAATGCATGCCTCATCAGTCATCATACAATCATTCCTGGGAGTTCAGGCTGCCCTGGTTAGGCCGTGTGTCTCCTACATCAAGAGCCAGGGAAGAGGAAAAAGCTTAACTTTTAAACTAACAAAACAGCCCCTTCTCTTCGCGTCTCTCTTCTCACTTCGTGAGTGAGTTTCCCTTCTTCACGTTTGACAGTTCTCTGTATCCACATGTTATCAGGCCATTCTGTTTAGGTTTGAGACTACCTAAACATTTGAAGGAATTCTGCCTTAAGTTATCTCAATTTCCAGGCAGCTCTATAGCGTAATTTCAGACGACAGTGCCCTTTGCAATTACCTTTTTGATGATTAAGATGACTCTTTTATGTCTGCTTAAGTGTCAGAAAATCCCCAGGGTCATCTTGCAGAAGTTGGGTTACCAAGTGGAACTGGAAGGTGTTTTCATCAATAGCCAGAGCCTAGAGGAAAAAAAAAAATCACAAATACACTTTTTAATCGTTTTAAATTGTGTTTGTATATGCCCGGTTTTATCAGCCACCTGCCAACTTTATTCTTTGTGCCTTCAGTTAGAGTTTCTAACATTGTCTGGGCTTTTCACCCCAGTTTTTAAACTGTTAAATGCTTTTTTCTTCTTCTTCTTTTTTAAATCTCCAACCAAGAAGTCAAAGCCATTGTCCCCTGCTGAATGCCACAGTGACTTACATTTCCCAGCAAGGCACCGATCAATTCTTTTGGTGCTGAGTGGCGGTCTCTGACAGCAGGTGCCAGCAGTGAGGTGCGAAGACCCAGCCAAGAAAACAGGCCTTCCAGCTTGTGACGTTTGGTTCTGATACAGCTGAAACCAGTGGGATTAATCTCTGGTAGCTGTCACCAATAAAGCCACTCTAAATTTTCGAATACTTTTTGACATTTGTCAAGTCAGTAAGTGAAAGAAAGATGTGTTTTTGCCTCTCAACCAACTTGTTTTTTATAATTGCAACCTCTGGGTTTCTAAAATTCCAAGAAGAGGGATGGCTTTCTTTGGCACCTTTTGATGATAACAACACTGAATTTTGATTTAAGGCATTATAATTAAAGTGAACAAGCTTTGGCTATTAGCACTGTGCACTACGTTGATATGCAAGACGGATGGAAGGCTGGTTCCATTTCCTGCTGTTTAATAAACTGTCCAATTAGGTCAGCAGGCCTGTGAGAGCCTTGGCTGCTATGTCCTTGGCCCCAGCCCAGAATGCAAGACCATTGTCCAGAGCATTCAGGTGTAAGAGTCAGAGCTGCCAAATGTATTGTTGTGTAAAGGCATGTAAGAATTTTATCCATGTGACAGTCACTTGCCAAAAAGATTCTGGTCATGGAATATAAAGTACATGTTTTATCTTCGATATTAAGAGAACCTCAACGTGCCTTTAAAAAAATCAACATGTAGACATTCAAAACCTTAAATAGACCTGCCTAGTTGATACAGAAGTTGTTAAAGTTCAGCTTAAGGAGAACTTTCAGACCTTAACACAGTTATGTTGCTTAGATGTTAACATTTTGCAGTGGATTGTGCAATGGTGGGGTTGTATCCCCAAACATATTTTAATGTCATTAAGATGATTTCACTCAAGCCTAAATATTAAAGTATATGCATACATTGTTATCTGAAGAGTGTTTTTCTTGCCATCTAATGATAGACACAAGACTTGAGAAACTTCCTGATTGTTTAAATTGTGTCATACATTAAGTCTTATCCTTCCGAAAGCACTATCAAATGTAGGGCCTTGTCGAAAAAGAATTGTGTGATTGTACCTCAGCTTCAGCACAGTTGTGTATGTCTTTGAGAAACAGAAATAGAGTCTTTATGCCAGGTCGATGCTAGCACAGGAAGAAAGCTCTAGGGGAATGTACATTCCCCTAGTAGTTATTCTCTTTCAATGCTTACTGAATCCTGCGTATGGAGTGAGGAGTGTGTAGCTGCATCCCCCTGGCTTCCCTCACCCAGTACAGAGCCTTGCACCCACGGGAAGGAAACCGACCTTTATCGTGCACTCATTCTCACTGGCTTGCCCACAGTGATAGCTACTGCACATACTTGATTTCATTTAACTCTGAAAATTACCTGGTAGATAATGTCCCTATTTTCTTAGCCGCCAGAATGAAGCTCAGAGAGGCCTAATTTTTCGAAAGACCCACAGCTGGTAAGCTGCAAAGTCAACATTCAAACCTATACCTGCTCTGCCCTGTGATGGGGTGTTCCCAATAAGTGCTTGTTAAATTTAATTGAAAGCCCAATTATGATTAATGGATGAGGTTTTTCCATCTACTTCCACACTCTTAAGGATCTATTTAAGAACAATTCTAATAAGATTAAGTGACCAGCTTTGACCTTCCATGTGGTAATACTAAACAATCCTTATGCTTTCCAGACGCACGAAACAATAGAAGGGGCAAATATTTTTTTCCTCTCTACTAAAAAGGGGCAAGATGAGAAATCAGTACTTTAAATTTTGAAGGGCTTGTCTGCTGTATCTGTGTACCCATGCATGTTTTAAACAACAAGCATCCACTGATCTTATTTAAATTTCAAATGGGAATGCTCCAAAACGCCTGGAAATACACTGTTCATGACTGCTCGGCACCACCCCCAGACGGCTTCAGCCCGGTGCTGCTCGGGGTCTGCGGTTTGGCTAATGAGGACCACAGGACCCGGCACCTCCGGCTCCTAGGAAATGAAGGTGGGAGCGTGGCGCCGGGGGCGTGGCCTTCGGGGGCGGGGCCAGGGGGGCAGGCGGCCGGCCGGGGTGAGTCAGGCGGCAGAGGGCAGGGCTCGAGGGTCAGTGGGGACCTCCGCGGCCAGGCTCCGTGGTCCTCCGCGGGCCACAGCGTGTGTTCCTTCCAGGGAGTCGGGCCCCCGCCCCCTCGCAGGTTCGGCTGGTACCCCCGAGGCTCTACGGCCCCGTCCCGCCGTCAACGGCCAGCGTGGTGGTGGGTAGCCCGGGACTCTCCCGGGCGGCCTGCGTCCTGTAGAGGCAAGTCAGGGCTCCTGGGGCGGATGCGCACCGCGGGAGGGCAGGGGCAGGGGCAGGGGTAGGGGTGGGGGTCGCGGCCTCCGCGCAGCAGCCCACCTACCCCGATGGCCAGGAGCCAAGGCCCCCATAGCGCCCCTGGATCCGGCCCCAGGCGACCCCGGCGCCGCTCGTGGGCACGAGGGGCGGAGCCTGGCCTGCGCGCCGCGCTGATTGGACGGGGTTACGCACGCACGCGGCGCCGATTGGGTAGGCGCTTCCCGCTTTCCGTCGGCCGCCTGAGGTGAGGAGCTGAGGCGGTTGCTGAGGTCGGAGACGCTCCGCGGGGTGGCGGCGGTGACGGCGGCTCCCTGGGCGCGACCTGGAGGCTTTCTCCAGGCACAGGTTGAGCAGGGAGCCGGGGCGGGCCTCCCTGATGGCGCGGCTGTTTGGAGAGGGCCCGTGGCGCCGGGCCGGCCTCAGGCGGCGGCGGGCGGGCGGGCGGCCAATCCCCTGACGGTTGAGGCGTAGCCGTTGTGAAAACGGCCGGGCGGCGCGGCGGCGGCTGAGAGGAGGACCCCAGGCGGGCGGGCCGTGCGGGCCTCGTGCAGATCGCGGGGTGGAGTTGGGGGCGGAGCTGGGCGGGGGCGGGGCCGGAGGAGCTGGGCGGGGCTGGGTCCGGACCTCGCCAGTCGGCGGGGCCGGCGGGGGCCGGCGGGGCCGGCGGGGGCCGGCGGGGCCGGCGGGGGCCGGCGGGGGCCGGCGGGGCCGGCGGGGCCGGCGGGGGCGTGCCGGCCGCCGCTGGCCTGAGTGTGGGCCCGGCCTCCCGCGCAGCCGGCTTGTCCGCGGTTCCCACCGGGGTGCGGGGCGAGGCCGGTTAGCGCTTCCACCTGCGGGGGTGCTGGCCGTGGGCCCCGGCGCGCCGCTCCTCGGCCTTCCGTGCCCTGGAGCGCTGCCCGTCCTCATGATAAAATGGGTGCGCGTGCCGGTCGCCGTGGGGATGCCGTCACGGGTGCTCGGCGACATTGCTGGGGTTAGCATTTCAGAGAGGGTGGTGCTGGCTCCCTTCCCGTCCTCCGGGCGCCCAGACCCCGTCCCTCCATTCCGCCGCCCTCCAGTCCTCCGTTTCCGCGGCCCCCCACCCAGTCTCCGGCCCCCGTTCTCCCGGCCCGGCCCCCGGCCGCCCGCCCGTCGTCCCGTCCCTCGGCCCGGCCTGCCGCTCCTTTGCATGTGTGCATGTGAGCGGCCGGGTATCGATCCGGGGCTGCCAGTGTCGGTTCAGCTTTGCGGGGCAAGGACGCGGCCCCCCTCCCCCCGCCCCGTCTCGAGTCGTCTGGTGGCTTCCAGAACCTCAGTCGTCCCCTCCGCCTTCGTGCTCGCGTTCACCACCTCGCTGGTTCTGGCTTTTGCCGTTAAGTGGACCGGGTTCAGAGCCTGCTTAGACCTCACTCCTTGGAAAGCGTCCCTCGTGCGGGCTGCCCCTCCCCTGCGTGGTACTTAGGGCGGATGTGGGGGGCGGGTCACTCGTGCCGGTGGTTGAGTGTATCCCTTTTGTTTCCAACTCGAGTCAGGTAACCTCGGTGGCAAATGTCTGGCTTGTTTAATCACTGGTACTGAGTGAGTGTCTGGCTCTCTGGAGGCCAGGATGCTTCAGCCTTGGCGCGGGGGGAGGGGGTCCCTGGGGGGGGGGTCCCTGGCTTGTTCCTTTCCTCACTGTCCGCTCAGCCTGCGTGGATACTAATCAGTTGTCCTGGGCTGATATCTTGCAGCAAAATAGTCTGGGAACTAAACCGTCTTGTTAGCATTTTTGTGCCACTCGGCCGTAAGTAATTTTTGCTGTATTTCATGTTTCAGAGTACTTCGTAAATTATATTTTAGATTCACATCCAAATTGTTTCAGTTGTGGAGGCGGAAAAGCGCAGGGTCGTAGGCATGCCTGCCCCCACAGTTGTCCTGGGAAGAGAGTACAAATTGATGTCCCTAAAATATATTTTAAGTATTCAGACTTTTTAATCAGTTTTCAAATGTGAAATAAAATGTTCTAGTCGTCAGTTTTACAAATATACCTTCAATGCAATAAAATAGACAAGTATATGTAGAGCTATTGTTTTTATGAGTGAATGTTGGCACGGTATCAAAGATTAACTGAATCTTTGGTGATGGATTGGTGAATTTTGGATAAGGAATAAAATCTCAATCTACATAAATCAGACGTTATATATGCCATAATTTTTAATTTTGGATAAATCATCAATATGTTATAATCAAAACTTTTGTGTTCTCTGGACAGTATGAGTTAAAGATTAAAACAAGATGTAATTGTTTTCAAAATCTAATTTGAGAATATTTTCATAAAAACATGAAAAAGTATAAAAATTTTTTTAAAAACATTTTTGAAATACTGAAATTCTCTTAAGAGTAAGCTAAAATACAGGGGCGCCTGGGTGGGTTAGTCGGTTAAGCGTCCGACTTTCGCTCAGGTCATGATCTCGCGGTTCGTGGGTTCGAGCCCCGCGTCGGGCTCTGTGCTGACTGCCAGCTCAGAGCCTGGAGCCTGTTTCAGTCTGTGACTCCCTCTCTCTCTGACCCTCCCCTGCTCGCGCTGTCTCTCTCTCTCCTAGAAATAAATAAAACATTTAAAAAAAAAAAACGTTTAAGAGTAAGCTAAAATACAAATTATTAATGAACGTTAATCTTAAAATATTTTAATAATGGTGAAATTATTTTTTAATAATTGAATCTTATTAAATTTTTTATAAACATAGTCAATTCTAGTGTTTACTTGCCTTCTACCATGGTAGAATCCATATTATGTTTATGCAGTTTGTGTCTAGATTTACATGTTTACAAATTAAAGAATAATATGAATCACGTAGAACTACACAGTTTTCCTCCGTCACATGTGCAGCTATTGTAGCTGCTGGTACTTGCAAAGCCACAAGTTGGAATGCAAAGAAAAGCAAGAAAATGGGCATTTGGCACTATCGGGAACCAGTTCTTCGTTATGCAAGAATCAGCTGTATTCTTGCTCTGCTGGAAGAAGGATTTGGCAGTGAATTAATGTCTTTTCTCATACTTAAGCACTCGTGTTTCTCACATTCTACTTCCATAAACGTCAGTAGGAGCACAACCTACAGCCTGCTCAGCAGTGTTTTAGCCGCTCCCACCAGCCCTGTAACTTTTTTCAATAGAAGATTCTAACATCTATAAAATAAGCAGAATAGTGTAACTAACTGCAGTCCCCTTCCTTCAAGGGCGTGGGCAAGGAGAGTGTTGCTTTGGGGCCTGAAGATTGTGAATTACAAGAATTACTATGTTCATGGTTCTCGAACTTGCTGGGCTAGAGCTGGATTCTGAATCAGTAGAGATTCCTGTGTGTTCCTCAGTAAAATGTGTGTGTGTGTGTGTGTGTGTGTGTGTAAGAGAGGGACAATGATGTACAAAAAGTTCCTAGTTTTTGCTTTGTACTTTTTATGTCTTAAATCCTTTTGTATTACAAGGTCATGGAGATACCCTCCTGTATGTATTCCTCCTAGTAGTTTTTATAAAAACATTTACTTATTACATTGGGTAGCTAATTCAGCTAGAGTTTATTTTTGTGAATGGTGAGAGATAGAGGTCTAATTTGTTTTCATGTGGTAAGTCAGTTTTCTTAATACCAGTTATCAACTAGTTTACCTTTTTCCTCTGATTTATGAAGCTTTATGTATACATTAACTCACAGTATATACATTGTGTGTGCATTTGCATTCTCTTTGTTTTTTTTAATTTTTTTTAATGTTTTATTTATTTCTAGGAGAGAGAGAGACAGCGTGCAGGGGAGGGTCAGAGAGAGAGGGAGTCACAGACTGAAACAGGCTCAGGCTCTGAGCTGGCAGTCAGCACAGAGCCCGACGCGGGGCTTGAACCCACGAACCGCGAGATCATGACCTAAGTGAAAGTCGGACGCTTGACGGACTAAGCCACCCAGGCGCCCCTCTCTTTTGTTTTATTGATCTTAACACTTTTTTTTTTAGTAATTGTGACTTTGTAGTATATTTTAATATCAAAAAGATTATTCTTCCTTTTAATTTTTATTCTATTAAAAACATTTTAATTCCAGTATAATTAATATGGTACCTTAGTTTCAGGCATACAATACAGGGATTCAACAGTTCTATACATTACTCAGTGTTCATCACAATATGTATACTCTTGATCCCCTTCACCTATTTCACCCATCCCGCCACTCTGCTTCCCTTTGGTAACCACTAGTTTGCTCTCCATATTTAAGAGTCTGTCTTTTGTTTGTCTCTTTTTATTCTTTGTTTCTTAAACTCCATATATGACTGGAATGTATGGTACTGTTCTTTCTCTGACTTATATCACTTAGCATTATACCCTCTAGATCCATCCATATTGTTGCAAATGGCAAGATTTCATTCTTCTTTATGGTTGAGTAATATTCCATTATATATATACACACAGACACACTCATACACATATATATACCACATCTTCTATATCCATTCATCAATCCATGGTCACTTGGGCCGCTTCCGTAATTTGGCTACTGTAAATATTCCTGCAGTAAACATAGGGGTACATAGATCTTTTCAAATTAGTATTTTCGTACTCTTTGGTGATTACCCAGGTTGGAATTACTGGGTCCTATGGTAGTCCTATTTTTACTTTTTTTTTTTTAAGAGAGAGAGTGAGTGTGTGTGTGAATGAGGGAGAGGAGCAGAGAGAGAGAGAGAATTGCAGACAGGTTCCATGCTCAGTGTGGAGCTTAATGTGGGGCTGAATGCCATAACCCTGGGATCATGACCTGAGCCAAAACCAAGAGGCAGTGTTCAACTGACTGTGCCACCGAGGTGCCCTGAGTTTTATTTTTCTTGAAGAACCTCTCTGCTGTTTCCACACTGGCTGTACCAGTTTGCATTCTGATCAACACTGCAGGAAGTTTCCTTTTTCTTTTGTCTTTTCTTTTCTTCTTTTTTTTTTTTTTTTTTTTCTTTTGAGAGACAAAGTAAGACAGAGTGTTGAGTGAGGAAGGGGCAGAGAGAGAGGGAGACACAGAATCAGAAGCACGCTTCAGGCTCTGAGCAAGCGTTCAGCATAGAGCCTGATGCGGGGCTTGAACTTACAAACTGTGAGATCATGAACAGAGCCAAAGTCAGATACTTAACGGACTGAGTCACTCAAGCACCCCAGAGGGTTCCTTTTTCATTGCATCCTTGCCAAAACTTGTTTCTTGTGTGGTTGACATTCACCATTCTCGCAGGTGTAAGGTGATATCTCATGGGAGTTTTGACTTGCATTTCCCAAAGATGAATTATGTCGAGCATCTTTCTAATGTGTCTGTTGATGATCTGTATGTCTTCTTTGGAGAAATATCTGTTCATGTCTTCTCATTTTTTAACTGAATTCTGTTTGTGGTGTTGAGTTGTATAAGTTCTTTATATATTTTGGATACAGATCCCTTATCAGATATATCATTTGCAAATACCTTCCCCAATTCAGGTAATTTTTTTTTTTGTTGATTGTTTTCTTTGCTGTGCAGGCCTTTTATTTTCATGCAGTCCCAATAGTTTGTTTTTATTTTGTTTTCCATGGCTTATGAGACCTATCCAGAAAAATGTTGCTATGGCTAATTTCAGGGATATTGCTGCCTATATACCCTTTTTAGTATTTTTATGGTTTCATGTTTCACATTTAGGTCTTTAATCCATTTTGAATTTATGCTTGTGTATGGTGTAAGAAAGTGGTCCAGGTTCATTCTTTTGCATGTGGATGTCCGGTTTTCCCAGAACCATTTGTTGAAGAGACTGTCTTTTTCACATTGCACATTCTTGCCTCCTTTGACAAAGACTAATTGACCATATAATTGTAGGTTTATTTCTGGGCTTTTAAAAATTTTTTTAATTAATTTTTTTAGGGGGGAGACAGTGTGCACAGCAGCAGGGGAGAGGAAGAGAGAGAGGGAGAGAGAATCTCAAGCAGGCTCCATGCCCAGTGCAAAGCCAGACATGGGGCTTGAGCTCACTACTGTGAGATCATGGCCTGAGTCAAAACCAGTAGTGGGACACTTCACTGACTGAGTCACCCAGGCACCCCTATTTCTGGGCTTTCTATTCTGTTCTATTGATCTGTGTGTCTTTCCGTGTGCCAGTACCATACAGTTTTGACTTCTACAGCTTTGTAGTACAACTTGACTGGGATTGTGATACCTCCATTTTCCTTCTTTTTCAAGATTGATTTGGCTTTCGGGGGTCTTTGTGGTTCAGTCAGATTTTAGGGTTATTTGTTGTAGTTCTGTGAAGAACATTGTTGGTATTTTGACAGGGATTGTATTAAATCTGTAGATTGCTTTGCATAATATGGATATTTTAACAGTATTCTTCCTGTCTCAGTATCATTCCATTTATTTGTGTCTGTCTTCAGTTTCTATCATCAGTGTTTTATAGTTTTCAGAGTACAGGTCTTTCACCTCCTTGATTAAGTTTATTTTATATTTTTGGTGCAATTGTAAATGGAATTGTTTTCTTAATTTCTCTTCTGCTACTTCATTATTAGTATATACAAATGCAACAGAATTCTGTATGTTGATTTTGTATCCTGCAACCTTCCTGAATTCATTTATCAGCTCTAGTAGTTTCAGGCGGAGTCTTTGGCATATTCTATATGTAATACCATGTCATGTGCACATAATCAGAGTTTTCCTTCTTCTTTAGCAATTTGAGTGTCTTTTATTCTTATTCTTGTCTCCTTGCTGTGGCTAGGACTTCCAGTATTGTGTTGAATAAAAGTGATGTGAGTAGACATCCTTTGTCTTGTTCCTGACCTTAAGGGAAAAGCTCTCAGTTATTCACCATTGAGTATGAGGTTAGCTGTGCATTTTTCATATAGGAGTCTTTATTATGTTGAGGTATTTTCCTCTAAACTCTTCTCTTTAATTTTTGCTGGCTAGAGTTTGTGTTTGTAGTTTCTTCTTTCAGCACTTTGTAGTTTATTTTCTTGTAGTGTCCTTATCTGGTTTTGGTATCAGGGGAATGCTAACTCATAATTGGAAGTGTTCCTTCCTCTTCTATTTTTGGGAAGAGGTTGAGAAAGTTTGGTGTTAGTTCTTCTCTAAATGTTTGGTAGAATTTACCAATGAAGCCATCTGGTCCTGGACTTTACCTTTCTGGGAGGTTTTTTTTTTGTTTTTTTTTCTTAAATTTTTTTTTTTTTACACTTTATTTATTCTTGAGAGACAGAGCATGAGTGAGGGAGGGGCAGAGAGACAGGGAGACATAGAATCTGAAGCAGGCTCCAAGCTCCCAGCTATCAGCACACACAGCCCAATGTGTTTGAACTCACAAACTGCAAGGTAATGACCTGAGCTGAAGTCTGATGCTCAACTGACTGAGCCACCCAGGAGCCCCTGTTGGGAAGTTTTTGATTATGGATTCAGCCTCCTTACTAGTGATTGATCTGTTCAGATTTTGAATTTCTTCCTAATTCAGTCTTGTATTTTCCTAGGCTGTATGTTTCTTCTAGGTTTCATGTCTTCTAGGTTGTTCAATTTATTGACATGTAATTGTTCACGTGTCTTAGGGTTTTTTATCTTTCTGTGATATCAATTGTAATGTATCTTTTATTTATAATTTTATTTGAGTCCTCCTTTTTTTCTTGGGAACTCTAGCTAAAGGTTAGTCTATTATGTTCATCTTTTCAAAAACCCAGCTCTTATTTTCCCTGATCTACTGTGTTTTTAAGTCTCTGTACCCTTTATTTCCACTCTGATCTTTGTTATTTCTTTCCTCCTACTAACTTTGGGCTTATTTTTAAATTCTTTTTGTAGTTCCTTGAGGCGTAAAGTTAAGTTGTTTATTTGAGATCTTTTTTTTAACTATAAGCATTTTTCAATGTAAACTTATCTTTTAAGACTGTTCTTGGGGCGCCTGGGTGGCTTAGTCGGTTAAGCGTCCGACTTTCGCTTAGGTCATGATCTCGCGGTTCGTGGGTTCGAGCCCCGCGTCGGGCTCTGTGCTGACTGCCAGCTGGGAGCCTGGAGCCTGTTTCAGTCTGTGACTCCCTCTCTCTCTGACCCTCCCCTGCTCACGCTGTCTCTCTCTCTCTCCTAGAAATAAAACATTAAAATTTAAAAAAAAAAAAAAAAAGACTGTTCTTGCAAACGTTTTTAAAAATGGGGCACGTGGGTGGCTCAGTCAATTCATAATTTTGGCTCAGGTCATGATTCCAGGGTTGTGGGATTGAACCCGAGTCAGCCTTAGAGCCTACTTGAGATTCTCTCTCTCTCTCTCTCTCTCTCTCTCTCTCTCTCCCTCCCTCTCTCCCTCTCTCCCCCTCCCTCCCTCCCTCCCTCCCTCTCTCTCCCTCTCCCTCTCTCTGCCCCTTCCCCATCTCAAAATAAATATTTTTAAAAATTGATTTTGCTGTGTTCTATAATTTTTTGGTAAGTTGTTTTTCTATTTCATTTGTCTCAAGATATTTTATATTTCTCTCTTGATTTGTTGGTTGTTCAGAAAGATGTTCAGAAGCATCTCCACATAGTTGTGGATATTTTGGGTTTCTTCTGATAATTTACTTTTTTAAATGTTTATTTTTGAGAGAGAAAGAGCATGAGTGAGGGAGGGTCAGAGAGAGAGGGAGACACAGAATCCGAAGCAGGCTCCAGGCTCTGAGCTGTCAGCACAGAGCCCACGTGGGTCTGGAATTCATGAACCTCGTAATCATGACCTGAACCAAAGTTGGACACTCAACTGACTGAGCCACCCAGGTTCCCCTCTTGTAATTCATTTTTAGTTTCATATCATTGTAGTTGGAAAAGATGCTTGATATGACTTACATTTTATAAAATTTAGTAATACTTGTTTTGTGGCCTAACATATGACTTATGCTGGAGAATGTTCCATGTGCACTTGAGAAGAATGTGTATCCTGCTGCTGTTGGATGAAATGTTCTGTACGAATCTATTAGGTCCATCTGGTGTAACATGTAGGTTAAATTAGATCTTTAGGCACTTAAATTTTTTTGTTTGTTTGTTTTTGAGAGAGAGGCAGAGAGAGAGAAGAGTTCAGAGGATCCAAAGCGAGCTCTGTGCTGGCAGCAGCGAGCCTGATGTGGGGCTCGAACTCACAAACTGCAAGATCATGACCTGAGCTGAAGTCAGATGCTCAACTGAGTGAGCCACCCAGACGCCTCCTAAGCACTTTAAAGAAGATCTGTTCTAAGTCTTCTGTCTTTTATAGTTTCTGTTGGTCAGCTATCAGTCTTATTGATGCTACTTTAAAGTAAGCTGTCTTTTTTTATTTTGTGGCACCTTTTAATGTTTTTATGTTTGATTGTTAGCAGTTTTCTGTGGTATACCTGGGTATAGTTTTTCTTTTTTCCTTCTGGGGTTCATAGGACTTTTTGAATCTATAGTGATGTCTTTTATTGGTTTTGGGAAATTCTCAGTTATCATTTCTTAGGTATCGCTTCTGCCCCCTTCACTGTCACCCAAGGGTTTCATTTACAGATACATAGGGCTTCATCACTTACCCTCTATGTTGTTCTGTCTTCTAGTCTCCCCATATTTTTGTGTATCTTTGCTGCTTTCTCCGTATTTTTTTTTTTTTGATCTAGCTTCTGGTTCTGAAATTTTCATTCATCTGTGCGTCTTTTCATTTTGTTCTAAATAATTTTGTTATTGACTGTTCCTTGTTTCTAAAATTACGTGGTTCTTGTTGAGATTTTCTCTGACCTTCCTTACTCCCCACCCCAGTTTCTAGTTCTCTGCCAGAGTTCCCAGTCTTTTTAAATAACTTTAAGTACACAGTACTTATAGTTACTTTAAAGTATTTAATAACTTTACCATCTGGAGGCCATGTGACCCTATTACTTTAGGCTACTTCTGTTGTCACTTTTCAATAGGTTGATCCAAGCCTATGAATTTCACTTTAGATATTGCTGTGGTTGCATCGTACAGATTTTTATATGTACACATTTTCTCATTCACTTAGATATTTAGTCACTTCTCTCTTTTTATATCATGAGGACTGTTTAAATACACATATTTTTCATTTCCAAATAGAGGGGAAGTTTGAAGCTACCTTCGTAGCAGATTTCTAAATTTATTGTGTTATGAGAACAGGGTATCTATCTTATTCTTTTGCATGCTTTTGTTTTTGCTCTTCTGACTTAAGATTTTCTCTTTTATTATTCAGAAATATCCTCTTAATGTTTATAGATGTACTTTTTAAAATTTGTCTTCTTTGGAATTCAGTGGACTCTTTAAATTCATGGATGTCTATATTTGGGAAAATTCTTGGCTATTATTCAACTGTTAACTATATACCACTATGTTTTTAAAATAATTTTTGTGAATAGATACTGGAATATCTACATCTCTCCTTCATATCTCAACTTTTTCTTATCTACATTTTACCATTTCCTTTCTTTGTGATACTTTGGATATTACCCAAGGAATGGTTCCTTGTACAGAGAGCCACCCCCCCCCGCCCCCGCTCCAAGCTTATGATAATAGTGGCAGTAGTAGATACTTAAGGTTCTCAGGCCAGTGCTGTTCCTCATTAACCCCCCATTTGGTTGTTGACCTTAAGTACTTATTTTTTACCCCTGATTTTGAGATAATATTTTTCATGTCTTTTCCCCACTATTTTCTATCTATGAAGCAAGTCTGTGTGTGTGTGTGTGTGTACTAAAATCTTGGAAGTGTGTGATAAAACATTCTCTAACAAGAGCAGCCTAAATTTCTATCTCTGCGATGGCCTGGGGAAAATTAAAGAAAGAGTGAAGCCAGATAGAAAATAGGTAAACCCCTTCTTTGGACCTGGGGAAGCAAAGAGCAAGTCCCTGCGTTTCCAATATTTTCTGGGTTGTATCTCTCTGAGTTAGGCAGAGTGACAAAATGACTACCAGCTACTCAGAGATCTTGGAATCATTGCTGGTGTACTGGGATTCCCAGCTAGCCACAGACCTAGAACCAGCCCTTTAGTGTATAATATAGGTCAGAGTAGACAGGCACAGCTAGCTGGGGCAGAATCACAGCTGGCCCCTGAACAGGTTTGGATGGAGCAGCTAGACTCCACCTGCTTAACTGTCGAGGCTGGCCTTGGTCATTTTTGTCCCCTCACTCTAACCCAACCCACATTTTACATGTCCCATGGTTGGGATTTCACTTACCTATATATTGGCAAGAATTTATCGTACTTTTAAAAAGGCACATAAGCATAAATTACAAATAAAGCCTGCCTTTGATAAAGAGCAAGTTACAGTTCTGTGCAACTGACCACTCTTCTGCACCAGTAAGCTGACAAACGTCCCAACTGTCCCGAAACGGTATAGATCTCTCCCTCTCCCCCTCCCCCTCTCTCCCTCTCCCCTCCCCCTCTCTCCCTCTCCCTCTCCCCCTCTCTCCCTCTCCCTCCTCTCTCTCCCTACCTCTCTCCCCCTACCTCTCACCTTTTCTTCTCTATCTCCCCCCCACCACACACATAAACACGCATACATATGTGCAAATATGTATATATTTATACCTAGGGATATAACCATACGTAAGACCATTTTTTTTTTAAATAAATGCCATTACACAGTATGTATCATTTGGCAACATTGTGTTTTAATTTAACTTAAAGTTGACTGCAAATATCTAAAATTATGGTTCATCTGTTTACAAAGTTGATTATCATATACCACATTTTATTTATTCATTCTTCACCCTCCCTCCCATTCCCAGCGCCTATCTGGGTACTTTTGAATTTCTGCCACTTCCCACAGTGTTGCAGAAACACCATTAGACTTGGCTCCTAAAAAACCTGGAGCAAATGTTTCTCTGAGGATCAGATTTTTCCCCCCTAGAGTTAATTTGAAAATACAAGAGATTATTTTACTCATGCCTTTCGTATGCCTGATACGTATGTCCTCATTGGCACTTAAATTTCTCTACTAATATGTGCAAGAAAGTAGGCTGTGACTAATGTCACTCGTGTTCTTAGGAGCACATGGTGCTGTATGCACCTGGATTAATTAATTGCCTCTCTGTGTTGGGTTTCCTAGTGTTTCTATTACAAATATCTTCAAGTACAGATGATTTTTAAATGGTTCCACTTATAATGTCTAGAAAAGATGGCATTTCTTTTCCTTTATAAAGTTAACATGTAAATTGCATTTGAACATGTTAGATGCTTTTGTGAAGATGGTAGGAGGTGCTGAGTGTAGCCGGGTTGATTCCTGTTTTCCGTTGTTCTTTGCAGGGACTGTGTTCTTAGGTTTTCTTTTCCTCCCTCCCTTCCTTGCATATTTGTTCTCCTATATCCTGTTCTTTGGTAACATACTTGCATATTCTCCCCTTCTTAAGTATTATGTTACTAGATTGAATTTCATTTACACATTAATTGAGGATTATTTTTCTTCTTGTTCCCAAAGTTGAAATACATATACAGCAGAAATTCCTCCTGCGGGAGGTCCAGGCTTGTTTTGTTCACTAACTAGTTTTGTGAGCTTTTTGCAAGACTTTGGATATTTATTTAAGTAATCTATAAAAAAAGAAGGCCTAAATAAAGGATCTTCAGGCTTTCCTCCAGAAACTTCTTTGATCAAATTCAAATGTGTAATAGTGAGGAACCTGAAGAAATTACTTATTGCCTTTGGTGTGAGCACTGATGCTTATTTATGTGTATTAAGATTTTTGAACTGTAAACATGTAGAATAGATTGTAAAGTACTGAAAGCATATGTTTTGTTTTATAGGTGTTTGTTTTGTCTTGCTGTTTTGAAATTAAATCAAAATGCCAATAAGACCAGATCTCCAGGTATGTAGTTCTAAACCAAAAGGAAGTATTTTAATTCCTAAAATCATTTTGGTTTATTTATAAGTGTTAAGTGCTATATTTTTAGGAAAAACAAAGCCTACTTGTTTTTATGAAATGGTCTAGAGTAGAATAATTAAAAATTTTTTAAAAATTAATGTTACTATTTTTATGAGACAGAGAGAAAGAGAGAGCGAGCGAGGAAGAGCGCTGGGGAGGGGCAGAGAGAGAGGGAGACACAGAATCTGAAGCAGGCTCCAGGCTCTGAACTGTCAGCACAGAGCCCGACGCAGGGCTTCAACCCATGAACTGTGAGGTCATGACCTGAGCTGAAGTTGGACACTTAACCAACTGAGCCACCCAGGTGCCTCTCAAGAGTAGAATAAGTGAAATGTTATTCTTTAATTTTTTCAATAAATTTGTTTTCAAAATCTATTATTACTTATGAGGTATGAAAGATGCTGGTTATTTACATATACCTTTTCCATTGAAAAGAATTACACAGTGATGCATATATAACCAATGCCTGGGTATTTTTATGTTAGGATTTAAAATTGTGAGATACTAGCATTTAGGTAAAAAGTTTTAATATATCTATTTAACATGTATGTAGTTTACCACCAAATTTGGTGATCAGATTATAGTATAAAAATTCCTTATTAGTGATGTTACACTTTAGTAGTAAGAATAGATTTTGTAAAAGTTAAAAACGTATAGTATATTGGGGCGCCTGGGTGGCTTAGTCGGTTAAGCATCCGACTTTCACTTAGGTCATGATCTCGCGGTTCGTGGGTTCGAGCCCCGCGTCGGGATCTGTGCTGACTGCCAGCTCAGAGCCTGGAGCCTGTTTCGGTCTGTGACTCCCTCTCTCTCTGACCCTCCCCTGCTCACGCTGTCTCTCTCTCTCTCCTAGAAATTAAAAAAAAAAAAATGTATAGTATAATTCTTACTTAAGTAAATTCTTAAATTATTATAATATGTAATTCTTAAATTATATTGATTTGTAGTTTCCAAACAGTGCTTTTATCTGTCTTTAAGCCTTTTTAAAAAACTAAACCTCATTAAGAAATTTATAGTCAGATGTGTTAGGGTTTTCTCTATGGTGTTAAGTATTAGTTACTATATAGTTTATTTTACTTCTTTTATTAATAGGGTCTTTGTTTTAAATTTTTTTTAATGTTTATTTTGAGAGAGAGAGAGGGAGCATGCGAGCATGAGCTGGGGAGAGGCAGAGAGACGGACACAGAATCCAAAGCAGGCTCCAGGCTCTGAGCAGTCGTGACAGAGCCCAACGTGGGGCTTGAACCCACAAACTGCGAGATCAACACCTGAGCTGAAGTGGACTCTTAACCACTAAGCCACCCAGGCACCCCAGGGTCTTTTTTTCTTTTTTCTTTTTTTTGTGAGTTCAACATAGTGATGACTTTACAGTAAAGGATGTGAAGTGGAAAATTACTAGAATATATATATTTTATGTAGAATCTTGGCTATTATCAAAGAAACTTAATCTGTATCTCTGCTACTTCAAACTTAATAGTGGACAAGCTTTTTTTTTTTTAATACAGTGAATTGATAAAGATCTGTTGAGAATTTTCATGTGAAGACAATTCTCAAATTACTAGACTGCATAAAATGACTAATTTTGGTTTTGATTCAATATATGTGCCATTAACTATATTTCTCTAGCAATTGGAAAAATGCATTGATGATGCTTTAAGAAAAAATGATTTCAAACCTTTGAAAACACTTTTACAAATTGATATTTGTCGAGATGTGAGGATTAAATGCAGCAAACAATTTTTACACAAGTTGGATGACCTTGTGTGCAGGGTAAGTACTCCTTTTCTTTGAATGATTATTGATATTATTAGATAGCACTCTACTTTCTAGGAAGAAATACTCCATTAGGAGAAATTAATAAAAAGGCTTTGGCAAATTGGCTTATAATTGTATAAGTGCTCATTTTTTTAATGTTTATTTATTATTGAGAGAGAGACAGAATCTGAAGCAGGCTCCAGGCTATGAGCTGTCAGCACAAGCCTGATGTGGGGCTCAAACTCATGAACCCACGAGATCATGACCTGAGCTGAAGTCGGACATTTAACCGACTGAGCCACCCAGGCGCCCCAATAAGTGCTCATTTAAAAAAAAAAAAAAAGTCTTAGGAATCCCAAACAACATACTGGACTCCTGTTTCTAAATATAACCTACAAAGAGCTATGTTTACATAGTGGAGCCATAATTATTAATTGTTACCTAAATTGGAGAAAATAGTCTCCCTGATTGAAGTTTGAGCAACTTTTAAAAGCGGTCAGCATATTCTTCATGTTATGGGCCAGAGCTTGGTGATAAACAAAAATTATCCACAACCTTGGACATGATTTATCATATATAAGGTATTTTTATACATGAGAAAAAGTGATTGTTGACAGTCTCCCGCAGTATGAGATTTGTTTGATGAATCTAAAAGATTGAATAAAAATTTCTTTTATCTGTTAGTTAAATACAGAGAGCTTTTTAGAATGGAAGGTAACTGATACATTGTATCATAGTCTAAAGTCTCAGGAATTTATACAGATTTACATTTTTATTGAGCTTGTCATTCACTGGCTGGGTGGCTTTAGGCCTTGCTTTTCTAAACCACACTTTTGTACTTTGCAATACGGATGTTATGATAATGGTGAACTTTCAGGATTTGTGAGGGTTATAAAGCTCCTAGCACAATGCCAATTCCATACTATTTTGTGTTTATCGACGTTTAAGTGTATGCTTTTTGTTTCAGGAGCTCAATAAAAAGGACATCCAAACTGTTTCAACCATTTTGGTTTCTTTTGGAAGATGTAGTAAAAATATCAGGATATTGGGGCAAGCTGGACTTTTAACTATGATAAAACAAGGACTAGTCCAGAAGATAAGTACAGAATGTGTAATGTTGATGTGTGTGTGTCGGGGGGGCGGGTATGATTAGTAAAATATATGATGTTGATGTGGGGGGAGTATGATGAATAGAGTGTGTAATATTGATGTGAGGGAGTATGATTAAAGGTATGTCATTTAATAAAATTAATGGCTCAAACAGTTGAAAAATGAATTTGAGAACTTTAAATAAAACTTTTAGATAAAATAAATATTTTTATAACGTGTGTTACATGTTACAAACATAAAGATCAAAAGGACACTGTACACAGTCTCCTTGATGATCATGTGAATTTAAGACAAGACTCCCTAAGGCCTTTATGTGCTTTATTTTCTCTTATCGGTTTACTATCTAGCTTTATTTGTTTTTCTTTTTATATTATTATCTATTTCCTGTGCTAGAATGTGGGATATTGATTTTCATTTGTATTGTTCATTTCTATATACCTAGCACTAAGAACAGTACCTGGGATATAATATATACTGAAATATCTGAATTCATTAAAAAAAATAGTATTAAAGTAAAATAATTAATTAAAATAAATTCATTAAGGGGCACCTGGGTGGCTCAGTAGGTTAAGCATCTGACTTCTGCTCGGGTCATGATCTCACAGGAATGAATTCAGGCCCCATGCAGGGCTCTGTGCTGACAGCTCAGAGCCTGGAGCCTGCTTTGGATTCCGTGTCTCTCTCTCTCTCTCTCTCTATCTGCCCCTCCCCTTCTCACACTCTGTCCTCTCTCTCTGTCTCTCATAAATGAATAAAACATTACAAAAATTTAAAAAAACAATAAAATATACTAATACTTTTCAAAAAGGAATAATGCCAAAATAATCTAATTTACGATGATAATTTATTTTCATCTGTTAATGAATGTACCTGAACTAGCTATTTGAAGGAGGAAATAAAGGTCTTCTACCTAGAATTAAGATTAGTTCATCCATTCCCATCTAAACAATAGAAAAAGATACTGAAATACCAAAAAATGAAAACAACAGATGTTTGAAAACATAAACTTATTTTCATATTATACTGGAATTTAAAGTGTTGATATTTATTTATTCCTAGGTTTACTGTTTATGCAAAATTAAGTACATTCTTAAAATTATTAAAAATGAATTCAAAGTAATTAATATGCACATTTCTTTTTTTACATGATTGCCTGGTTTGACAAATCCAAGGAGATTATTCTCAGTCGAGGAAATTCAAAAGATGAGGCAGTTATAAATATGATAGAAGACTTATTTGATCTTTTGATGGTAAAAAAAATCACATTAACTGATCTTAGAAGCCTGTTTATTTAAAAGTTGATTTGTATTCTATATCTCCTGAGTCTAAAAGTCACTAACAAATTGGCCAGTGACTTGATTTAATTAGTCTATTCAGATTGTTTAAAGCATTTATCCTGATTAATTAAATAGTTGATAAAGTTAAATAATTACATGGTGAGTTCAAATGTGATCTGTTATTTTAATACTATTTTTAACAGCTTATAATACAAACTAAATATTACTTCTTTTTCAGGTCATATATGACATCAGTGATGAAGGTATAAACATTTTACTTCTATTAAAACAATAATTTTGTCTGAGAATTTTAGTATAATTTTGCAATCCTCATAGTATTATGCTAATAGTAGGAATCTACTATTTAATTCAAGGATCAACAACCTTGTTTTGTGAAGGGATAGTAAACATCAGAAGCTTTAATTAAGACCAAGAAAAGGAAAGTGAGGATGTTCTATTGTATAGCTACTTATATAATAAGAAAGAAAACAAATACCCAAAGGTGCTTTATTTATACAATTCAAAATATTATAAAATTGAGTACAGTGTTTTTGAATATAGGTCAACTAATAAGAACAGTACTCTTGAGGGGATGACATTTCACTTAATTAAGGCTCAGAGTTAGTGTTTGCTGTTATCAGAATTCACTGCAAGTGTTCATTATGCTTATCTGTAATGAGATTTTATGTGTATTGCATTAGAAAATGTCTCTTCATGTAGATAACACCAAATACCGATATCAGTTCATGTGCATGGTTTTTAATTGAGCATGTTCATCACTTGGAAAGCATTTGTAGAAGATTAGATTCTTTTCTTAATATTTGCCTTTTAGAATGTCATTGCATTGCAGATGAATGACTTTCAACTGAAAGTTATGTAGAAACCTCTCAATTGCACATTTAAATGGATTTTGAAATACAGGAATGTCCTTCGCACTTTATCAGTGTCCAAAAATGCTACTCAGCCTGTAGTTGGAGCTTGGAGAAAATGTACTCCTGTAAATTTGTGTGGGAATGAAGATATCACTCCTTGTTTTAATTTTTGACAGCCTGAGAAATGTATGAAACGGTTTGGCATTACTTGTGATTCAGATAACCTTAGTTTCATTGAAATTACTTTAGTGAAGTATGAGTTTCTCATATCTGCATGATTTTGCCTTGTAATTTGGAGTTGAATTCATTAAGAAACATCAACTCTGCAGCCCATGCTAATTACTGAAACCATTCACTGGTAACTGATGTTGGCTAAGTTCATGAGAATAAGTTTATGAAAATCACTTTGATACTGCTGGCCTAGTGAAACGTGATTGATACAGATATTTCCACAGAGTCACCTGCTGATGAGTAATACAACCAAAGAAAATGGGCAGTGGGGCAGATTTTGTTTGTGGGCCGTAATTTGCCAACTCTTGATCTAATGGGACTAGATTTTCAAAATGTAGAACACATTACAACGCATCCTCGCTTGTGAGTGGCCATTGTTTTGTGCCAAGCAATCAATCCAAATTATATTATCCCTGTTGGTTGAGGAAGAATTACCTAGGATTGGTCATTGAGGCTGGTGAATTATTTGTAATCGTGAAGGAACAATTTGCCTTCAAAACCAAAAACTTTTAAAAGCTCAATTGCTATTTATTTCCATAGTAGTTAATGCTACCTTTTCATTGATGGCAATGATGCAATTGATGTAACACTCTAGTCTAAATTCTTAAGTTTTTAGGGAAGGAAGCAGTCCTAAGGCACCAGTGAGTATGAAGAAATCAAAAAAATTTTTAAGTAAATCAGTATATCTTTTTTACTTCATTGGGTGATTTTTTTTCCTCTTTTTACCTTCAATGTAGTCACTTGGGAAAGTTGTATATTTTCTGTTGCAGTATTGCCATTATTTAAAATTATTTTTTAACTTGCATTATGAAATAACATGTGCCAAATTCCTCTGAATGTATTTAGTATTGATAAAAGCCTTCTCTTTTTAGAATAGGGTTAACTTTTAGAAAAAGCTCAAGATATTTATATCTTTATATTGATGAGAGTTTATGGCCATTGTGGAATTTTCAATATATAGTAAAACCTTGGTTTATAAGAATAATTCAGTCTGGAAACATGCCTGTAATTCAAAGCACTTGTATATCAAAGCGAATTTCCCCTTTTAGAAATGGAAACTCAGATGATTTGTTCCACAACCCAAAAATATTCATATAAAAATGATTATGATATTGTAATATAATACAAAATAATAAAGAAAATACAAAATATAAAGAAAAACTAACCTACACTTACCTTTGAAAACTTATGTGGCTTAGATGAAGGAGACAGGAGAGAGGAAGGTAATCGTGTAGGACAACTTTCACTGTCACTAACAGAATCACTGCTATCAATGGAATCCTTTTTTTCGTGCAACATAATCAAGGAACCTATCCAGTGACACTTTCTTTTGCCTTCTTTTGAGGATTTCACAGAAGTGTGGCATTGCGTCGTCGTGAAACAGATTCATTGCTTGCACTGTAGCAGGATTCTCGCGCAGAGAGTCGTGACACCGAGACTTTTTTTTTATCCAGGAAGCAACTTTTATTCGTGCCGGCACCGCTCAGTTGGGTTCATACCCAAAGAACTGAGCGGCGAACGTCACGTGACATAGTTTTTTATACGTTTTCTATTTCTTTGTCCCCCCCTATATGGTAACACACATAAACCTGCAGTCTGATTAAGTTGTCTCAATTTACAAGGTCATGAGGCTGTTGTCACGTAGGCATATAGGTTACCTGGAAGTTTTCTCTCCCTTTTTTCCTCTCTCCTTAGGGAGGGGACCCTACCACAGCACTGCTACAGCCTTATTCAGGTGGTGCCTTTCTGCAAAATTTTGTACTGTTTCCCACATTTTACAGATCTCCCTAATTTCATTTGATGTGAGGGATTCCTCCGCCTTTTTCTCCTGCTCTTCTGCAGATGAGATACAGACGTAGACTTCTTATAAGGTCTTGCAGTTTCAGCTACTCCCATACCTCATTTGTACTTGTTGATGGTTTCCTTCTTAACTTCCACCATAATCATCTCCTCCTTCTAATCGCCTTTCTTTTCAACCTTTTCCTGCATGGGGGCCAATGTATATGCTCAAACAGGTGTTGACTACAGTACAGTATTAATAAACTCTTGGGTTAGCTACTGTATTTACTGTAACTGGCAGTAAGGCAGCAGAAGAAAGGATCTATATCTGCAGGCAGCCTGACATAGAAGCAAAGCATTCCTGAGCTCGCTCTTGCCTGGAAAAGCAAAGGACTGTTGATAGGTGCTTTGAAGTGACAAAAAATATACCCCAGTGCCAGTTGTGGACACCTTCCAATGTCCTGAAAAGTCACGGATTTTCTGCCAAATAGTACGCCCTGAAACTGAGCATCTGAGCATGAGAGATGGTCACCCGTGATCCTTCAGAGAGAGAGAGAAGATCATGGCTCAGCTGTGATCATGTGACATTTGGCAACACATACTACTCGTATGACCTTGCTCATTTATCAAGTTAATATTTATTAGGTATAGAACCCTCACAGAACACATTACTTGTGATCAAGGTTTTACTGTATGACTAACTTAATGAGGCCGGTTTTCTTAAGAAATTTCATAAGAAAATTTCTGTCTACTTTACGATAGAAATTTCAGCTTTTGAACTATAAGTCAGTACTGCCTTAGGTGCCCAAAAGGAGAAGCTGAATCTGGAGTTATTCCTTTACCAGAGTTAAGATGAGTCCTTCTGTTGAATGGTGTTTTTTTAGAGCCACATAGCTAGTTCGTAGAAGAGGTAGGATTGGATTTCATGTTTGCTGATGCCCATCTAGACAGTGGGCTTTTTCTGAACCAGTGTATTCTTTTGTTAATTCACACGAGAAAGGATGGCCATTTAAAATAATTTGAAACCACTTACTAATGATTTAACACTTTCATTCAGGTAAAAGACAAGTAGTGGAAAGTTTTGTACCTCGAATCTGTGTCCTGGTTACTGACTCAAGAGTGAATATTTGTATTCAGCAAGAGGTAAAGTCATTTGTTAGATTTTCTTTTAAAACCTAAAAATGAGAAAGTGAAGACAATTTAGTAGCAATTCATCAAACTGAATATTCACTTTATCTTGGTATTAATTATGTATTGTATTTCTGCTGTCTTAATTTATTGCCTAAAATGATGAACAAATGGTACCTAAATATCGATTGAATGTTTATAGCCACCTGGGTTTATGTACACATAGCTCAGATGAAAATAACTTCTACCATTCAGATATTAGGAGTTCTCAGTATTTAAGTCCTAAAAATAACCTATATTACTATATGCATGTACATGTACATATGGTGTACATATAACCATAAGAACAGATAACAATTTTGCTTCTTTAGTTCTTAAAATAGAGTAATAAAAAGCCTATGTCTTATTGCAAAGAGTATAGCCAGACAAATGATGTATTCTGTTTTTGATAAATGTAGGAATCATGCTGTATTTTATTTTTTATATCCTTTGTGTCATGTTTTTTGGTATTCACCATTTTATAGTTTATATTCTTTCCTTCTCCATACCTTGCATAAAATGCTGTGCTAAATAGGCTCTTAAGTTTGTATACTTAGACCATTTCTTTAAATACTTGAACATGTACATATGTATATTATATAACTGAATATATGAAGTTAATGTATTATCTTTTTTTCTTTTCTAGACTCTAAAAAAAATGAATGCTATGCTTGACAAAATGCCTCAAGATGCCAGGAAAATACTCTGTAACCAAGAAATGTTCATTCTCATGTAATAATTTGTACTTTATTGCTTTAATTAGTGGTTCAAGTCAAGAATTTAAGATATTTTATAAGGCTATAGGGCAATCATGAGTTGCATTCATAATTAAAACTGATAAGCTGTTGTAGATTTCTAATATAATTTATGGCTGTATGTTCTGCAAAGGTCTGTGATACTAGCCAATTGTAAATTTTAGTGAAAATTCCCCCTCCCCAAATATATGAGTTTTCTATTTAGTTGATACTAGTTTAGTATATAATCTGTTAATTTGTTTTACAGGAGTAGTTTGGGAGAAAGGATTTTAGATGCTGGAGGTAAGTATGTTTTTTCAAAATGTTTATATTTGAAATTATTCCTGATTAATAGAATATAATACCTCTTTAGTCCAAATAACATTAACAGTATAACGTAGTGAGATTATGTGAGAGGATTATAAACCATGTCCAATTGAGCAATTTTTAATTACTAATAAGAAATGATCTATATTTATGGGGCTAAAAAAATAATTAAGCATGATGATAGGAGCTGTCATATATAACTTATGCCTCTTGTAGATTTATGAATAATAACTTAATTTTCTAATATATTTGAATTACTTTTCCTAAGAAATTTCTCAAATGGTGTTTTATATTTGAAATTGGGAGGTTTAATATTTGGGAGACTACTAGGTTTGTTTTTAAACAATGTGTTTATTAAAAGAAATCAAATTTTCTAAGTTTCGTATGAGAACATTTTGATGTAGTGATTTTCATATAGAACAAACCACTGGTTTAAGTACTTTGGAATAACTATAAACATCATACAAAAGTAATAGATTCTGTGATTTATAGATCATTATGTGAGTTATTTTGCAACTCACAACTCTAATAATGGGATGGCAGAGTCTTTGAATATTTAGGAGTTTCTTTTAAATATCTTTTTTATAGGAAAAGCATTACTCCTTCTGTTAGTAAACTTATTATTTGGACTGTATTCATTTTTGTGATGATGGGCTATATCTTAGGAAGAAAATAGCAAAAAAAGAGTGAATTGCACTAACGTTTTCCTTCTTTCTCTTGCTTGTTCTAACACCTTGTAAGTGATGACTTATATGAGCTTATTTTTCATAATTTCAAATGATACATTAATTTTTTTTCAAGATTATGACTTACAAGTAGGTATCGTAGAAGCACTATGTAGAATGACTACAGAAAAACAAAGACAAGAACTGGCATATCAGTGGTTTTCAATGGATTTTATTGCTAATGCATTTAAAGGAATTAAAGACTCTGAATTTGAAACAGTGAGTAGTATAAAAATATCAAATTAACAACAGTTGTTAAAAATTACTATGTTTTTTAAAAGTCTCTTTCTTTAAAAATTAGGATTGCCGAGTATTTCTCAACCTTGTAAATGGCATGCTTGGAGACAAGAGAAGGTAAACTTAATACAGTATTCAGCCATTTGCTGATAAAGAACTGGAGCTCAAGAGAGACCACACAATGTTGAACCTTTAAAATTTGAGATTCTTTATTCTGTTGGAATGTAAAATGCAGAGGGATACTTAAAACAATGTCTTATTGTACCAGTATGTGTAATAAGGTACTACATTGGTAGGCTGAAATTATCTTCTACTGGTCTTATTTTACATTGTACTTTTTAGAGGGAACATGCATTTTTATTTAATGTCAATAACTTTGAGTTGTTTTTGAGTGTCTAAAATTGACTTACTATAATTCAGAATTGCATATGCATTATTATAAAAATCTAGGTATCATTATTTCTTGAGCTACTTCTTCATCCACATACTGTAATAAAAATATATGACAAACACATATCTTTTTTTATAATTAACATAGAGTAAGGCTAACTTCTTTCTGAGGTTATCTAATCTCCCAAATGGATATGAATGAAAGGTAATTATCATTTTTGTTAGTTACAATACAGTACAAAAGTACAGTATTTGGAGTTCAGTGTCTGGCACTGTATTATAGCTGCTCAGGATACATTTATTAAACGGATGAGTTCATTTTACTTTAGGAAACAAAAGGCAGGCTGAAGGGTAAGTGCAGGGACTCATGCTATTTGGATGTGAATTATAGGTTCTCCTCTTCATGTTCTAATATTGGGCAAAGTATTATACTTACTTACCTTGGTTCCTTAGCTGCAAAATAAGAATACTGCTAACACCGACTTCATATGTGCATTGTGACAGTTAAGTTAGATGACTATATGCTGAGTTCTCATAATATTATTTGTTCAAGAAAGCGTTCTGTGAATTCGTTTTTTTTTTACTTATTATTTTAAATTTATTTATTTATTTATTTTGAGAGAGACCGTGTGAGCTTTAGTGGGGGAAGGGTAGAAAAAGGGGAAAAGAAAGAGTCCCAAGCAGGCTCCATGTTGTCAGTGTGGAGCCCAGTGTGGGGCTTGAACCTGCTAACTGTAAGATCATGACCTGAGCTGAAATCAAGAGTTGGACACTTAACAAGACTAAGGTACCCAGGCACCCCCGAGGTCATTTTTATCAACAGTACTATTTATTTCTACTCTTCTTTTCCCATGTAAATCCTTTGGGGGCTTCCACTGTACTAATAGTATCCGCTAAATGAGGGATTTCTACTCCAAGTCATAGCATGAAAAGTAAATTGGTACACTCACTTTAGTCAAAATGGGAGGTTGAGTAGTGTCCTCAAAATAATACACTTTCTCTCTAGAAACAAATTTCCATTAAACTCTTATTTTAAAATGTAAGAAAGAAGGATAGGGTGCCTGGGTGGCTCAGTGGGTTGGGTGTCCAATTTCAGCCTAGGTCTGATCTCAATGCTTGTGGGTTCGAGCCCCGCACTGGGCTCTGTGCTGACAGCGCAGAACCTGGAGCCTGCATTGGATTCTGTGTCTCCCTCTCTCTCTGCCCCCCTCTGCCACTCATGGTCTGTTTGTCTCTCTCAAAAATAAACGTTAAAAAAGAGGAATAAAGAAGGAGATATGATTTTATTTCAATCATTATGACCACTTCCTGATTTCCTTTTGATCCTAGACATACTTTCTTTCTATGGCTAGTCAAGATTACACTGTGAAGGTTTATTAATCTTTTCTTTAATGCAAATAACTTTTCATTTCAGGGTCTTTACATTTCCTTGTTTATCAGCATTTCTTGATAAATATGAGGTGAGTTTTGAATTGAACATGTTTTAGTTATTTTGTGAATTTTGATACCAGGATCAAGTGAATTACGACTTATAAGTTGACAAGAAAATTAAAAATAGTCATAATCTGATCACAGATATAGCTAGTCTAGTATTTATGTTTGTGTGTGTGTGTGTGTGTGTGTTTTCTGAAGTGGTATATTTATAGCCAAGGATAACTTAAATATAAAGTCTGTGCTTCACATTTTCTTTTTTTCTTAATCAAGCCCATTACTTGATTTATCATTCATTAATATATTCAGACTGATATTAACCTTTATTTGCACTTGGAATATTTATGATTTTTGGAGCTAATTTCTGTGTAAAGTATAAAAGCAGCATTTCTTTTGATTGTTTTTAAATCGGTTTCAGTGCTCTGCTTGTCTGCTCTCCATCTTCCTTCACCTTCCAGTTACCCTCTTTTCTTTAAAAACAAAACCAAAAACAAAAAACTATGAATATAACATAGCCCTAATTTTCTGTTGTCACTTTTAAAATTACAGTCTGTTAATAGTTTTATATGCTTGTTTTATTAGTTGAAAATACCTTCAGATGAAAAACTTGAGGAATTTTGGATAGATTTTAATCTTGGTAGCCAGGCTCTATCATTCTACATTGCTGGAGAAAATGACGTAAGCTTTATTCCATCTACCATTTTATATGTTTGTTTGTGTGTGTATACGATGTCTTAATTTAAGAATGTGGCTTCTTTGTATATTTATTTTTCTAGTTATTTTAATAGATTTTAGTATCAGCCCTATAGTTTTGATTAGCATGGTAACCCATTAGCAGTTAATTAGAAATGAATATTATTTCTAATGTTTTACTGCAACAGAAAATGCTAAAGTTTAGTAATAGTTTTTCAATCTAAGCTTTTAGAAATAAATTACATGTTAATGATAAAACATTTAACATTTATATGAACAGAGTGAAATTTAGAAAAGATATCAGTTACTCAACTACAGAGGCACTCATTCACAGGTAATGACAAGTGGTCTTAAACATTTTTAAAACCTTCTGTTTGAAAATAGTGAGATGTTGATTCTTATGGTGGTATTTGGTTGAGATCTACTTCTTTATGTGCTGTATTGTAGCTATGTTTAAACATTCTAACCAGATGGTATATTTTCTACTGACTTCTTTTTAACCTGAGCGGAATTCTTGAGCTATTGTTTTCAAATAGCTATCCTTAGTATTTGGTCCATAGGCATACTTCTAGTCCCAGAAATATAGTCCCTTTGTAAAAATCCAACTGAGAGTTGATCTGCATTTACTAATCTAATTATGGTTGCTGATATTTTAATGGGGATTTAGTCATTTTAGTCTGCTCTTGCAACATCCTGCTTTTTGTTCCAGATGAACAAAATAGACCTTAACCAAATGCTCCTGAGGAATTCCACGTACCATTCTTTCTTTTTATTTTAGAGTATCTTCATAGAATGCTTAATTAAAGTTGAATTCCAAATACTAGCACTGCTTCTCAGGGTCACTGACTATTTTTATTAGTGTGTTTATTCCTGTAGGGTCTGTAGGAATATTTTTAACTAGATTTTCTTTAGGAATGGGCTTTCATTTTGGAAGAAGATAGAATAGGATTGATGTAGTCCCTATCTTCACTCAGTTTGGTCTAATGGATGATTCCTACAAGAAAATAAGCAATTGTACTGTGATGGTAGGGATAGTATAAAATGCATTTGTAAGTGTTAAATCCTGGTATGGTCCAGATACTGATCTAGAAATATAGGGAGATTCTTCTTCCAAAAACTATATTTAGAATCCCCCCCTTTTCTGTTTTCTGTAGCAATAGTACATTCTTCCTGTAATCCACATTCTGTATGGTAGCTGCTTAAAACCCATCTTTTGTCTCTTTAACATTGTATATGAGAGTCTTTACGATCTGGCCCCTGGCAGTTTCTCTGACATCTTAGACCATTTTCTATGCTATGTTCCAGACACGTTTACTCTTTTTTCTGTTTCTTTAACAGAGATCATGCCCATTTCATATCTTTCTACTTGCTGGTTCTTCTGCCTGGAAGCTTCCAGATCTTTGCATCTTAGTTTCTTCCCATTTAGATTTCAGTACAAATATTGCTTCTCTATGGAGATATTCTCTGGTAATTCAATCTAATGTTTAAAGTTGCCTCCCATTCACATTATATCAGATTGTCTTGTTTCCTTCATAGTAGTAATTGTTGGTTAAAGGCATTTTGTTTGTTGTTTGTTTTCCTCCAACTGAGTATAAGATCTGTGAAATTAAGGACTTGTGTCTTCTTATTTATAGCTAATCAAGGACTCCTATATTTTGCACGAATGAATGAATAGAAAACTCAAAGAACTGAAAGATTCATAGTATGGTTCATACATAAAATGGAAAGGAGATTGGAAGCAAATACGGGAGGGTGGAGCCACAGAAGGGTTACAAGTAGGAAGGAACCTCCATTCAGTGAATCCTAAGTGAGAAATTGCTGTGTGCCACACTTCTGCTCGGCACTGAGGCTCACCCTCTTGTCAGAGCGTCTCCTGGTGGGGAGAATGGATTAAAAAGGGCCAAGACCAGCGGCAGTTAGGAGACCTGCAGTACTGCTGGTGAGAAATCACGGTGGCGAGGTTTTGGAAAGTGATAGTGGAGATGGATGGAAATGAATGGATTCCAGGAAGACTTGGGAAGAGATGGAATTGAGCAGACCTGATTTATCTGTGGTAAAAGAGGCAGAAGGATTAATAAAGCATGAGCAGCTGGGTGGATAGAGATGTGTCACAGGAAGATGCGTTCTCAGGCAGAAATATGGGGAGTTCAGTTTTGAGTGTTTTGACTTGGAGATCCTTGTCGGACATTCAGCAAAGATGTCTGGCAAGCAGGCAGATGTATTGGTCTGAAGTTCAAGTGAGAGAAGTCTGCGCAGTGGAGATTTGGAAGCCATCTGTGTATAGATGGTAAACACAATCATGGGATGTAATGGCAGAACTGGGAGACACGGATATACACAGCGTGGGTAGAAGGGACGCTAGCCTGAGGGATGCTTGAAGACTCAGACAAAAGAGAACAAACTGGAAGGGTGTCATGTTGTGAAAGGGAAGGGAAAGGTGTTCTGTTATGAGAGGAAAAATGGTCCACAGTCAAAACAGGCCTTAACCGACATCCGCGCTGGTGACCTGTGGTGATCCTGGTAAGCCCTGCGGCCCGGGCGCTGCTGGGATGTTTGCGTGTCTGTGCAGGGAGGCAGGACGCCACGCTGAGGGAAGGCATGTTCTTGCTAACGTGACATGTGGATTCAGGGGAGGCTTTTCATGAGGTACTTCGTTTTACTTTAAGAATAAGAGCTTTTCCAAACTGATGGCCAGAACGATAGATTAAATAAAAACCGAGGTCAAGAGGAAGAGCATGCGATGGAGGGAGGGCAGGCAGGGAAGGTGCAACAAGATGTGCGGAGTGTGCCGGTGCCTGCTGAGGCTTTGTTACACCAGGGCTTCTACTGGCTTAAACATCTGGAAATTTCCCTGATGTAAACACTTTAGGGAGGCGGTAAACCAGGAGACCTCACTTTGGAGTTAGACCATGATAACAGCCAGCTGCATGTGCCTCCCAGCAGCAAGGTTTTCTGTACCTGGAGAGTGTGAGGCTGCTCTGAGTGTGGGGCCCAGAAGAGGACAGCAGCCCTTTCCTCCTGTGCGGGGGGCTGGTGCCTTCACCGCAGGTGCCGTCTCGGTGGTGGCGCCCTCAGCATGTGGACTGGTCTTAATGCAGGCAGAGCAGAGGAGGGAGTTAGCAAAGAGGGGAGGACTCAGGTGAATTTCTATAGAATGCATTGTCCTTAAACACAAAAGAACTGGATCTGTTTCCCTCACAAGATCAGTGAAAGGTTGCAGGACCTCCTCTCTCAGCAGTGGTATCTAATTTGTCCTGTGGCTTCTGTGCGTGTGTGAAATCAGTGGCATTTTACTCAGTTATACAAATTTTCAGTAAAAGCACTTGGAAGAAATATTTTTGGTTATTATTCATATGCTTTCAATGTTCGAATCTAAGGACATGCCATCAGTGAGCAGGAATTGATGGCATGTGTGTGATTTCACACAATATTTCAAAGGCAGAATGACAGGATTTGGTAACATTTTTGAAAAGAATACTCTCTAATATTAATGGTAGTAACTCTTTTTTTTTGGTCAAGAATAGGAAGCCATGAAATTATACCATCATTTTGTTTTAAAAGTGAACAAATAGATTAAATGTGGCCTATAATGTATTTATTACACAGTCAATTGATCGAACAAGAAATATATCACCCAGTTACTTGATAAAAAATAACCTTTATTGTTCGTATAACTTAAAAACTGGTGCTTAAAGAGGGTGTAAAGCAGGAGTAAATTATTTGTTTATGTTCAAACCTGTTTTTAAATTTAAGGATCATCAGTGGGAAGCAGTGACGGTGCCTGAGGAAAAAGTGCAAATATACAGCATTGAAGGTATTGAACGTTTTTTCTATAATTCTCTTCTGGATTCTTATCACATGGCAGTTGTATGCTCTCTGGGGAAAAAAAAAGACTCATGAAAGCTAGGTCAACAGTTTTGTGTATGCTCATTCATAACTTTGATAGTTCAGTATCATCAGAATACCCTGAACCCACACTTTCACCACCCCCTGTTTCCTAAGTCCTTTCTGAACTTTTTTTGTTACCTAGTCTTAAACCCATGATCAGTCACTTTATTGTCGGTATGTTCAAGGCTCTTGCCTTTTTGTTCTATTAGTTTGATCCAGACATCTAGTTCCTGCACTTTTTTATAATGAGTTGTATAACATTACTGGACAACTTGTAAAATCTGACAACTTGGAAGACTGGCCCCACTGCAAAGTCAGATACCAAATTGTATTTTAGTCATTTCAACATGGATGTAGTGATATGTCATGATAGTCTTTTTTTTTTAATTAAACTTTTAAATGATTGTTTAATCTTGAGAGAGAGGGAGAGAGAGCAGGAGAGGGAGAGCGGGGGAGGGAGAGCAACCTGAGGAGGGGTAACAGAGAGGGAGACACAGAATCTGAAGCAGGCTTCCGGCTCTGAGCTCTCAGCACAGAGCCCGAAATGGGGCTGGACCTTATGAACCGAAGTCAGATGCTCAGCTGAGGCACCCCAGTCATGATAGTCATTATTTGCATATTCCCAGTGACAAGAGATGTTGAACATTTTTATTGATTAATTTTTTAATATAATTTATTGCAAATTGGTTTTCATACAATACCCAGTGCCCATCCCAGAAAGGACCACTTTTATTTTTATTTTTTTTAATTTAAATCCAGGTTAGTAAACAGTATAATAATGGTTTCAGGAGTAGAAATTAATGATTCATCACTTACATGTAACACCCAGCACTCATCCCCAAAAGTGCCCTCTTTAATGACCGTGACCCATTTAGCCCAACACTCTCCAGCAACACTCAGTTTGTTCTCTGTATTTAAGAGTCTTTTATGGTTTGCTTCCCTCTCAGTTTTTATCTTATATTTCCTTCCATTCCCCTATGTTCATCTGTTGTGTTTCTTAAATTCCGTATGAGTGAAATCATATGATAATTTGTCTTTCTCTGACTGACTTATTTCACTTAGCATAATACCCTCCACTTCCATCCACATTGTCTCAAATGGTAGGATTTCAATCTTTTTGATTGCTGAGTAGTATTCCACTATGGGCATGCATGCCCATGTATACACACACACACACACACACACACACACACACACACACACACACACACACACAAACACTACATCATTTTTATCTGTTCAGCAGTCGATGGATATATGGGCTTTTCCTATAATTTGGCTGTTGTCAATAGCACTGCTATAAACATTGGGGTGCATTTGCCCTTTTGAATCATCATTTTTGTTTATACTTTGGATAAATACCTAGTAGTGCAATTGCTGGGTTGTAGAGTAGTTCTATTTTTATCCCTTTGTGATGTTTCCATTTAAACATTTTGTCCTTTTTTTGTGGGCTGTCTTTATATTAAGTTTTTGGATTCTTACAAATATTGTGCATACCAATCTTTTGATAGATATATGTGTGTAATCTCTCCCCATCTGTGTCTTGCTTATTTATTTTGTGAATGGTGTCTTTAATGAGCAGAAGTCTTTAAATTTGGAGTCCACTTTATTGCTTTTTTTCATTTATACTTACTGCTTTGTGTAACTTTTGCCTACTACCAAATCATATAGAAGTTCTTTTGTTTTTCTGTAAAAAGTTCATGATTTTAGGTTTTATGTTTAGGATTATGATCCATCACAAATTGATATTTGATGATGGTAGGCTATAGGAGTTGAGGTTCATATTTTTTTTATATATATGGACATACAGTTACTTCTAGGACTATTTGATGAAAATTCTTTCCTTTCCCCACTGGATTTCATTGATTTCCTTCTTGAAAGTCAAATGACTGATAGAAGTTCACATCTTCTTTCTTGAAGCTACACACCATCCCACCGATCTGTTTGCTGTTCCTTATGCCGGTACCATGCTGTTTTCATTACTCTAGATTTTTAGTTGGTTTTGAAATCAGGTAGGCTATAAGTCTTCTAAAATTGTGGGTGTTTTTCAGGAAATTCTAGACACTTTGTATTTCCATATAACTTTTAGAATTGATTACCACTTGCTACAAAAAGCCTGCTAGATGTATGCTTGCGATTGAAGTTTTGAGAGGAGGAGAAACCACATTGTAACAGTAGTAAGTATTTCAGTCCACAAGCGTGGTATTTCTTTACATTTATTCAGGTCTTTAATTTTGCTCCACAATGCTTTGTAGTTTTTAGTGTAGAAATCTTATACATCCTTTGATGAACTTATTCCCAAGTCTTCAATCTTACCTTATATGATTGTAAATGGAATTAATCTTGAACTTCATTTTCTAAATATTTTCTGTTGGTATATAAAAATATAACTGACTTTGAAATAATTACCTTGTATCCTACAGTCTTGCCAAAGTCACTGTTTAGTTCTAGTGGTTGTAGTGTGGATCCTGGAGGCTGTTCTAGGTAGTCAGTCATGGTTATCTGCAGATAGAGATAAGGTTTTACTTCTTCCTTTCTGATTCTTATGCCCTTCCTTAACTAACTTCCTTCCTTTATCCCTCTCTGCCTCCACTCCTCCCTCCCTTTCCTTATCTTCTCCTTTTATTCTCCCCTCCCTCCCTTCCTTTATTCCTCCCTTTGCATTACTGCAATAGCTAGAGCTTCTAGTACAATATTGAATAGATGTGGGAAAAGTGGTCAGCTTTGCTTTCTTCATGATCTTTGCTTAGGGAAGGGTATCTAGTATTTGACCACTAAACATGACGTTAGCTGAAGGTTTTAGTAGATAAACTTCCATCAGGTTGAGGAAGCTGGTGAGTATTCACATGTGTAAACATACATGAAATCATTAGGATGTTTAAGTTAGTAAATATATCCAGTCTCCCTAAATGTTCTATATGCTCCTTTTTTAAAATTTTTCATTTTTAGAGAGAGAAAGAAAGCATGAGCCAGGGGAGAGGGGTGGAGGGATCATGACCTGAGCTGAAATCAAGAGTTAGACACTCAACCCACTGAGCCACCCAGGCGCCTCTATGCTCCTTTTGATCTGTTCATCCCATCTCCTACTCTGTTCCCAGGAAGTCACGATGCCTTCTGTACCATGGATAATTTGCATTTTCTGCAGTCTCTATAAATAGAATCATACAGCTTGTAGCAACTTTTTCTGGCTACTTTCTGTCAGTAATGCATATGTATATACACACTTGTATTAGTATATATGACATATTTATATATACTGTTTATGTAATATACTAAACATACATGTAAAATTATATATGATACATCTTTTGCATGAAATATGTATTACATATATACACATACATATGACGTATTCTTGATGTATATACATTTGTATTTTTTTTTATTTAGCCACATTACATGTATCAGTAGTTTAATCCTTTTTATTGCTGAATGGTATTCCATTGTATGGATTTACTTCAATTTGTTCATCCATTCACCAGTTGAGTATTTGGAATGTTTCCTGTTTTCAGCTATTATAAAATGCTACTACAAATACTCATGAATAATTATCTTCACGTATGTGTGATTGTATTTATGCTTTTATCTCTCCTGGATAAATACCAGGGAGTGTAAACAAAAGCATAGGTATATGTTCACCTTTTTCAGAAACTTTCAAACCTGTGCAGAGCAGCTTTATCATTGACATCTGTACCCCCGAGGTGGAAGAGGTCCAGTTGTTCCGCATTCTTGGCAGCACTGCATGTGGTTGATCTTACCTTCCTGCCGCATTACACTGCCTGCAACCGTCAGGGCCACATGGAGTAGAATGATGAGACCCTATGTCTTTGCCTATTTCTGATGTTAAGGGGAAAACATTTTTTTCACCATGACTTTTTTAAGGTGATACTTTTTCATGTGTACCCTCTATCAGATGGAGGAAATTCTCTTTCATTCCTGAGTTGCTGCTGAGAGCCTTCCTTGATCCTAAAGAACGTTGGTTTGGGGCAATGCTTTTCCTGAATCTATTGATATAATACATGGTTTCTCTTGTTAGCTTCCTAATAGAAATACATTGATTTTACAATGTTAGACTAACTTTGCATTCTTAGGATAAACCCCACTTGGTTTGGATATGTATTATCCTTTTATCTGTCATTGGCATTGATTTATAGAATTTAGGTAGGAATTTGTGCTAGGTCTGTGTGCTAGGTCTGCAGTTTTCTTGTAATGTCTCTGTCACAGAATGCAAACAGTGTTACTAGCCCCATAGAACGAATTGCCAAGTTTTCCATAGTCTTCAGGGTTTGTTTGTTTGTTTGTTTTAAGCTTATTTATTTGGAGAGTGATGCAAGCAGAGGAGAGGGAGAATCCCAAGCAGGCTCCGTGCTATTGGCACAGTGCCTGATGTGGGGCTTGATCTCAAGATCTGCAAGATCATGACCTGAGCCAAAATCCACAGTTGGACACTTAACCGACGAAGCCACCTAGGTGCTCCATAGCCTCAAGTTTTCTACAAGAATATGTGTAAAATTGATAGTCTCTCTCTTAATTGCTTGTTAGTATTTGCCAATGAAGTAGTTTAGGCTTGTACCTTTCTTTGTTGTGAAGGCTCGTAACTACAGATTCACTTCATTTAATAGATAGAGTTTTTCATGTTACCTGTTTCTTCCTGAGTAAACTGATAATTTGTGCCTCTTAAGTCCTCTCTCCATTTCATCCATGTTGTCAAATTTATTGGTATAAAGTAGTTTATTGTGGTCCCTTACTATCTTGCTACTGTCTGTAGACTGTAATGATGGCCTCTCTGTCACTTCTGATGTTCATAACTTGTATCTTTTTTTTTCCTAATCAGTCTGATGAAAGAAAGGAGAATATCAGTTTATTGGTATTGTCAATACCACTTGAACCAGCCCTTAGTTTCATTGATTTCTCTGTGTTGTTTTCCTATTTTCAATCTTGTCGACTTCTGCTCTTGTGTTTATTGTTTCTTTTTGTTATGCTTACTTTAGTTTAAATTACCTTTCTGTTTCTGGTATCTCAGGGTGGAAGCTGAGGTCATTGATCTGAGACTGTTTATTCTTCTAAGATAGCCATTTACAGCTTTATTGTACTGTATTTTTTAAAGATGCTTTTTTTATTTTTAGAGAGAAGGGGAGAGGGGAAGAGGGAGAGAGATAGAGAATCCCAAGCAAGCTCCATGCTTAGCACAGAGCCTGACGCAGGGGCCGAATGCAGGGCTAAAAACGGGCTCAATCTCACAACCCTGGGAAGATGCCCTGCACCAAAATCAAGAGTCAGATGCTCAACCGACTGAGCTACCCAGGTGCTCTGCCACTTATAATTTACAGCTTTAAATTCTCCCCTAAGCACTTCCTTAGCAGCATCCTGCAAATTACCATATGTTGTATTTCCATTTTCATTCATCTGATTCTTTAAGATTTTTCTTTTGATTTCTTTTTTGGTCCATAGTTTGATTTAGGAAATTTTTATGTAGATTCTATGTATTTGAGATTTCAGAGATAATTATTTCATTGTTATTAGAGAGCATACATCCTTTTAAATATCCTGACACTTACCTTACAACCCAGCAGATGGTCTGCAATGGGAAACCTCCTGTGTGCACTTGTAAGAGACGGGCATTCTGTTGCTGGGCGGGGAATGGGTTGATAGTGTTGTTCAAGTCTTCTGTATCCTCACTAGTCATCTCCTTGTCCTGTGTTACTGAAAAAGGGGGTATGGAGGTCACCCTCGTAATTGCAATTTTTTCCTGTTCTTTGAGTTCTGTCATTTTTTGCTTCAGGTATTTTCACTCTCTATGATTAGTCATATAAACGTGTAGTAGAATCTTGTTAAATTGACCCCTTTATCTTTATGAAATGACCCTGTTCTTCCTGTGGTTAAGTTCATTGCTCTGTATCTACTTTAATGTTATAGTAGATAACTATCAACATTATAGTTTATGGAAATAAACTCTCCAGCTTTCGGTTGGTTACTTATGGCATGGCATATCTTTTTTCCTTTATTTTTAACTCATTTTTGTCTTGATTTAAGGTGGGTTACTGGTAAGCTTCATGTACTAGAGGCCTTGTTTTTTAATGTAATTTGACATTCTGTGGCATTGAATTACAGTGTTTGATGTGATTATCAGTATGCTTTTAATTTACCATTTAGCTCTTGTTTTTTCTACCTGCCATTCCTTCTGCCATGTTTGTTTTTCTCTTTTTCTTCTTTTGTATTGGTTTTTTCCAGTGATTTTATTATATCTCTTTTGTTGGCTTTACACTCACTTTAATGGTTGGTTTAGGGTCTATTTTATACATCTTTAGCTTAATAGTGTATATATTCAAATAATATTATACCCTTTTACGTGTAGCATGAGAACCTCTTAACAGGATACTTCTGTTTTTGCTTTCCTGGCTTTTGTACCATGCTGCCAGTCAAAAGAAGTTTTTTGTCTGTCTGTCTTTTGTTGTTCTTTTACTTTTGCATGTGTCATAAACCTTGCAGTACGGCGTAATAATGTTTTGCTTTATGCAGCCAACTAGCTTTTAAAGAGGTTTTTTTATTTTGTGTATTTATTTTGAGAGAGAGACAGCATGTATGCAAGCAAGCAGTGGGGGGGGGGAGAGAGAGAGAGAGAGAGAGAGAGAGAAAATCACAAGCAGGCTGTGTGCTGTCAGTACAGAGTCTGATGTGGGGCAACCCAACAAACAGTGAGATCATGACCTGAGCGAAGATCAAGAATTGGACACAGTGAGGGCGCCTGGGTGGCTCAGTCGGTTAAGCGTTCAACTTTGGCTCAGGTCATGATCTCACAGTTCATGGGTTTGAGCCACGCATCAGGCTCTGTGCTGACAGCTCAGAGCCTGGAGCCTGTTTTGGATTCTGTGTCTCCCTCTCTCTCTCTCTGCCCCACCCCCCTCCACTCATGCTCTGTCTCTCTCTGTCTCAAAAAATAAAAAAGAGTTGGACATGGTGGACTGACACATCTGATATTTTCATGGTGCCCATACTTTTATGACACATATGTTACTATATTTTAAAACAAAAAGCCAACTTGGATCCTCTGTCCTCCTCCAGCCCTCTTAGTCTTTTTTCATTTATAGCCAATTTTGAGAGTTTTTACTAAATCTTTTTTCTCCTGCTTTTCAGTCCTGCTCTTACTACATTCTGTTTTCTATCCCACTCCACTGAAACTTAGATGTGAAAATAATAACCTTTATTATTAATATCAATATGCACACTTGCAATCCTTGTACTGACCCTTCCCCTACATTTGACAGCGTTCAGTACACTTTCTTTTTCTTTTTTTTTTTTAATTTTTTTAAATGTTTTATTTATTTCTGAGAGAGAGAGACAAAGACAGCATGAGCAGGGGAGGGTCAGAGAGAGAGGGAGACACAGAATCTAAAACAGGCTCCAGGCTCTGAGCTGTCAGCACAGAGCCCGATGTGGGGTTCGAACCCACGAACCGCGAGATCATGACCTGAGCCGAAGTCAGACGCTCAACCGACTGAGCCACCCAGGCGCCCCGATTACATTTTCATTTTTGAATCTTTTTTCCTATTTTCTCAACTAAGCTCTAGATATAGATGTGAGCGATAAACTATATTCTACCTTTATAATTTTGCAAATGTCTAAAATATCTAAACCTACGTCTAAAACTAAACTCAATTAAAAATAGACCTACTAGGTATTTATCCAAAGGATACAAAAATGCTGATTTGAAGGGTCACGTGCACCCCGGTGTTTATAGCAGCCCTGTCAACAGTAGCCAAGTTATGGAAAGAGTCCACATGTCCATCAGCCGATGTATAGATAAAGACGATGTGTATATTGTATATATACATATATATATACACACACACACACATACATACAACGGAATATTACTCAGCTTAAAAAAGAATGAAATCTCACCATTTGCAACAGCATGGATGGAACTAGAATGTATTGTGCTAAACAAAATAAGTCAGAAAGAATTCATAATTTCACTCACTCGTGTGGAATTTAAGAAATACAACAGATGAACATAGGGAAAGGGAAACAAAAATAAGATAAAAACAGAGAGGGAGGCAAAGCACAAGAGGCTCTTAAATACAGAGAACAAACTGAGGGTTGCTGAAGGGGAGGTAGGCGAGTGGATGGGCTAAATGGGCGATGGGCGTTGGGGTGGGTGTTTGTTGTGTTGGCCATTGGGTGTTCTGGGTAAGTGATGAATCACTGGGTTCTACTCCTGAAACCAGTACTACACTGTGTGTTAACTAACTTGAATTTCAATAAATTTAAAAGTGAAAAAAATTAAACTCATATCCCCCCAAACTCCTCCTTTGTGTCCTGTTTTGACAAGTGGTAGGATAACCTTAAAGCACCTCCCCCATGCAGAAGCCCTTAATTGTTTCCCTCCATTAACCATCGTTTTCCATGTCCATTTTTTACTGTCTCTTAACATCTTTTGAATTTCTTCTCCCTTCTATTTTCATGCTAATCGCTACTGCCACTTCCTAATGAAGTTCTGTCTTTTGCATCTTGCCAAATGCAGCTGCACATAATTGGGCAAAAAAAGTTATTTTCATTGTTTTAATACCATAACTTAAGTTGAGTTTTAAGATTTTCTGAAATAAAACTCATCCTAATTTTACAAGGACATTTTTATAAAAAATTACGTTCTTCTATGTGGATTAAAAGTATTTCTTTGGAGCTTTCTGGTTGGTGAATAAGAATGTATCATCATGCCAGGAGAGTGGTACTAAACTTCACATGGATAGGAGCTCCTGTCTCTAGACCCTTCCAGACCCCACACTATTTATCTCTCCACCTGGCTGTTCGTCTGTATCCTTTAATATCCTTTGTAATAATGTGGTAATCTAGCATAACCTGTATGGAGCAGGCAAGACCTGAATTTTTATATCAGTGGCACTCATGGAAGTAAAAAAAAAAAAAGAAAAAATGAGTGGAACTTGGAGATCAAGTAGTATTTCTAGTGAAAAAGAATTTCAACACTTGCAGACTAGATGAGGAAGCAGCAGCGCAATAGGGTGCACGCACTTAGACCCTTTTATATATACTATATAAGAATTTATATTTATTTAGTCTCCATAGATGGTCTTAATTTTTTTAATGCCTTTGCAGCAGAAAGCATATTATTGTATTCATGTATATATAGTGTATTGGAATCTCATATGAATATGTAGATAACATGAGGTCCTAATATGTTTATCTATAAATATTTGGATTTTTTAGCAAGCAATAAAATGACTTTTCTGATATCTCAGCAATATTGCTAATTAAAAGCAAGCTATGACAGAGTCCACACAGTCGAAGGAAATACCAGAAATTTCAACAAAGCTGACAGTAAAATATATCAATTAATTCTTACATAGATAGTTACAGTATATATGGAGGTTACAGTACCTTTAGGTACAAAGCATTCATCAACACTAATTTCTAATACCATGGTTATATAAGCAGTGCAGTAAATATTTCATTTACTAGTGCACCGCAAGCTGCAGAAAAGCATCAGCTCAGAGTGATACATTAATCAGCAAAAATATACATCAGTATTCTAAATTTTCTTTTTTTTTTTTTTAAATTTTTAATGTTTTATTTATTTCTAGGAGAGAGAGAGACAGCGTGAGCAGGGGAGGGTCAGAGAGAGGGAGTCACAGACTGAAACAGGCTCCAGGCTCTGAGCTGGCAGTCAGCACAGAGCCCGACGCGGGGCTCGAACCCACGAACCGCGAGATCATGACCTAAGCGAAAGTCGGACGCTTAACCGACTAAGCCACCCAGGCGCCCCTGGTATTCTAAATTTTCTAATATTCATCATCAGAATTCAAAACATTGTTGTCTTCAAAGTCACCAAAACTTTCATTTCTAGAGCCTGAACACCTGTTCCTGGTGACACAGATGACCTTTTTTCCACAATAAAACCCCCGGCACTCCTTGAGTTAGAAACAGTAACCACTGTCTTTAAGCAACTAAAAATTCTTATTGCCATGAAAGGATGTTACTGTGGAAGTTTTCACTACCATATAGTTGCAAAAACAACCCATATCGTGCTTGAGTAAGCTGCATCGGCATTAGAATTTTGTAGCCAATAGGGACAGTTATCCTGTAGGTTAGGCCATGGAGTAGCCAGTAGAGCTTTTCCTGCTGTAGAGACAAATTTTTCTACCTGGTGTGCTCCATTTCCATCAGGGTGTTTTCCTCCTGCCCCAGAGTGTCCACTGGGGGCAGGTGCGAAGACTGGTCAGTCAGCAGGAGCACTGACCCTGGTGCCCTTTGGTCCATAAGACAGGCACGTTAATTGGATGCCAAGTGATTCTGAAGGGAGGTAAATCCTTCTTACAAACGGGCACTAACGGTATTTTCACTGGATCAGCTAGTTCATGAGGAATTGGACTATATTTTTTGTTAGTTTCCTGACACTCAAGTTTTTTGACTGTTGTTTACTGTCAACTTATTTGTAACAACTGGATTTAATAGACATGTTTGAATAGCTGCTTTTGCCTAAAATATACTTATTTATGGAACTAAACTTACTTTCTTTGTTTGCGTCTTTTAAATTAAGCAAATAGTTTTCTTAGATGCGTAACAGAAATATTTGTTAAAAACTTGTGAATGTCCAAAACATATTTATGGCTTTAGCTCATTAGTTATTGTCTTAGCCTGTAATTCATAGATCAGAAAACTCTGAAAAATAAATTGATTTGTTTACATAGTTAGCCCCAGAATTGATTAAATATTGTTAAATACAAAAGTTAATATTCATTGTAATTTAATCAACGTGCTACATGATTTTTCTTATTTATAGTATACCTATAGAATGGCATCATAAAATGAATGTAAACTAATCACTGTGATTTGTTTATGTGCAGTGAGAGAATCAAAGAAGCTATTGACCATAATTTTGAAAAATATAATAAGACTTAGTAAAAGAGAAGGGAAAGAATTGCTTTTGTATTTTGACGCATCATTGGAAATTGCTAGTGTGACACAAAAAATTTTTGGTGCAAATAAATACAAGGTAAGTGTTTAAATTCTTTTTAATACATACTTTCATAAAAAATTTTAATAAATATTTTCATAATTCTGGAAACTTTTAGTTACTTGGGGCTGTAAGTTTCACTGATTTTTTTTTCTAGAATTCTTAAAATGACATGTAGGTTTTAGTTTTTAAATCTGTATTGTGGAATCGCCCTCGGAGTGTTAGCCAGATCCTGTAGGCACCTGTTAGACTCTCAGATCGCAAAATAAGCTGCAGTTCTCAAGACATTTAACAAATCCCTGCTGGGTGTTTAAAAAGTGAATTGAGGCAAAACCCTGTTTTTAAGATAGTAAACATTGTGAGGATTACAGACTGTACCTCAGAAGAAGTAAACAAGTGGCATAGGAAAATTGGGGTATAGAAGATGAGGAAAGAGAATGCTTATTAAGAGAGTTGAAGAAAAGGCTTTGGAGACAGGGTTTGAAATGGCTTTGGAAGTTGATGCATGTAATTTAGATAATGTGCTTTCTAGAGTTGTAGAGGACATCATGAGTTAGTAAGGTGACAATTCATGTGACGTTTGGGAAAGATACCCTGTTGATAAGCTTGGGTGGTGCATATTGTAGTGTGTGCGGAACGTGGTAACGGAGGCACTGTAGATTGGGTGGCTTACATGACACACATTGACTTCTCATAGTTCTGGAGGCTGGAAATCCAGGATCAGGTGCCAGCAGACCTATTTTCTGGTGAAAATAACCGCTTCCTGGTTCACAGTGGCTATCTACTCACTATATCCTCACATGGAAGAAGGGGATGAAGGAGCTCTTTGGGGTCTCATAAGGGCACTGATCCCATTCATGAGGGCCCTGCTCTGATGACGCACTCAACTCCCAAAGGCCCTACCTCTTACTACCATCACCCTGGAGATAAGGTTTCAATATGTGAATTTTGGCAGGAACACATTCAGTTTTATAGCAGTGGGAAAGATTTATGGTGAAGAAAAAGAGACTGTGTTTTTGAAGGATCCTCACCAAAATGGCAGGCTCGGAAGACTGACTAGTGAAGAGTCGCTGTGTTGTTCAGAGAAGGGTACTTACATATGCAAAAGAATGATCTGAGATGACTTGGCAGTTGGGAAAGGAAACAGGAAGTAATTGCATTAAAATGGAAGGAACTGAGAGAAAATGACATCGCTTTGCATTAATTTAATTTTAGGAATTTACCAGAAAACAAGGGATTTCAGTTGCCAAAACATCTGTGCATATACTATTTGATGCAAGCGGATCACAGGTATGTGTTTGACTTACTGATTTTTATCACCGGGCTAAGCTGAACGCTAAGTGATAGATAGCACAGTATGATGTTGGAGGGTGAATATCGAAAAAATATACTGTCTCAATATAGATAGTCCCCCAGTACGATGTATGGGATTTTTAAAATATGTTGCTAATGATAATTTGTTTTAGGACAGAAGATAGTTATTAATACCATTTTCGTGACTTTAGAAATTAGAAGAATATGTCCTGCCTCTAATGACAAAGTCTGTTTCAGGTCTGTTGACATTTGAAAACATGGATGTTTTTTTATTGGGTCGATTTGTAGGACTGAGTCCAGACATGGAAGACAAGGAATTGACACAAGTGTGGGATGACCATCCAGTGGTTTTTGAGTAGTTGATGTGGTTTGCAGAGTCTGAAACACTTTTTCCTCATTTTCTACAACAGATTCTGGTACCAGAGAGTCAAATCTCACCCATGGACGAAGAAAAACCTAACTCCCAAAAGGAATTTGCTAAACCTCCAAAAGGTGTCAAAAACAGTAATCAAGGGGACAGAAGGGATAGTCAGCTTGAGGTAAATAAAGTGTCAAATAGCTGTTTATAAAATGGCATAGATCAAATCATTGCTACATATAATTAGAGAAAAGGCATCTAGAGTTTTGCCTTAATGGTCTTCATCAGTAACATGTCAAGTATTTTCCCCTGCCTTTCACACATGCAGACAAAAGCTAGTGCTTCAGCAGTTGTGTTTATGTGGAGGGGTAGGACCGAGTATGCGACACACTTGTCACTTCCAATAGAGACGTGTAAGAAAGTAACCACCACTTTTTACATTCATCCCTCTGTTTTGTATTTGCTTTCGGCCTTTATGCAGAATGCAGACCGGTGACGCAGTGTCCTCTTTCTTCGCACGGGGACAAAATTCTTGCTGCTCCTCCTGCTCCCTGGAGACTCCCCTCTGGGCCGCGTTCCACAGAACCAGTGCTGGGCCTTCTTCCCTCGCTGCGACCCTTGGCATGGCTGACAGCCCTGCCTTTCTTATCGTCCAGTCCTCCTTCGATTTCTGCTAGCATTCAACTCTCTTCCTACTTCTGTCACTGCGTTAGAGATCCTTTCTCTCCCTGCGTTCTAAGTGTAGATTTGCTGTACAAGCGCGACCTGGCCTCCTGAGCAGTCAGTGCCTTCTCCCTTACAGAGCTTCCTCGCCTGCCTGGTGTAAACTCTTGACATGTCCTGGTAGCATTCCTCTGCTCAGAAAGCTTTGTGATCTCTGTGTTTACCTTCCGGCATCTAAACTTGGCACCTTCTACAATCTCATTTTACTCTAGTATCTAACTACTACTCGACAAGCTTGGTCAGTTGCTTTAATGCGTCTTTCTTTATATCACAATAATCCTTGCCTCTACATTCGTTCATGCTGTGTGTCCTTTTTATACTTCTCCCCATTTAAAGTGCCCTTACGTTTTCAAGCTTTTTTTTTTTAATGTTTTTTATTTATTTCTGAGAGAGAGAAAGCATGAGCAGGGGAGGGTCAGAGAGAGAAGGAGACACAGAATCCGAAACAGGCTCCAGGCTCTGAGCTGTCAGCACAGAGCCCGATGCGGGGCTCGAACCCACAAACCGTGAAATCATGACCTGAGCCAAAATTTAACCGACTGAGCCACCCAGGCACCCCATGTTTGCAAGTCTTGATGACTAATTTTCATTTCTCTTCATGGACCTTTTCCTGTTTTAATTTTTACTAACTTCCCACCTTTCGGCAACTGGAACTCTCACAGGCTCCCCCGTACACTCCGGCACGGTGGTGTTCTGTCCTTTCCCATTAGTCTTGTGTCCTTCATTAAATGAAAAATGTCAGTTTTCCTTAGAGGATTCAATTATAAAAGCTATTTGCCATTTGCTGTACCTTGTGTATCCCTGTTGTACCTTGAGTACTTATTTAAAATTCTTAGGACTCCCGCCTAAAACTCATTAAGTCATAAACTCTGGAAAAGATCTCTCTAAAAAAAACAGTGCACTGTTGTTAAATACCCACTGTGTTTTCCTTCAGGGTTAACTGTGAAGCAATTATATGAATAAGTAACTTCCCAGCTTCCTTTCGCTGTGCCACTAAGAGCTATCCTTTTTTGCATGAGAATCCCTTGGTTTAGTAGTTTGCTTTCTGGTTAACCTTTGAATTCCTCCTTTTCCTCTCCTCTCCACCTTTCCTCCACCCCTCATTTACATACCTATAAAAATTCCTGCAGTGTTTTTTTCTTAGGCTCAGGGGCAGGTGCCTTTAAAAAACAACACACACTGCTGTTCTCTGCGTCTTTGCAGCTTTTCCTCGTCTGCGCCTTTATAGGACGCCGCCTGAAATTCCTGTGCCTGCAGCCTTTGCGTCTGCTTGCCTCCCTCTGCCCTGTTATCCTAGAATGAAGTTAGAAAATGCGCGTCTTTATTGGAGCCACTGGCTCCTGTGCCGCTGAGTCTCTGAGTTCCTGTAGCTGCTTTTACCCCAAAGTCAGTGTGGTCTTCGCAGATTATTAATACGATTTTTAAAAATGTGTGAAAGTTTTGAAGAATGCTACACATTATGAAAGCATTCACGCACATGTATCCAGACATCATGCACGGAAACAGAATAAGAAACCAGGCCATTGGTTGTAAAGTACACAAGCTTACAGTAAAATATTATTAGCTGGCATATAAAGGGGTTGTATTCCATATGTCTGTATACTCTGTAAATACTTTTAAAAAAATTATTTGAGAGAGAGCATGCGAGCAGGGAAGGGGCATAGAGAGGAAAAGAATCCCAAGTAGGCTTCGTGCTGTCAGCCTGGATGGAGCCTGATGTGGGGCTCAAACTCACAAACCATGAGATCCTGACCTGAGCAGAAACCAAGAGTCAAATGCTTAACTAACTGAGGCCCCCACGTGTCCCTCTATAAATACTGTTTAAAACAACATTCCTTGTTTTGGCTACCTGTTCAATACCAGATATTTAGGATAGAACCTTTCAAGTCAGCCTAAAACAGAAATTTCTTGATATGATGTCATTTATAAAATACCATATGTCTTTTGGGTGTAGTCAAGGTGAATGTTATGAATAAAATTGTAGGATATTTCATTCCAAAGAGAACGTGTGTTTACTGTGGCTGCTTCTCATGGTTTCAGAGAACTACTCCTAGCAAAAGAAAAATGTCTGAAGCCTCAATGATTGTTCCTGGGACAGATAGATACACTGTGAGAAGTCCAGTACTTTTAATCAACACATGTAAGTTTTATACTCTTGAAAGGCTTCTAACATACATGAGTGTGTATGTGTCTATTTTTTTAATGTTTATTTTATTTTTGAAAGAGCGCAAGCAGGGGAGGGGCAGAGAGGGGAACTGCAGTGGGCTTTGCACTGACGGGGTGACTGACAGCAGCAAGCCTGATATGGGGCCCGAACTCTTGAGCTGCAGGCAGTATATCTTCAAAGCAGGCATTTTTAATTCAGAGATTTTCTGGGGATTTAATTTACACATAATTGTCAAGAGATTTCAAATTCCTAAGAAAGGTATAATGGGTATTAACATATAAACATTATTCAAAATATTAATACCCGGCATTCATAACTTCCTGTAACGTAAGGGGCACCAGCCGTAGCACAGCAGCTAAAACCCCTGTGTCCGTCAGGCCGCGTGGGCTTGTGTCCCGCTCGCACGTGTGTGCTTTGTACAGCCTGTCCTCCTGCTAAGCTTAGAACCAGTTGTCTTTTTAGAAAGTGGAACTGAAGGGTCTACCCCATCAAGTTGTTTAGAAGACAAGATAAAAATTATTCATTCAGTGAGGAACACTGTGAAACACTTAGTGCCTGGTACATGCTAAGAGCTAAATAAAAATTTAAAAAATAATGTTATGTAGTAGCTGCTATAAAACAGTCTTATTTATTAGTCTTTATGACAATTTAATAATGACTTTCCATTCCCAAAATCCAGTTGCCTAGTGGGCAATTGTCTGATGTCCAACAACTCCTCAAATTTAACAGGGGCCAAATAAATTGATCTTTCTATCCTCCTGCTAGTTTTTCGTCCATTTTTTACCTTGCTAAATGGCATCAATATCCACTTATTCATCAAAACCAGAAATCGGGGACCCATCCTAGCACCACCCTTTTTTGCATTCCTCATCTAGAAAGTGCCTCAGTAATAGCAACATATAATTTTTAAAATTTATTTTGAGAGAGAGCACAAGCAGGGTAGGGGCAGAGAGAAGGAGAAAAAGAATCCCAAGCAGGCTCTGCACTATCAGTATAGAGCCCGATATGGGGTTCAAACTCACGAACTGTGAGATCATGAGCTGAGCTGAGACCAAGAGTCAGATGTTTAACTGACTGTGCCACGCAGGCACCCTGCAATATGTGATGTTTAAGACCCTACAAATATAGCAGTCCTTTGTCTTTCTTTTTAGCAACACCACGAAGAGGAAGAATTAAACCACCGCTGCACGTGATGAGTTCTGCAGAAAAACCTGATACTCCCAAAACATCCAAAAGTAGGGTGGACAATGCTAAATCCCATCCCTCCAGACCGTCTGAAGGAAGAAAGAGTGGAGACAATACAGACAAAGTAATTTTACTTTGAACACATTAAAGAAAATTAATTTTATCAAGTTATTGTAGAAATACATATTGAGCTAATTTCTTTTGCAAGTAGTGAGTATCTCACTATGTTTCAAGTATTACTGTATGTGTGTATATATATATGCATATGTATATATGACTTATTGTTCTTGAAAGTCAATCCTTCTGGCTTTTATTTATTGTGCTACCAGTAGAATTTAGGAATATCCACTCAATATAACTTTGATTTATGTATTTAGTAGGAGAAGTGGCCTCGCCATCATTGTTTAGTTTATTATACAACTTAGTGTCTGCTAGAAATGTAAACCACAGGTGGACTCTGTTCTTAAGTATCTCAAAGTCTAGTGTGGAGATTAGACAAATTAATAAGATAATTATAGTATTGTATAAATGTTCTCAGACTGTACATAAAAGAAGCAGTAGGAACCTAGTGGAGGGGCAGGTGCCTAACCTCAGAGCTGGAGGGGAGGGTGGAGATCAGGAGATGCTCTTTAAGAAGAATAGAGAAGAGAATATTTAAGAGAAAGTTATTTCTTGGGAGATGTAGGAGGTAACCAGAGATACAGATAAGTTTGTAGATGTGGAACACCTAATAGCTTCTATTTTCTCTGAAGTGTGAGGTGAGCATGGTGAATTTCTGTTGGTGATATCTTTCCGGAGAGGGCTCAGAGACGTGTAGAGATTTGGAATAGCTACTAAGAGATAATGGAGAGAGCAAAGAGTGAGTAAAGGTGTTAGGCAAGGTTGAAGGCCTTTTAAATTTAAGACTGAATTTTATCATATGTATTAGTTCAGAAACATGTGTAATTTTCTCCAGCAAAGCTTAATAGCCTTGGTATTGTAGTAAAAAATAGTGGTGGTTTTAAAAAAATGAAATGGTATGTGGCAGAATGATAAATGGTCCAAGGGTTGAAGATACTAAGAAAACAGTCAAAAGCAGTTGTTCAAATTTTCAAGGTCAGTGCTCCTTAATCAGAGCGCTGTTCCGTGGTGTGGCCTGGTCCTGAGGGGTCCAGGCCTGTGCTTTCTTGTTCTGGTCAGGAGAGCCCTTCAGTCACCGTGACACCCAAAGCGTATGGGCACATTTTCACACCGCTCCTCTCCCGGCTTAGAAGCCCACTGGCTAGATTCAGTCGGTAGGGGAGACAGGAGGGCGAGGCAGTGTCCTAGCCTGTAGGGTATGTTTTTCTGATAGTGATGGCGGGTTTTTATTTGATCTGACTACATGTGTATCTGTGGCTATGGAAAGAGGGAAGCTTGGCGTAGGCAAGAAGTTATCTGCCCAATGGCCACAACTGTACTGAATCCTTTAAGATTCTGTAACTTCCAAATCTTTTAGGCATGTTAGTGAGAAGACAGAATAGGCACAGGCCGTGACATCAGCAGTGGTAGATGTGCCATGGCGATTCTAGAAATTGTCCGTTATAGATGGAAACTGAATTACTGTGCTAGCCGTGGATGAGGTCAGTAAGTGTGTACATCTTCTGCCTTGTCTGCAATGAAAATGGTTTTCTTGTGTTTTAGGATGAGCAATATTCTGAGATGGGCATCATCTTTATAAAACAGTAGAAGTGCTATCCAAATTTTAATAGCAAGGCAAATTTGTTTTAAAGGTTTTCAACATTAACACTGACTTTTAAGGGTTGTTTTCATACAATACTTTGTTTAAATTTACATTAACATGTCCCCTATGTTTTATAGCATGTCAAAGCTGCTAAAGTTGTAGAGAAGACAGAAAATAAGGACACTGAATTCCCAAATCAAAATTTTAGTAAGTACTTATTTTTAATTTCACTTTCTCTTTTAAAAAATATGTATATTTCTCTTCATATTTATCTTTAATTCCACTAGCTTTCATTGATTTGAAAAAGAAAGATTTGCTTTTTTAAATTTTTATGAATTTTTAAAATTTACATCCAGGTTAGTTAGCATATAGTGCAACAATGATTTCAGGAGTAGATTCCTTAATGCTCCTCACCCAATTAGCCCATCCCCCCACCCCTGCAGTAACCCTCTGTTCTCCATATTTAAGAGTCTCTTATGTTTTGTCCTCTCCCTGTTTTTATGTTATTTTTGCTTCCCTTCCCTTATGCTCATCTGTTTTGTATCTTAAAGTCCTCCTATGAGTGAAGTCATATGATAATTTGTCTTTCTCTGACTAATTTCGCTTAGCATGATACCCTCCGGTTCCATCCACATAGTTGTAAATGCTAAGACTTAATTCATTTTGATTGCCGAATAATACTCCAGTGTGTGTGTGTGTGTGTGTGTGTGTGTACAGTATATACCACATCTTTATCTGTTCATCCGTTGATGGACATTTGGGCTCTTTCCATACTTTGACTATTGTTGATGGCGCTGCTGTAAACATTGGGGTGCATGTGCCCCTTTGAAACCACACACCTGTATCCCTTGAATATACCTAGTAGGGCAGTTGCTGGGTCATAGGGTAGTTCTGTTTTTAACTTTTTGAGGAACCTCCATATTCTTTTCCAGAGTGGCTGCACCAGTTTGCATTCCCAGCAGCAGTGCAGAAGAGATCCTTGCCAGCATCTGTTGTTGCCTGAGTTATTGAAGTTAGCCATTCTGACGGGTGTGAGGTGGTATCTCATTGTGGTTTTGATTTGTATGTCCCTGATGATGAGTGATGTTAGAGCATCGTTCCGTGTATCTGTTGGCCATCTGGATGTCTTCTTTGGAGAAGTGTCTGTGCATGTCGTTAGCTCATTTCTTCACTGAATTATTTGTTTTTGGGTGTTGTGTTTGATAAGTTCTTTATAGATTTCGGATACTAATGCTTTATCTGATATGTTATCAGGGGAAATTTTTGATTACTAATTCAATTTCTTTACTGGTTATGGGTCTGTTCAAATTTTCTGTTTCTTCCTGATTCAGTTTTGGTAGTTTATGTGTTTCTAGGAATTTGTCCCTTTCTTCCAGATTGCCCATTTTCTTGGCATATAATTGCTCATAATATTATCTTATTATTTTTATTTCTGCTGTGTTGGTTTGATCTTTCCTCTTTCATTCTTGATTTTAATTATTTGGGTCCTTTCCTTTTTCGTTCTGATCAAACTAGCTAGTGGTTTACCAATTTTGTTAATTCTTTCAAAGAGCCAGCTTCTGGTTTCATTGATCTGTTCTCCTGTTTTTGTGGTTTCGATAGCATTGATTTCTGCTCTAATCTTTATTATTTTCTGTCTTCTGCTGGTTTTGGGGTTTTATTTGCTGTTCTTTTTCCAGCTCTTTGAGGTGTAAGGTTAGGTTGTGCATCTGAGACTTTTCTCTCTTCTTTAGAAAGGCCTGGATTGCTGTATGCTTCCCTCTCATGACCACCTTTACTGCGTCCTGGAGGTTTGGGGCCATCATGTTATCATTTTCGTTGGCTTCCATGTACTTTTTAATTTCGTCTTTAACTTCTTGGTTAGCCCATTCATTGAAAAAGAAAGATTTACAATGAAAGCATTTGGCTTTATGCATTAAGGAACTTAGAGGCTAAGGAAAATATCCTACAGTCTCTATTTCCAAGAATATGAGCCTCTCCTTCCTAATATGTGAACCTTGATCAAATTGTATACCGACTCCCATTTTACCCTGCCAGCTGCATACAAAACTGAAAATGCCATAATTTTGGTTTTATTTAGGTGAACTGCACGATACTGTACCTGATTCACAGACACTGGGAAAAATAGATAAATCTGTGTAAGTATGAAAAAAATCATCAAATAAGTTAGCATATATTAATGTTGTTTTAGGTGAATGTAATATATTTAAAAGAAAAGTCCTATATATTCTGAGAAGGTAGCATTGGCTATAGCACCGATCATCACATGTATTACTCTGATTACATAATGGGGAATAGTCTGTTTTTTTCATAGCAGCCAACATCCCTCTTTTTCAAATTGAGAGACTTAAGATGAATAGGATTTTTATTTTATTTTATTTTTATTTTTTTTAATTTCTAGGATAGAGAGAGAGAGACAGCGTGAGCAGGGGAGGGTCAGAGAGAGAGGGAGTCACAGACCGAAACAGGCTCCAGGCTCTGAGCTGGCAGTCAGCACAGAGCCCGACGCGGGGCTCGAACCCACGAACCGCGAGATCATGACCTGAGCAAAAGTCGGACGCTTAACCGACTAAGCCAGCCAGGCGCCCCTAGGATTTTTAAAATAATAAAGTATGAATGTGCAGAAATTTAACCTGTTTAAATGGACAGTAGAACATCAAGAGATATATTTAGGTAGATATCAAATAGTAACAATAATAGAACTTTTTTAATAATAGTTTTTAATCTCATCAATTATATAGTAAATTTTAACTTTCATCATGACTTAGCAAAATATTTTCATACTTCATTATTAACAAATTGCTATCAATAAACACTGACTAAATTAAAAAAAAAATCAAGGTCTCAGGTTAGAGTCATGAACTAATGTTTTGTGATATGTTAAGCAAGTTATTTTATTTTCCAGGTTATCTGGTGTTTTGGACAACATCTCTGGGAATAAAATGAACTCCAAATGGTCATGTTGGACACCTGTAACAAATATCAATCTATGTAATAACAAAAGTTCATCAGGAGACACCTTCAATCAAGGTGAAACATCGTTTTCTCTGTATATAATAGTAGCTCGGGGATATACTCATTTCTTGAAATGTCTAATAAATATCTTTGATTCTAACAAATTTTTGTATTACCAGTTTATTAATAAGGATGAATTTTTTATTTTTCCATTAGATATTATTATCAACAAAAAACTTACTAAACAAAAATCATCCTCTTCAATATCTGATGATAATTGTGAAGAAACAGAAAAGGTACAATATAAGAAAAAAACAATGCACCCTAATGAAGTAGATAAAATGGAAGTAGGAGTTTGCGAAAGGGACAATCAGCAACAACTAAATCATCCTAAACTTTCAGAGCAGAAAAATACTGAAAATACCAAGCAAAGTGATTGGCATATTGAATCTGAAACTACTTTTAAATCAGTTCTCCTAAATAAGACGGTTGAAGAATCTCTGATCTATAGGAAGAAGTACATATTGTCAAAAGATGTGAATACTGCTATTTGTGATAAAAGCCCTTCTCCTAGAAAAAATGTGAAAAGTCATAGAAAATCAGGAAAAAGATTAACATCTGGACTTAATTCCGGGGACCTGGAACAAAAAAAAATGGTGAGCTTTCAGTGTGTTTGGTTTCTAAATACTTATAATATGCCTACATAATAACATAAGACAGTGAAAGAAGCTTGATGGATTGCTGCACATTTAATGTTTGTGAGGCCTTGTTCCTTAATCCAGGTCTCCAGGCTGAGAGTCTGAGAGTGAGCACGTCCTAAGCCCCCTCCCCTCGTCCCAGCGCCCCCCGCCCCACAGTGTGCCTGCGGGCGCGGGGCAGGTGTGTAAACAGGTGTAGCGTGAATGCAGCCTGCGGCTCCTGTCTCCTCCCGCCGGCTTTCCCTCGCACCGCCCCGCAGGCAGGCGCTCTGAGCATGTGTGTCTCCGACTGTCTGTTCCTCTCTTACGGTGCTTGTCTTTCTTTTAGTAAGAGGTGGTTTTGTGCGTTTTATTTCCTCCGGCCTTAACCTGGTAGAGTGTAAAGACTGTGTTTTGTTCGTGTTTATCCTGCGTGGCCTAGCAGTTTTGCGCACAGGAGCGTCTGACACACTTCTTGAAGCAGTGCATTAAGGTGTGGCCAGACTTTTCAAGAGAAGATGTGGGTGGGGGGAGTGCAGGAGTCCATGTTCTGTGCTGCGGCTCCCTCCCTTTGGGATCTTTAGCTTCTCCTGCAGAGGAACCACCCGCAGGCCGTCTCCAGGACAGTTGGAGCTGTACCATAACCTAGGCTGGAAGTTTACTCTTGTAGCAGTTACCATAAATCTTTTTCTTGTCATTGCTATCAAGATGCAGGTTAAGAAAACTGTAATTAGAATGCATTTCCACTGCCGGTAATACAGTCTGTTTTTCACTGCTCCTCAGAGGATCCAGGTTTTATAGGCTTCTGTGGTCATTTATCATCCAGACTGGTATTAATACCTGGTAGCCAAGTTTCTAGAGTTGATGTAAAATGTTCATGCGTTAGAGCATCTCAGTATGCAAATGAGATACTTAATAGACAATTTGTGATTGTTCTTTTATAATTAGACATTATTTCATTTGTCTCAACCAGCCTTTTGATTTTGCCTTTAATCTGTATTTCACTTTGCCTAATTTGGCTACTTTCTTCTTTGATCAAATCCTTTTAGGGCTTTCGTCTTTTTGAGCAGCTGCTCTTCTTTCCAGTCTTAACTGCTGTTCAGTTCCTTCAGACCTGGGGAAAGTAGGTGCTTTTTGTCTGAGTGCGGAGTTCTTACTTTAAACTGATTTCTTTGGAATTTAGAATTATTCCACAGAATTTCCTTGAGCTAATCATTCATTTTCTCCTGGGAGCATGGAAACTGATCATCTCTTCTAAGCTGTACTCTGATTTTTTAAAAATTTAATTTCCTGTCTTCAGAAGTTCTCTTCAGCCTTTCCATGTGTTACTACACAGGACTTTCTGCCACCCTCGTGCATGGGTGACTCTCTTCTAAGGTAGGCGTCTGACTGTTCCCTTTCACTGGAGTAGCCTAGAGAAATAGAAGCTCCGTAGCACAGTGGTACAGATTTCCCAAGCTGGCTCTAATTATGCTGGAAGTTCTTAAATCATACACTCACTATTTTATGGGAAGTTCCTTTTTGATATGTTTTTAAGCCAAGTAAAGTTATCTCAAGAAGAGATAGTAAGTAATACTTACTGTCTTTATATTACATATGAAAACAGAAGCTTAGGGGTGCCTGGAGGGCTCAGTCAGGTAAGCATTTGACTCTTGATTTTGAATCAGGTCATGATCTCACGGCTGGTGAGATGGAGCCCTGTGTCAGGCTCCACGCTGACAGTGCAGAGCCTGTTTGGGATTCTCTCTCTCCCTCTCTTCTGTCCACCCCCGCAATAAACTTAAAAAAACAAAACAAAATAAACCCATAAACTTAAAAATGGTTGAAACAGTGAATTTTACATTTATGTTTATGTTGTATTTTATCATAATTAAAAAACAACAACAACATACGCCTGATTCTCAGAGAAAGGTAAAACTAAAGTTAAGAGAACTCATGTCTTTATTAGAGGGAGTTTTCTTTTAACCAAATGACCTAAAATTATGTAGAAGGTAATTCTTTGTAGTCCTTCTATTTTGGAAGTCATATTATTTTTTACTTTTTTTTTTTTTTTGAGTAATGGCTGCACCCAGTGTGAGACTTGAACTCAAAACTGCAAGATGGAGAGTTGCACGTTCTACCAACTGAGCCAGCCAGGGGCCCCGAAAATAATGGGATTTTTTTTAGAGAAGTTTCAGGTGTTATAAGTATACAGAGTTCCCATATACCCCTTTACCCACAGCCCAGCTTCTCCTGTCATTGTGTCTTACATCAGCGGGTACGTGGGTTACACATTATGCACCAATATCATTACATTATTATTAACTAAAGCGTGTAGTTTAGGTTACAGTTCATTCATTGTGTTGTATGTTCGTTATGTTTTGACGACGTAGAGCAACATGGACCTACCATTACATTATCATACATAATAGATTTCCTGCCCTAAAATTCCTGTCTGCCTTCCTCCTAAAGCTCGTGTCGATCACTGATCTTTTCACTGTCTCTATAGTAGTTTTGCCTTTTTTAGAATATCATAGAATTGGAACCATATAGTATGTAGTCTTTTCAGCTGGTTTCTTTCACTTAGCAATATGCCATGACATTTCTCCATGTCTTTTCATGGCCTGACAGCTCATTTCTTCTTACTGCTGAATAATACTCCATTACATGCTGTACCAAGATTTATCTGTTCACCCGGTAAAGGACATCTTGGTTGCTTCTGTGGTTTGATGGTTATGAATAAAGCTCCTGTAAACATTCATGTGCATGTTTTATGTGGACGTAAGCTTCCAACTCATTTGGGAAAATACCAAGGAGCATGATGGCTAGATCGTATGGTTAGAGTATGTTTAGTTTTGTAAGAAACTGCATGTCTTCCAAAAGTGGAAGAAGTGGCCGTACCATTTTTGCCTTCTGAGCAATAGATGAGAGAGTTCCTATGGGTCTACCTCTTTGCCAAGATTGGGTGTTGTCAGTGTTTTGGATTTTAGCTATTGTTATATGTGCTTAGTGGTATCTTGTTTTAATTTGCAGTTCTCTCATGACCAGTAATCTTGAGACTCTTTCTGTATTTTTATTTACCCTCTGTATGTATTTTTTGTAGTTTTATTTACCCTCTTCTTTGGTGCGTTGTCTGTTCAGATCTTTTGCTCGTTACTTAATTGGGCTCTTTGTTACTGTTGAATATTAACAGTTGTTTGTATAATTTAGATACAGGCATGCCAGGCTTTAGTGCACTTTGTAGATACTGCATTTTTCACAAATCAAAGGTTTGTGGCAACCCTGTACGGAGCAAGTGTGTTGGTGCTATTTTTCCAACAGCATTTGTACACTTTCGTCTCTGTCACATTTTGGTCATTTTCATATTTCAAAGTTTTTCACTATTGTATTAGTTATGGTGATCGGTGATCAGTGTCTTTGATGTTACAATTGTAATTGTTTTGAGGTGCCACAGCCCAACCACACCCAGATAAGATGGCGAACATGACAAATGTGTATGTCTGACCGCTCCCCTGACTGGCCAGTCCCTCATCTCTCCCTCCCCACAGGCCTCCCTGTTGCCCGAGACACAGGAATATTGAAATTAGGCCAGTTAATAACCCTACAGTGGCCCCTTAAAGTGTTCATGTGAAAGGAAGAGACAAACGTCTGTCACTTGAAGTTGAAAGTTAAAAATGATTAAGCTTAATGAGGAAAGCACACAGGAAGCAGAGATAAGCAAAAAGCTCAGCCTCTTGTGAAACTGTTTTATTGCTGACATGGAGAAGGTTTTAGTGGCCTGGATAGAAGCTCAAACCAGCCACAGAATTCTCCTAAGCCAAAGCCTAATTAAGAGCAAGGCCCTAACTCTCTTCAATTTTATGAAGGCTGAGAGAGGTAAAGAAGCTGCAGAAGACAAGTTTGAAGCTAGCAGAGGTTGGTTCATGAAGGTTAAGGGAGAAGAAGCTGTCTCTAACATACAAGTGCAAGGTGAAGCAGCAAGATGTCTGGAAGATCTGGCTAAAATGAAATAAGTAATGAAGGTGGCTACACTAAACAACAGATTTTCAGTGTAGATGGAATAGCCTTACATGGGAAGATGCATTTAGGACTTGCACAGCTAGAGACAAGTCACTGTCTGTCATCAGAGCTTCAAAGGACAGGCTGACCATTTTGCTAGGAGCTAATGCAGCTGGTGATCTGAAGTTGAAGTCAGGGCTCATTTGATGTAAAACTCCTAGCACCCTTAAGAATTAGGCTAAATGTATTCTGCCTGTGCTTAAAATTTTTTTTATATAGTTTATTTTTGAGACAGAGAGCATGAGCGGGGGAGGGGCAGAGAGAGAGAGAGGGAGACACAGAATCCGAAACAGGCTCCTGGCTCTGAGCTGTCAGCACAGAACCCGATGCAGGGCTCGAACTCCCGAACCGCGAGATCATGACCTGAGCCGAAGTCAGACACTCAACCAACTGAGCGCCCCAGGCGCCCCTTCCTGTGCTGTATAAATGGACCAGCACAGCCTGGGTGACAACGTGTCTGTTTACAGCACTGTTTACTGAATAATGTAAGCCTGCTGTTGAGACCTGCTCAGAAAAAAAATGATTCCTTTTAAAATATTACTTCTCAGGGCACCTTTGTGGCTGAGTCGGTTGAACGTCTGACTCTTGGTTTGGGTTCAGGTTGTGATCTCACCGTTTGTGAGTTCGAGCCCCTCATTGGCCTCTGTGCTGACAGCTGCAGAACCTGCTTGGGATTCTCCGTCTCCCTCTCTCTCTGCCCCTCCCCGTTTCTCTCTCTCAACAAACATTTAAAAAATAAAATATTACTTCTCACTGACATTGTATCTGGTCTCTCAAGAGCTTTGAGGGAGATGCACAACAAAATTAATGTTTTCATGCCTGCTAACATAACATCCGTTCTGCAGCTCACGGATCAAAGGGTAATTTCTACTTTCAAGTCTTACTATTTAAGAAATACGTTTCATAAGGCTACAGCTGCTTCGTAAGGCTACACCTGCCGTAGATAGGGATTCCTCTGATGGATCTGAGTGAACTAAATTGAAACCCCCTGGAAAGGATTCACCGTTCTAGATACCATTAAGAACATTTATGATTCATGGAAAGAGATGAGACTCTCAGCACTAACAGGAGTTTGGAAAGGTTGATTTCACCCTACGTGGATGACCCTGAGGGATGCAGCGCTTCAGTGGAGGGAGCACTGGAGACGCTCCGGGTGTGGTGGGGGCGGCAGGAAACTGGAATTAGACTGGAGCCTGAAGACGGACCGAATGGCTGCGATCTCATGATCAAACTTGAATGGATGAGACGTTCTTGTGCAGGAGCAAAGAAGGTGGTTTCTTGAGATGGAATCTACTTCTGGTGGAGATTCTGGGAAGTTTGACCTCAGAGAATTTAGAATATTACATAAGCTTAGTTGATAAAAGCATAGGCAGCATTTGAGAAGATGGACTTCAGCTTTTGAAAGAAGTTCTCCCATGAGTAAAATACTATCAAACAGCATTGCATGCTACACAGAAATCACTCATGAAAGGGACAGTCAATGCAGCCAACTCACTTTTCTTATTTTAAGAAATTGCCGCGGCCACGCTAGCCTTCAACAACCACCACCCTGTTCAGTCAGCAGCCATCAGTGAAGAGGCAAGACCCTCTGCAGCAAAGAGATTACCCTTTGCTGAAGACTCTGATGATTAGCATTTTTTAGCATTAAAGTATTTTTTAATTAAGGTATGTACTTTGTCTTTTTAAGACATAACGGTATTATAGATTTAATAGACTACAATATAGTGTAAGCATAGCTTTATATGCGCTGGGAAACCAAGTTCACTGGATTCATTTTAATGTATGATGTATTATTTAATACAGTGTGTTGTGGTTTGTCCGTACAAGTCCTTTATCAGATACGTGTTTTATAGATATTTTCTTTCTATTTATGGCTTATCTTTCCATTTTCAAAACAGTGTCTTTCACTTAATAGAAGCTTTTAATTTTAGTGAAGTTCTACCTACCAATTAATTTTGTGCTTCATGGATTGTGCTTTTGGTGTTACAGATAAAAGGGCATTGCCAAACCCAAGATCACCTATATTTTCTCCTGTTTCATAGTTTGCATTTTACTTTAAGTTTATGGTCCCCTCCTCTTTTTTTAATGTTTATTTATTTTGAGAGAGAGAGAGAGAGAGAGAGAATTCCAAGCAGACACCACGCTCAGAGTGGAGCCCAATGTGGGGTTCAATCTCACGTCTGTGAGTTGATGAACTGAAATCAAGAGTCAGACGCTTAACCAACTGAGCCATGTAGGTGCTTCTATGGTCCCTTTTGAGTTAATTTTTGTGAAGGGTATAAGGTCTATCTAGATTCATTTTTGGGGGGTTCGAGGGGACATGTGGATATCCAGTTATTCCAACCATATCTGCTGAAAAGACTGTCCTTCTCCACTGCATTGCCTTGGCTCCTTTGTCAAAGGTCAGATGATTATGAGGGCTTATTTCTGGGCTCTCTGCGTGCTCTCTATTTTGTTTTATTACTCTATTTGTTCTTTCACCAATACCACCCTATAGTGATTGTTGCGTCTTTTTAGAAAGTCTTAAAATACGGTAGTGTCAGTCTTACAGCTTTGTTCTTCAACATTATATTGGCTGTTCTGGGTCTCTTGCTTCTCAATGTACATTGTAGAATTACTTTGTTGATACACACAAAATAACTTGCTGGGCTTTTTGTTGGATTACATCAAATCTGTAGATCAGGTGGGAAAGAACTGACATCTTGACAATATTAACTTTCCTATCCATGAACCTGGAATTTCTCTCCATTTATTTAGAGTCTTTGATTTTCTTCATTAGTCATACAGCTTTCTTCATATAGATCTTATACATGTTTTGTTAGATTTATACCTGAGTGTTTCTTTTAATGTAAATGGAATGTAATTTCAAATTCTGGCTGTTCATTGCTAGTTTGCAAGAAACCAATCAACTTTTGTATATTAACCTGGTATCCTTCAGCTGTGCTATCACAGTTGCATTTTAGTTCCATGAGTATTTTCATTAAGTTTTGGGATTTTTTTTCTACACAATGATGTCATCTGTGAACAACATTTTATTTCTTTCTTTCCATTTTATATACCATTTATTTCTTTTTCTGCATTGGTAGGACTTCCAGTGTGATGTTGAATAGGAGTGGTGAGAGCAGGTGTCTTTCCCTTGTTTCTGATATTAGTGGGGAAGCATGTAGTTTCTCTCCCTTAAGTGTGATGTTAGGTGTAATTTTGGTTTTTGGAAGATGTTCTTTATCAAGCTGAAGACATTCCCCTCAATTCCTAGTTTCCTGAGAATTGCTAACATGAATGGGTCAGTATTGGATTTTGTCACATGCTTTTTATATATCTATTGATGTAGGATTGTATGATTTTTTCTTTGGCCTGTTGGCATGATGGATTACGTTAGTTGATTTTCAAATGTTGACAAGGTATAATTTACATACCTTGAATAAATATGACTTGGTTTTGGCATATAATTCTTTCCATACATTATTGGATATAATTTGCTAATATTTTGTTGATGATTTTGCATCCATGTTCATGAGAGATACTGGTCTGTAATTTTCCTTTCTTATAACGTCTTTAATTTTGGTGTTAAGATGATACTAGTGTCACAGAATGAGTTAAGAAGTATTCCCTCTGCTTCTGTCTTCTGGATGATTGTGGAAACTTGATATAATTCTTCCCTAAGTATTTGATAGAACTCACTATTGAACCCCTCTGGGCCTGGTGCTTTCTGTTTTAGAAGGTAATAATTATTCATTCAATTCTTTAATAGAGAGAGGCCTATTCAGATGATCTGTTTCTCCTTGTGTGAATTCTGGTAGATTTTGTCTTTCAAGAAATTGGTTCGTTTGGTTTAGATATCAAATTTGTGGGCCTGGTTGTTCATAATATCCTTTTCTTCGCCTTTTAATATCTAAGAGTGACAGCACCTATTTCATTTCTATAGTAGCAACTTCAATCTTTTCTCTCTCTTTTTTTCCTTAGCTAACCTGGCTAGAGATGTATCAATTTTATTGATCTCTTCAAAGAACCAGCTTTTAATTTCCTTCAGTTTTTAATACAATTTACTTTTCCATGGATAGAAACTTTTATTTTGATCTCTACAGAGCACTTGGCATGGTTCTGCATGTTCTTACCCTGTGTTATTTAATGCCTAACAAAGCCCAAACTTACTAAATAATTTCTAACCCCCTTTATTTCTCTTTGTAGTTATATATAAAACCATATTTTTCTGAAATGCTCCTTTCAGCCTTTATTTTCCTTTGAAAGTTAACTGATAGAGTCTCAAAGTAACTTACACATTATTTCAGAGTGAAAAGTCCAAAGAGAAAGGGTTTACTGATGCAGCAGAATCCTTGATAAACCAACTCAATAAGAGATACAAACCAAAGGATGACATAAAGTCTACAAGAAAATTCAAGGAGTCTTTGACTGACAGGTATATACTTAAATTTTAGACATAAATATTTTTCTGACAGATACAACTTAATTATTTCACAGTTTTAAGGTTAGTTTTGAACATGTTCAAATAGTACAAACACCTAGTTACTTACTTTTGTAAATAATAGGTGTTTAAATTATACTAGAAGGGAACTAAATTTGAAATTAAGCACTGTAGTATGTGATTATATTTTATAAACTATCAAAATACCGTATTGATATAGCATACATTTTCATAAATAAGTCTTTAGGCTATAGACATTTTAGGATTTTATTTATCGAGCCTACTGATGAGTAAGATTAAATACGTTTACTTATGTTGCTGAGCGAAATGAGCTGTGCTGAGTCGCTTTCATATAATAAATATGTATTTTTTTTCTGAAGGTTATGTCTTATTACAAGATGTTTCTTTATAGGTTTTAGGTGGTTAATTCATGTTTATGTTTAAATTAATTCTGGCCTCTTTACACGGCATGAAATAGTTCCTCTCATGGCAGAACCATTCATTTCAAATTGCTTGTCCCCTCTAGCGGCATGCCCGATTCTGCTTAGGATTCACAGTCACGGCGCTGGTGCTGTTGACTAGGAGGGGGGTTGCAGGAGTCTGAGACTAGGCCTGTCACACTGCAGTGATTTAAGACGTATGGAATGTAAACTTAGCGACCCAAATGTTTTACCTTATATGACGTGGCTTTTATGAAGAACACTCTACCGATCATTGCTTTTTAAATTTTTGACAAAATCTTTTTTACAGCAGTTTTTCAAACAAATCTGACCTACAGCTCAGTAAGGTACGTTTCATTTATTTCACTACACCTAATCTATAGTCAAACTCTGACATTTGACTGTAAACATAAAGTAGAAGCACAATAGGGTGGAATTAATGTCTTCAGCATGTTGAAAAATTGATTAAACAACCACAAGTTTAGTGGCAAGTACTCAAAATAATCCTTTCTGTTCTGCTTTTCAAAAAAAAGTTCCTTTTTTTTGTTTTAGTTTATTTATTTATTTTGAGAGAGAGAGAGAGAAGTGGCAGAAAGAGAGAGAGAGAGAGAGAGAGAGAATCCCAGGCAGACTCCGTGCTGGCAGTGCAGAGCTTGATGTAGGGCTCAATCTCACCAAACTGTGAGATCATGACCTGAGCTGCAATCAAGAGTTGGGCACTTAACTGACTGAGGGACCTAAATGCTCCAAAAATATTTCTTTTACATGTCTGAGTGTGATATTTTCACTTTCTGCTACCTGAGTCAATAAATCTTTGTTTTCATTTTTTTCCCTAGCTAATCCCATCTCTTCTGACAGTAAGATCTTTCCTAAGTCTGTGTTTCTGTTTAAAAAAATTATTTATGCAGGCTTAAAATACCAGTTGCCTTTGAGTTATTCCTCACACTTACTTTCTATCCATTTGATTTCAAGTTTTGAGGTTCACCTTCTGTACGTTCCTCCTAAATCCCCCTCTGCTGCCTAAGTAGCTCCCGTTTCCTAGTTTCAGTTCTAGTTTCTAATCCCTGGATTATTGCAGTGGCCTTTATGTAATTTTTTTGCCTCTAAGATTTCTCTTGCCAGTCCACCGTTCTATTCAGTACTGGCTTTTTCTCTTTTTAAGGCACACACTTCAGCCACGCCCTTCTGCTCAGATTCCTCAGGTTCCTGTTGCTTACTGAGCACAGACTTAGGCTGGCTCTCCAGTCCCTTTCCAAGTCTGTCTTTATTTCCTATTATTATTCCCTAGACATGTCTCCTTTAGTTGAAGCATAATAACTTGAGATTCCCCGAAGTGTTTTTCCTAAGTGTTTATTCTCTTTCCTTGCCCTCTTTAGGAAAAACTTTGAACTTTCAGGATGCTCTTACACTCTCCTGGTCATCAAAGCTTGATTCCACCTAGCGAGTCTTACTTCAGAGTCCACCTTCTTTTTGAAAACTTCCAAGGTGCCCTGACGCAGAGTCCAAATGGACAGAAATTCTGAATCTACACACCAATTTCTTTGTACCATTTTTTGATATTTTACTCACTCTTGCAGTTCTTTTTTCTCTCTGCTGTCTTCTAGTAGAGTGTGTCTGTGTAGAATCATTTGTGTACCCTGTGTAACACTTCTGCTTACTTTTGTATCTCTTTTTAATAGCTTGGCTTATTTTTGTGTCTTCTGTATTACCTACACACACTAGCATGCAGTAGTTGAATTTAACAGCTATATCTAAACGTTAAAAATCATATTGGAAAAGATAACTCAGATAAGCGATCAGAGGGGCAATATATTAAGGGATCAACTTTCTGGAATAATAGAAATAGTTATATATAAAATAGCCAAAATACATAATAAAATTGAATATAATAACAGCTAAAATGAATATTTAATTTTATTTTCAGCTTATTAGACTTCTGAGTATCTTTTTAGTAGGCAGTCATTTAGTGATATTAATGGTGATTTTCCATGAACCTTAGTCTCTCCCAAAGTTCTTCTATTTAAGACTTTAAAGTAAATGAGTCTGGAAAAAAAGAAGCGTGTTTGTGTTGTGATTCTGGAGTCACTGATGCTCCGCTTGTTAGGAAACCAGGGTAAAGGTCATTTAGCCCAGCCCGGGTACAACAGTGGCAGTTAAGTGTTAAAAGTAAGGATCTTATATTTTGTATCTAATTTACTTGCAGTTATGTTCTCAGTTAATACTTAAGTCTTCAAAATTTATATCAGTATGGATGCTGAATACTTTTATTCAGTTTACATGAAGGGAACAGCTGCAGATGGAACACATGAGTAGAAATAGGTAGAAAATAGATGAAAAATACAATTGCACGTGTTGTTTGCCAACTATACTAATGTGCAAGTTTGAATGGTTGTATATAAACTTCTTCTGTCTTTAGGAAAAAGTTCAGAAAAAGAGTTACAGACAACTGAAGACTACTTTTGTTAATGTTACTTCCGAATGCCCACTGTAAGTAATTTTCCATAGATCTTATAGTTTCATTCATATATGAAGAATGTTTATTATATAATGAAGTTAATATTTCTTTTCATTTTTACAGGAATGATGTTTACAATTTTAACTTGAATGGAGCTGATGAGCCTATTATAAAACTTGGAGTAAGCTAGAAATCAGCATTGCGTATTAGTTATTCAGTATTTATTTTGTATTCACTGTATTATTACAATGTATGCTTTTTGGCTTCCATTCTCTTATAGATATGCTTTAAGGTATTTTTAAATATTTTAAAACTTATTTTGTACCAATTTAGGTATATTTAGTTTCCTTTAAAATCTTTCTGACTGAAGTAGAGAAAATTGAGTAATTAGAGCCTGGGGGGGGACTCACCCTACTACATCAAGAAAATCTCTTTCTTTCTTGATACAAGGCATTTTAAAACAATTACTTATTTTGGTTTTAGTATATTTTATAGTGTTAACTTTCTTTTTATATGTAAAAATACTGCTGAAAGCTTAATTTTATTGATGCATCTAATGATAGGAAGTGATGAAAGCTAGAATTCATATGTTTATTTTTTAAAACTTGTTTACCTTATTTTGACACTAAGAAAAATTTTTTAATGTTTATTCACAATCTAGATCCAGGAATTTCAAGCTACAGCTACAGAAGCCTGTGTGGATAATTCAGTAAAATTGTAGGTGTTTTTATTACAATCAGATGGATTAGAGTAAAATAAGTTTCTCAATTGTTCTTTCTCTTCAGTGTGTCCTCCCCGTGTGTGTGAGAGGTTCTAACATACTGGGGATACTCGCGGCAGGGCTGCCCCGTTACGTTCCGGACACTCCAGCCTTTACTCCCGAACGTGACACACGTGTCCTCTGCACTTGTCACGTTAGCTGTGCTTGTCTGATGATGAAGCCGGAAGGCCTCAGTCCTTCATCAAACCTGTTATTTTTATAATGAACCGAGGTCAGAGGGGATGAGCAACTTGGCCAGAATTGTATAGTGAGCTAGTAAAAGACTCAGGCTGAAGACCCAGGTCTTGCTGTCCGGTGCATGTTACCTTAAGAGAACAATTAATTGCATTAATTAAAATTAATTAATGCATCTTTTTTTTTTAAGGATAGGTTTAAGGAATCATGATGAACTTGAACCTTCTCTCAAAACGAAAGATAAAAGAGTAAGTTATAATATCCTAATGTGTACATTAACAACTGTATTTAAAAAAAAAAAAACAATTTTCTGGGGTGCCGGGGTGGCTCAGTCGGTTGAGCATCTGACTCTTGGTATTGGCTCAGGTCACCATCTCACGGTTTGTGAGATGGAGCTCTGCGCTGACCCCACAGAGCCTGCTTGGGAGTCTCTCTCTGCCCCTCCCCCACGTGTGCACGCCTTCTCTCTCAAATACTTAAAAAAAAAAATGTCCATTGCCCAAGATGATCAAGCTCTAGAAAACAAAAATATTTGGTTTTTCCTCCTCTATGAGATTGTTCGTGTGCCAACTATGACTTTGTTATGGTCTCGGAGCTATTTGTAATCATCTACTAATAGAAGGTATGATAGCTTTAGTTACTTTCTTTGATGGCATTAGCTCATATCTGTGTAGAAGTAAGCTGTTTTAACTTTTAAACAACAACAAAATAGGAATTTCAGTCTCTGATCTGGATTTCTGGGTGACTTTCTGGTTATGTTTTCTTAAGGCCAGGTACATTAGTATGCCAAAAAATTAAGAAGTCAGTTTCTCTTGGCTTGAGTTGTTTCTGTTTTCTGTTTTTTGGCTTAACTTACCTTTAATGGTGTATAATGAGACACGTTTCTTCATCTATTACAAGGATTCTTTTTTGTTTTACTAGATTGTAGCAAATCATAAAAAGAAAAGTCTCTTTAGTGATACTGACACAGAATACAGATGTGATGACAGCAAGACCGATGTTAGCTGGCTGAAGGGGCCAAAATCAAAACCACAGCTATTAGACTATAGCAGAAATAAAAATGTGAAGAAGCAGAAAAGTGGCAAACCAAGTAAGAAATGACTTTTTAGAGAAATACTGCAAATGATTTTACCATGTCAACTACTTGAAATGCTTTGTTAGCTGATAAGTGTGTTTGTATGTAGGTAGTGCTGATAACTACATAGCCTTATAAATAGAAAAAACAGCAAATATAGCACAACACTACGTGGTTTTGTTTTTTGTTTTATTTTTAGTATTATGGTTGTGTAGAGATTACTTTTTTTTTACTGGGATATTAAAGACACAAAACATAATTGTCATATTCTTCGGTTCGTGCATACTCTCATCATTTGTCTGCTCGTGGCCTGCTGTCATACAGTTATTTGGGAGTTATTGTGGATAATGTGTTACCAAATACTCATGAACCCAACACCCTAATAAGCAGAAATCAAATCTTGGACATCCCATTTCCTGTCACACCTAACACATATACTCTTTAGGAGGTCACATAAAAACATAAGGAAAACCATTTTCTTGCAGAAATATTTTTGCCTAAATCTTCCACAGAATGTCTTCCCAGCATATGGCTTTTGCTTTGTCTAGTGAATGTCTTGAAGCAGTGGGATAAGAGTTTGAGGTATGGATTTTTGGCTAGACATACTGACCATTTTCCTAGCTTGTTTACTAAAACCCAAAGATTTTATATATTCCATTTTTAAAAGAAGACCTTTTAAATTGATATTTAAGAGAACCAGCCTTTATTTTATGTAAGGATAAAATATAACCAATAGTAGCCTCTGCATATGTGGGGAGGAGAGTGGGTGACAGCTTAAACAGGAATTACTAAGAGAAACCTGGAAGTGAAGCTTGGCACATGTTTGTAAATGAGGCTGAATCTTGAAAACGGGGCCAATCATCTCTGCAAAGAAGAGAAGCAGCAGGATTATCATATAGGAAAGAGGCTGCCTGAGACGGCAGCATGTGCTAATGCAGGGACGGGGGGTGGCGGGGCGGCCGGAGCACAGGTCAGACTTGTGCTAAGAGGCCGTTAGATTCACCGCACCTGCTCGAGGCTCTGAGGCTCTGGGACTTGGCAACGGTGTGTTATCAGCCAGGAGAAACTGATTCAAGTCCTGTGCCTCAGGGAGTTTATACTCATTTATAACTTCTTGAGGAAACATTCAAGGTTAGAATAGTCAGTAGTTTTAAAATTGAACTTCAGAGTGCACTGTTTTGTTTAAATGGCTGAATGCCTACAAGTCACTGTGTGGGGACTGGCTTATCAGCAGGATTGGAGGAGCTTTTTCCCAGAATCTCATTGCTTCCTTGGCTTGGATAAACCCATTTCCTAGGCTTCAGAGAATATTTAGAAAGTTGATTGTGCTTGAAAAGCAAAAAAAGGAATAGGGACTAAAGCTAGCTATTCTCAGTAAATACGGATGAATCTTAGAAACAACGAGGGGTGAAAAATAAAGCACACCATAGAATATTATATATGAGATGAAACCGTTTTATAAAGTTCATTATATTCTTTAGGGATAGATACCTGTGAAGTAAAACTTTTTTTTTTAAGACCAAGTGAATGGGAAACAATGCAAGATAATGAAAATATTCCCTTTTGGCAGAGGGGATATTGACAATCAGGGAGAGTGCACATAAATAGATAACATCACTATTCATAATCCACCTTTTAAATTGAATGATAGATGCAGAGGTGTTCACTTTATAACTTATGTTACCTGTTCTCACGCATGTTTAAGAAGTTTCATGGTATAAAGGAGGAGAAAAGAAGTTGATCACTTAAACCCTACTGCACACTATAAAGTTTTGAATGTCCGTTTGGCCTCAAATCATCTTGAAATTCAAATTTTTGAATGAATTTAAAATGTATTCTTACGATTTTAACTTCTATGCAGAAATATTCTAATAAATTTTAATACCAGTTCTTATTTGAAAAATTTAACTTTATTTTCTTGAATTGCAGGATCATCTTTGGAAAGGGGACAACCAAGATCTAAAATGGTAAAACCAAGAAGTTTGTGTTCAAACATCCCTTGAAAATTATTTTTCTCTTATGATGTAAAAAGCTTCATTTTTCATCTTATAATTTTATCCTTAATGTTACTTATTTCTCCAGAATTCTAGCCTTTGCATACATACTCCTACTTTCTGCCTCTTTGAATCATGTTGGCCTGTTTTAGGTCTGTTTTATTCTGTGATTATAATACCTATATCTGTTTCTCTTTTTTCTTCTCTTTTCTCTTTTTTATGTAAGTTAGGTAATACGTATACCAGGCCCCTCAGAGTTTTAGTGATAGCTATAAAAAGGGTATTGGGGGAGATACTTGGATGGAAAGATAAAATCCAGACTTTTAAAAATATTAGTCAGGAAGTTTATTTAATTCCTACAAATATTTTATGTATTGTCACATGACCAGTTGTATAGCAAAGAGCTTTTATTTCTTATATCTCACATATTGATCTACTAATTCAGAAATTTTCCTCCTAAAGACACCCAACAAAAATACCACCAAAAAGGAAGAGGAGACAGTTCCAGATGGGAGAACCAGACTTCCACGAAGAGCAGCAAAAACCAAAAAAAATTATAAAGACCTCTCAAATTCAGAATCAGAGAGTGAACAAGAATTTTCACATTCATTTAAAGAGAAGTTGCTAGTAAAGGTAAATAGATACAATTCAGACTAAAATTTTCTAAAAAGCCTGCCTGTTAAAATACTAAGTAGAGAAATAAAGTTTTCCAAAAATGTTGACTATGTCACATTTTAAGATTGAACCTTCTATATGAGAAATGTTATATACTAAAAATTGATCTTGAGGCAGTATGTTAAAATTTGTGGTAAGTTGGCATTAGTGTTACAAAACAGATGTTTGACTCTAGCAAAATTAGAACTTTAAGATAATATTTTTGAATTAGAAAAGCACTTGATTTTTCCAAAATTATACTTCAAAACAGTGCAGACTGTTGGGAAGCTGTGACTCTTTCTCTGAAGCCAAAATATTAGATCTGAGGTCCTTCCCATACACTGACCACCTGTGTCTATCCCTGACTTCTTTCTGTCTCTTAATGTTACAGACCTCTCCCCAGCCATCTGTGCTGGAAAGCTTTTTTAACAAAGTTAAAAAAAAAAAAAAGAAAGAAAAAGAAAGACAAGAAAAATAGTGCTTATAGTTTGCCAGGTCCTATTCTAAGTAGTTTATAGATTTAACTTCTTAAAGTCTCTTAAGTACCATAGGTGACTAGTACTACTATTATTGACATCTCATTTTACAAATGAGAAATTGAGGCTCAGAGAGATGAAGGAACTTGCCCAAGGTCACACAGCTAGGAGGTGGTAAAACAAAGGTTTGAACCCAGAGAGTCTGGCACTGAAGGCAGGTCTCTGATTGTTACCACTGTTCCTGATTGCACATAATTAAGCTTCCACCCTGCTTTGTTTATAACCCTGTTATCCTCTACTTGGAAGACTTTAAGAACTTCATAACTGATGTCCACATTTTCTGTCACTTCTTACTTTAATTTACTCTCCGTAAGTCAGATGAGTCTTCCCAAGCCCCCTTTCATCATCTCTTTCTTCAAAGAAAAATGCTGACAATCTCTATGTGGGCAGTCAGTCAGTGCATCAGAAGACCTTGGCAAACTCACTTTCCCTGCTCCCTGCTGTGTAACCAGAGCTGAAACAGCCAGATGGGCCAGCTTGTGACTCCCCAGCGACGCTGTGCAGCTCCACTCCCGGTGATCTGGTGGGAGTCTCCCCTCACCATCTTCTCTGTGACTCCCGGACACGTCAAGTGCCATGAAGTCCAGGAACTCTCTCTGGTTTCCCTAAACTGCGTATAATCTGCGTATACTTATTAACACTTGTGATATTATAGTCCATGTATTACATTCCCTGTGAATTTGTCATGTGCCTTCTATAAGCAGAAAGTCCTACACTACTCCTGTTGAAGCCCATCATACCCGTATGTAGTAACAGAAGATATTTAATATTTCAGCATAATTTATGTGTCCAAGTATAACTATGTATTTAAGCATAACTTAAAAATTATCAATATACTTAGGAGGAGAATATCCGTTCCAGAAGCAAAGCCATAAAGCTACCAAAGAAACAGAAGAAAGCCGCCTCTGCCGAAACACAGGAGGATAGAGCAAAAGAAGGGAAAAACTCATCTCTACCAAAAGATGCTGTAAGAGATAATAACCTTGGCTCATCTCCTGTATCTTTATCTGGGAGCGCATCACCTGCAGAAGTCATGAGATGTCAGTATCATTTTTTCTTTTAAATATTTAACAAGTTTCTATTATAACTTTGTGAAAACACAGTTTAAAGATTAATCTTAAATATGCTCCTCAAAGTTGTAGGTAGTAAGAACTCCAGCTTTTGAACTAGTTAATGCCAGTAACTTGGTCTTTGCTAAGTAGACGTGCAGGTGTCCTTCTGACACCCAAGGCTTTCATGGTGGGAAGTCAAAGACCAAATGGTTCAATGTGGAGAATATTTAATGTATATTTACAAACTGTAATGTGAAAGCTTAAGTCACCTCTTAGGCTTTTAATCCCCAAACATATTTAATAATGTGAAAATAATGATGGGGATTTCTGCTGTTTCTCTTTTACATTTCATTGACAAAAGTCTGCAAGGAATATCATGGTCATTCTATGGACCTATAGTGGATTATCTTCACAAATTGAGATTTGCTTTTGTTTAAAGATAATTCACAAAGAAAAATTCATAATCTTTGGAACTCTGGGATACACACACACATATACACACACACATGTTTTTCTAGTATAGTAACTATAAGTTTGCACTTTTTGTCAGTTCTTTGAGAATTTTTTAAAGCATTTCCAAGTATCCATAAGTTAACATATACTTCCTCCAAAGTAGCTGTTTTGTTCTTTACTAGAATATTTTCTATGCTGTTCAGGACCACTGACCTCTCAGATAACCACATGCCAGAACAGAGATGCACATGCCCTGATTTGATCTGAAAACTGAGAGTCCATTTACACTACGACCTATTTCAGCCATGAATTTCCTCAACTGTCCATGAAGGATATAGATAAGATGATTTCCCAGGGCATCTCCAACCAGAAAGTTCTGTGACTTTACCATGTAACCGTTCTGGCTATGATGTCAGAATACTCAAGATAATGCTTAGGGTGATCATTACAGTGCAGCTCAGCTCATACTATAGATATTTTTGTGTGAAATTTTGAAAGTTCTTATAATTACATCTTAAATGGAGCCATTAATATTTTTCAAAGTCTTACAAATTAAATTATTTTAATATAAATTAAAATTGATTTATTAGAAGTTTATCTTTTTAAATACAGATAAGGATTTGATAAATCATTATAGTCTAGGATTTCATCATACTATTTCTGAAGCAGACATCAATGATAATACCTGTCATCTGTGTTTTGTGTTTTGTGAGGCAATATAGGTATAGAGAAAATAACAGAGAAGGATTTTACTCAGGATTATGACTGTTTAACAGAATCCGTATCACCTTATTCAAAAACTTCATCACCTGACTCTTTAAACAGTACATATGGAGGTCCAATAAGGTCACCTAAAAACAGTGACAAAAATGTATGTGCAAGAGAACGTTGCTCACCAATTCCACGATCCTTCTTGTTGGTAAGAATATACGTTATTTTCTTCCTTTACCAGATACATTCAAAGTGAGGAAATCATTTCCCTCTAATTTTAATCAAGCGCACATTGCTTGTCCGCCTAGCTTAGGGTTCTGGGTTTGGTCAGTGGGACAAGAATAACATCCTGATGAGTAAACAGCCTCTGTGAAACTGATGGCCTAATAAATAGCTGTGCAGGAGGAAAGGTGTGGTGGTGTGAGAAGCACTGAGTGCTGTGTAGAGTATTCTGATAGGAATGATCACTGCGACAGAGGTGCTACTCACTTGTCTATGCGTCAAAACCATGTAGTTCATAAATGAATGAATATTAAAATGAACAGAGTTAGTGGTATAGTGGAAAATTCTTTCTTCTTTCTCTTTTTTATATTGTTATATGTACCATTTCTTAATATGGAGGTATATTCAAAGTGTAAAAAGACACTAAAGATAGGAATCAATTATGGTCAAAGTGAGGAACCATAGCTAAAAATGTTATGCCTACGAAGAGGAGTTTGAAGTTGTGGCTACTTCAGTACCAGTTTAAAACCCACCCCACTGTCATCCCCTTTTGGCTTGGGTTGTATAGATGGCTTAAATTGGAGAATTTTATAGTTCTCTTTGGGTCTCTAAGTTATAGAACTGGTTGCCAAGATAATATAATTCACTGCAGCTGGGTATAGCTGAAAGAGTTTCATGTGAGACGGAATTGCATTTAAATCCTGACTCCACTCTTTGTTTGCTGTGTAACATTTTACAAGTTAATGAATCCCTCTGCACCTCACTTTTCTCATCTGTACAGTAGGGTAGTGAGAAATTAGTCTGTGCAAGCAGAATATGTGATACGTAGTGAGTACCCAAATATAGTCTTCTTTTGATCTGTGCTGACTTCCAGCTACAGACATGCAGTTAATGAGTTCTGTGTACCTACGGCCCAGATCTGAGGCCTCTGACAAAACCAAGCTTCCGTCCTACTTTGAACCAAATGTTTGTATTTCTGCAGGATGTTAAGGTCCTTTTATTCTGTTTAACCAGTAGTTTTCACAGAGCATATTTTTCTAACAAAGTCTCTTACGAGACCTCCAGTGTACCAAACACATAAAAATGGAGCCACACCAGGTAAAGCCGACAGGCCTAAGCCCTAGGCTACTCACCCCCCATCCCGGGTTACTCCCAAGGCACCTTCGCAAGGCTCTCCATTCCAGAGCGCCAGTTTTCCACTAGATCTCTTCCCGTGGTCCTTGGCTCTGCCGCCCTTCGTGTCCCTGAGCCCTTTAATCCCCAGCACCCTCTCTTGCAAATCTCAAACCCTAGGGGATGCCCTGCCCACTTTGCTTTCATCCTACTCTGTGCTAGTAGGAATTTTAATTATTGCATATTTATTGGCCATTTGTTTCCCATTTACTGTTGACTCTGAGATAGTAGAAATTTGCTACATAAATTAGCTCTGTCAGTTTACACTCTCCATCACTGCTCTTGGATAGTGGCCATATTTCCCTACGGTTTTAACTGTTACCACATGTTCTGTTTTCACCAAGCTGATGTGTAGTATGTAACTTTAATTTGCATTTTACTGATTAAAAACATCAGTGAGTATTTTGGCCATTTTGTGAATTGGCTTTTTTTTTCCCCCTAATTTTTTAATTGTTTGATTTTTTTCTTATAAATTTGTAGGCGTTCTTAAAATATTCTAGATATTCTATATTGGTTATGTATGTACAATGCAAACATCCTTTTTCCAGTAGCTATAATTTCACTTAGATAAAAAAAAATTTCCATATCACAAAACATAATGACATTTACCAGAGTCTTTTTGTGACCAAGAAATCCCTCAGTTATTATCATATTTTCCTGTCAGTTAAAAATGTCTTAAACACTGTTAGGTTTTCAGTGTTCCTAGGGAGTTAGTGCAGCATCCTGCACGTGCACAAAGGCCCTCCAATCTCCATCGTTTGTTATGCTGATCAGGCCGTAGCCCCGAGGGCCAGCTCTTGGGACACTGTTCTTGTAACCGGCCAGTCTGTCTCTGTGCTAATGCCACAGTGCTGTCATTGGTATAGTCTTTCACACTTGCATGGTGTTTCACCAACCTCCACCCCTCTCATTCTCTTACTTATAAATCCCCATGGCCCTCTAGTCGTCCATATAAATTTTGGAACTACTTTAAGGGAAGAATTGCCATTTCCCAGTATTGATACTGGGAGCTTTCTCACCGTATGTTTTTCTCTCTACATTTTGGTGTTATGCCAAATCTTCCACAAAGAAAATAAATTCCTATATCTTATGGATTTTCTTTTTGCTGTATTAAACAAAAACTTTAAAAGTTGTCTGAGCTTTTAATTTTTTTGCTTTGTATAGAAGCACTACAGATTTTTATATCTCCAGCTACCTTCATTAATTTTGTCATAATTCCCTGCCTAGGTTTTCTTGGATGTTGGACAGTTCCTCATGATACTTTTTTGCATTTTCCATTCTGGTCCTTATACTCTTTTATTGTTCAGGTGACTGTGACCTCTGGGGCAAGTGAAATAGATGCCACACTAGCCGACATACTTTGCCATAGGCTTTGTAAATACTTACAGATTAGCGTTTCAGTTGTCCAAGGACTTTTTCCCTTTCTGTTAATGAATGGGTGTTGAATTTTAATAGCATGAATTATTCCCTTGAAATAGAAGTCATTCTGGTGTAATATTGTTGTGGTTTTGTTTTCAGTTTTAAATAACTTTCTAATTTCCTTTGGGTTTCTGTAGGTCTTGTGCATTCATAGCCCAGACATTCTCCAGTTAATAATACTGTTGTGTATAGAAAACATATAAATTCTCTGGTACTTACACTAGAAACACAGGATTCCACCAGCTACTCAGATGAAAGCACTGATAGTTCAGAAAAAAACAGTATATGAAAATTGAACTGACACATGACGATGAACATCACGTACAAGAGCAGTAGAGGTTAGAAGGGTAGTAGAGCCAGCAAACTTAAACTAAGATTGTTCTTATAAGAACAGACTACTGGCCCTAAATAATAAATGTATTTTAATATTTTTCAACTTATTACTTTAAAAAACATCAGATTTTCAAGATTCAGATCATGGAAAAAGGTTGAAATTTTTTAAGTGAGATGTTGTAAGTTCTTAAATAGTGGAGATATAGTTGCTGAGCCACTGGCTTAGGTACTTACAACTGGGACTTTCTGGTTTCACGATAATTTAGAAATCGGTTATACTTTGTGCCACTATAGCAGTCCATCAACAGAAATGTTTTTAATAATCTGTAAGACAGAACGCTAGGGCAGAATTTTACAGCTCGAGGGGGAGGGCTGGGATGGGACCTAAACAAAAGTATCTGAAAAAAGAAGGGGCAACATTTGCAAATTATTTGCTTTAGGATTTGAGAAAGATGGTCAAAGGCGAAGCCACGAGCACCTATAGAATTTTTTTTTCCAATTTCTATTTCTAACACCTGTTTTAGGGAACTCATTCCGCATCTCCACTGTCTATGTCTAGTGAAGGAAGAGAGCAAATACGGTGTGACGTTCCTTGTGAGTCTACTCATGCATCAGGTTTGTAGTCACAGCATTGCTTTAAAAACAGGATTACTGAACTATGAAATTTCACTCTCTAAAGCAATTATATTTTTAGCCATACCATTTATTCAGTTTAGTTAATGTCAAAGTGAAAATAAGGCTGGATAGAATTTAATGCATGGCTGCCTAAAAGAATGCAAATAAATCACTGAAAGGCTTTTTTAAATAAAAGGAAGAAAATAATTAGGTTATTTTTAATCAAGATTGTAGTGCTATTGTTTTTTAACTGTTCTTAAGGCCCTACACCATGTCTTAGTCACAAACGAATGTACATAGAAGAAGAAAATCTAAGTAATGCTGAAGTAGAATTGGAAGACGAGGAGGAAGGGGGAGTATACTTGCCTCCCAAAAAACTATCTAGAACTGAAGATACAGATAATCACACTTACAAAGGTAAGTAGATCAAATGCTTGTGTCAAAATGCAATTAATTGTGGAAGGGGGTTCCTTAGCTCTTAAATCGCGCACACACAAGGGAACTTTGGATAAGTCTCATAAGGATGATGCTCTATCACCGAGTTCACTTTATGTGAATAATATGGTAGTAAGGGTCTTTTAAATCTTATAAATCTTATCGTTCTGTTGCTGATTACCACATGTAAGTTTTACTAACTAGAGTATAAATTAAGGATAGATTAGTATGTCACTAAATATTTGGTTATTAACATGGAAATAACCAAAAGTAATCGTAATTAAAGTTAAAAAGTAATCGTTCTATTTCAGTGTTAACATTTTTGCCTTAATACCCATGGCAAGAGAATTTTTTTAAAAAGAAAATATTTTTAACTGCCTTTTATGTCACATTCTTAGATCACACATAGAATCTGAAAATAAGATTTTGTTCTCAGCCTCATGACAAGTAAGTCTAAGTTTGTAAATAATGCATATTGTAACTTTAGCCGTTTGTCTCCATTGTTTAGTATCTGAAAGTATATCTCCGTTATCCACAAATGACTTGTCTCTTCCTGCGGAGAACTGGGAAAGTGAAATTTCAGGTGTGGGGGTGATGTGTGAGAAGTTCAATACAGAATTTAAGAGGAAATTTCATGTAAGTTACCATTCTTTAAATGACAGTTTATACCCAATAATGTGGTAATATGCCACCTGTCTACTAATCTAGCAGCTCGTTTGATCCTTTGGCAACAAAACACCCATTTATGAATTCGCTTTTCCTCATGGACTGGTGAAAAGCGGAGTATTTGTCTTCTGAGCCAGGTTTCTCTTCTCAAATCTGTGCATTATTCATATTCTTTCTTTTCCTAGATTCTTTGTCTTATTTCCCTTTGCAGTTTGTTTGCCATTTTGATTCTTCGTGACTTTTTTCTGAACAGTTTTCTTTCCATGCCTCCTCTTTTCATCGCATGGAAATGACTGCCAGCACGGTAGCTGGAATCAAGCAGGAAGCCAGAGAAATCCCCTCGCACTGTTTTACCGGGTCACTCCTCATGGTGCCGCATCCCCGGGGCTCCAGTGACGTGATGTTTGCAAAAATGCTTTCTAAACAACGTTTCACTGTTGTTTTCTCCACCACCTGCCCCTCTGTCTGACATGCTGCATTGGGGACAGTCCTCTTTGCCTCCTGTTACCGTGTGTGGAAAACCCCGCTCGTCATCGGCCCCCCATGCTCTTGTCCCTCCCTCTGAGATGATTTAAGATTCTGTATATTTTCATTATCAAAGGTCAACCTGTACACAGAGAAGCCCTGGTTTCTGCGTGTCTCTTCTGCTCTGCAGGTGGCTAGCTCCAGCGAGTATAGTTTTGTGGAAGACAGTAATGATCCTGAGTGTGAATTTAGGCTCTGTTCCTGAGGAGGGTTATGATCTCTGTAATTATGCAGTATAGCATTTTTATAAATAATGTAGAGTGTGGTGTCCTTAGGGAAACAGACACCGCTCACACAGCTTTTTTATGAACCCTTCAGTGTAAATCACCAAGTTTCTCATTTCTCACTTTGCTTAGTCATTTGCATGGTAAAGTCGTTGTTCTTAACATAGTCTTAGATTATTTATTGTTTTGTAAAGAGTTTTCAAGTTAAAAATGTTTTTCAGATCCGTCAAAAAATAATGGATTATTTTGCAAAGCAGTCTTGGAAAACAACTCAGCAACATCTGAATATGGTGAACCACCAGATTCAGGAGTACAGGTCTGTAATAAAAACCTTGTTTGCAATCTTCTGAATGCTCTAGTTTAAAAAAAATTCTCATTTTGTTTCTTTAATAGGATCAAAAAACTTGATAAATTCCAATTCATCATCATAGAGGAGCTGGAGAATTTTGAAAAAGATTCACAGTCTTTAAAAGATTTGGAGAAGGAATTTGTGGTTTGTGCTTTTAAGAATTTTTTTGAAGAGCTACACTTAGGAAAACTTCTGTTAATTTTGTTCTTTAGAAAATAGTTTTAGGGGCACCTGGGTGGCTCAGTCGGTTAAGCATCAGCTCAGGCCATGATTCATGGTACTTGAGTTTGAGCCCCACTTTAGGCTCTGTGCTGACAGCCTAGAGCCTGCTTCAGATTCTGTGTCTCCCTCTCTCTGCTCCTCCCTTGTTCACACTCTGTCTCTCTCAAAAAATAAACATTAAAATTTTTCTAAAATAGTTTCAGATTTCATATATCCCCACTTATAGATTGAAGCTTATGAGTAAGTACCTTTGATAATACGGGGAAAACCCTGAGACAGTGTACGATGTCTAGAATATGCTTAGCATCTAGCCAAGTTGTTTATTTAAATTAGGAACAGGAATATAGGAATTCTTCAAGTTTCATTTTTTTGTCTTTTTAAATGTAGGATTTGGGAGAGAAGATATTTCAGAAGTTGAGTGCCTATCAGAAAAGTGAGCAGCAGAGGTTGGTGTGGCATTCTTACTGACTACAGCCTAAATACATTTTTAACTTTTAAATAATATAAACCTCACCACTATATTATAGCAATTTAAAATGGTAAATACAAAGGTAACTTCCTTTGTTAGGCTTCACCACTTGAAAGCGTCACTGGACAAAAATGTCTTCTACAGCACTGATTACGAAGAAACTATTTTTACATCTGAGGTACAGCCTTTTTTACATTCTCATATATAATCTCTCCATACTTTTTTGCTGTGAAAATATTACCGTAAACGTCACAGGTGAAATATTGATTTACAGATGTGCGCGCTGAAGGAGGACATGAAGGCGCTGCAGGAGAGGCTGCTGAAGGACATGGTGAGCCGCGCTCTAGCGGGCGTCTGTCCACACGCCTTTGTCCTGCCGTGTGGACGGAGACAGTGGTCTTAGTTCTTGAAATTATTCTAGAATAATGGAGCAGATTGATAGGAAAATATTAATAGCAGTGATTTAAATGAGTCCCTCCTAAAGAAAAAAAGAATGGAAATGTTTAAATGAGCTAAAAGAATACTTTGTTCTGTGCCTAAGCACTGTAGCTCGCAGCGGACCTCTGCGTGCCCTCCGCAGGTGTGCCAGCGCGGCGCTGCCACATTTACCGTCCACTTGGGCAGCAAGACTCCATTAATGTGGATTTGAGGATAAAAGTAGTTGACTTTTGGAGTTGATTCCAAAGGTCTACTAGCCCAGCAACTGCATTCTGGGGGGAAGGCACCTGGGGGTGAGGGGTCCAAAGGCACTGCCCTCAAAAATGGTGGGCACTTGTCTGTAGACTTTACTACATCCTGAAATTTCGTTGTTTTTTTTTTTTTAATTTTTTTTTATTTCTAGGAGAGAGAGAGAGAGACAGCGTGAGCAGGGGAGGGTCAGAGAGAGAGGGAGTCACAGACTGAAACAGGCTCCAGGCTCTGAGCTGGCAGTCAGCACAGAGCCCGACGCGGGGCTCGAACCCACGAACCGCGAGATCATGACCTGAGCAAAAGTCGGACGCTTAACCGACTAAGCCACCCAGGTGCCCCTACATCCTGCAATTTCAATAGAACCTCCATACGCTGAGAGAGTAGAGGAGCAGCCTCTTGTGGCGAAGACAGTTTAGCTTGAAGCAGCCTGGAAAGAAATTTCAACAATTTGGGATTTAAAAGACTGGATCTCTACACATTGATCATCTAGAATATCTGCGCCGAGCCTGGAACTCTGTAGATACTTAGATCCTGGGCAGCGAGATAGAATGAGCACTAATACAAAGTACCTTTAGGAAAGGGGTTGTTTTAAAAAAGAATCCTGAATAATAGCTAGCTTTTTTTTCTCTGTTTGATGGTTTTATAGTGATAATTTAAAATCTAAGTGTGATTTTTATTTTTCCCTCCTGGCCATAGCAAGAAGAGGAGCTTCTTAATGTACGCAGAGGACTGATGTCATTATTCATGGCTCATGAAAGAAACGTTCATGTGTGATGTCTAGCTGTTATCAGTACGCTGTAGCCTCCTCTTCCTGTTGCTGTAAATGGAAGTATCACAGCAGCTCCACAAACAGTACTACTGTCAGAGCCTCCAAGTCCAAAGAAATGTCGTCTTATGGATGAGAAAGAATCCAACCTCAGGAGACTTTAGTACTATGCAGACCAATCTCTTTTCAGGGAGAAATTTGGGGGAAATCAAATAGTAAAAGGAATTTTGCTTGTTTTTGTAGTACTGTTTTTGTTGGACAAATCTTAGCGAGTTAACTATACTCACAAAACTAGTATTTTTTAATAAAATGTATCATATAAAATGTATTTTTAAATGAATACAGTTTGGACTAAATATAAGGTATTATAAGGTATTACTAGTTCAGAACATACTACATGTAATACAAAGTTAGCCCTGCTGAGAAGGGGGAGAAGTCTCTGATGTAAAATGCTTACCGGCGTGTAAGTCAGCACCTCCAGCACCTGCTGGGGAGGTATTCATTCAGTTATGGCACCCGTGTTAGAAGGCGTTAAATAGCCTATAAAAGTTACTCTATTTTCTAAACATTTTAATTGTAGGTAGATAACTGCTAAGCATGCTGTTTTGACAAGTACTTTTTAAACTCTTAATGGTAATATTTTGCTAGAATATAAAAATGTTTAATTGTATATTAAAGTTGAAATAAATGCTGTGTCACTTGAATAAGTATTATAATTTTATGAATCATCTTCCTACTTGATGACCATTGGGTCAGACAAAACATCCTGTACAACCAGACGTCTGAAGTATGAAAGGAAGCGGCCTCGCTCACTCTTGCTTGCAATGCTTAGCGCTAGCAGAGAGTTGGACTACTACCGGCACTGAAATGGCATGGACCAAGTGGCTTTCTCAGTGTAGACAAGCAGAAGAAAACCCTTCCCATCGTAGCTCTGCCCAGTTACCGATAGGGTCAGAGGCATGTTATGTCACGAGACAGTGACAGCTCTTGTGTCACAGTAAACACTACGCAGGACTTCTCGCATGACGGCATTCCTCCCTGCTCAGCTGCACGTGTGCTCCAGCCTGGGTTCGAGCTGTGACCCAGTCCATGCCAGTAGTTGTACCCCTCTGACCTCTCACCCTCCAGCCTGCTGTCTAGAGTCGTCCTGGGCTGTCACCCCACCCCTGTCCTGCAAAGCCTGTTCCCTTTCTTGTCCTTCCTTCCTTCCTTACCTCTTCTAGAGTATTTAGTCAGAAAGAACTCTCTCCTCTCACAGAATCTGCTAATTCACACCCCTCATTCCACAACCTGAACGTCACTGGAGGAAGATCATATAACCAAGCTTAAGTTTATGACTGCATATTTCAAATGGCTGCTTGGCAATCCTGACTCGCCCAGCCTGTTACTGCTTATCAATACTTCGGTCCTTGATTCTTTCCCCTGCAGCGGAGGGCCTCACTTCCTGCTTCCCTCATCCTTTCTCCCCGAAATGTGGCATGTTGCCCATGGCAGTGCTGGCAGTGCTGGCATTTCCTGATTTCTCGCATGCTCCAGTGGCTCATTTGCCTCTTTATTTAAGGACTGCCCCTCACTAGTGCCCTGCATCTGACTGTCTTTGTCGTCTCCGAAGGGAGTGTAGCCTATACTTACTAACACACACACAAAGCAGGGCCCTTGGCATCAAGCACCCCCCCACACAGTCTACTTCCCCACTCACCTTTGCCCAGAGCAGAGGAAAAGAATTTTCTTGTTACTATCTCAGCTTGTACGCTTCCTGTTTGCTCTTCATACCTTCTCAATCCACCTTCTTTACCTACCACTTCTCCAATCAAAATCATCAGTGGTTCAATTTACTGAGTTTAATCTCTATCTTAACTCAGCTTCTCAAGGCCCTGTCACCCAGAATTCGCCTGGCAGATTTTCCACTAGTCTCTTTCCTGGCTTCCCTTTTATCTCTTAATGTGGAACTCATTCCTCAAACTCTACTTCCTCCTTAGGTAACTTCATCTGGTTCCACGTAATCATCGTCTTTGTGTTGATGACTTCCAAATGTATCCAGGTTCTGACCTTTGCTTTGGACATCAGCATCTCATGCACACTCATTATTGCCGGTTCTAATAAGCATCCCAGGTCTCAAAACAACCCTTCATTTCTCTCCCGTGGCATTCTTTCTCAACACCAAAGGAAAAATTAAACATCGTCTCTCCATCTCAGTAAATGTCACTTTTAGCCAACCAACGATGCAAGCCAAAACCTAGAAAGGATTTCTCTCTTGCCCTTAAATGAAACTAAGCAGCCACTTAATCAAGTCCTGAAGATTTTTCTGCCCAAGTATGTTCCAGATGTGTAATTGCTGTCACACAGTCACTACTATCGACAGTGTCAGTACTTCTCACACAGACACCGCACCGGCCTCCCGCATGGCTTTCCAGCATTCGCACTTGCTTCCACAACCCTTTAATGACTTCGCAGCCAATACATTCTTGCTAAGTCGTAAATCCTAGCAGGCCACTTCATTGCGTAAGAGTCTGCAGTGACCGCACGCTCTTAAATAACTAATGGGCCAAAGAAGAAAGCAAAGGGAGATGAGAATATACTTTGGGACAAATGAAAACGCAGCATCCTGAAACTTCCGTGACTGAAATCAGCACTGAGAGGGACATTGACAGCTGTATGTTTATAGAAGTTAAAAATGAGTAAATCAATAACCCAACTTTAAAAAACTAGAAGAAAGAGTAAAGGACACCCAAAGCTGTTAGAAGGAAGAAAATAATAAAGATTGGAGATCTAAGGAAAAAACCACAGTAGAATAGAAAAGCAACAGAAAAATCAATAAAACCAAAAGTGGTAAACTATTATTAAACTGAGATAAACAGAAGACTAAAATCTCTAAAATCAGGAATGAAAATTGGGGCTATTACCACTGACCTTACAGAAATAGGATTATGAGAATACTAGAAACAGTCGTATGGCAACAAATTAGACAATGCATGTGAAAGTAGGACTTCCTAGAAACACAAACTACCAAAACTTCAGAAGAAACAAAATCTGAACATTCCTATAGTGTAAAGAGATTGAATCAGTAATCAACAGAGAATTCTACCAAATGTTTGAGAATTAACACCAGCAAATAGAAGAGAGATCATTCCTAACTCCCTCTATGAGACCAGCATTCCCTTGTTCCTAAAGTCCAAGACATCACAAGAAAACTACAGGCCAGTATATACCTTATGAATGTAAGGTAAAAATTCTCCACAAAACAACAGCAAGCTGGAGTCAGCAGCACATTAAAAGGGACACATTTAACGAAGGAGGTAAAAGATTTGCACATGTAAACCATGAAATGTTGGTTGAAATTAAAGAAGATCTAAGTGAGTGGAAGACACCCCAGGGTCATCGAGTACAAGACTTAATATTGTCAAGATGGCAGTCCTCTGAAATAATTTACAGATTTAATGCAATCCCTATCAAAATCCCAATGGCCTTTTTGCAGAAATAAAAATCTGATCCTCTAAAAATCAAATGGAGATGAAAGGGGCCCCACAAAGCAAAAACAGCCTCAAAAAATAATGCATTTGGAGTACTCACACTTTGCAGTGTTACACTTACTACAGAGCTACATCAGTCAAAACCGTGTTGTGCCTCAATAAGGACAAACATCTAGCCCAGTGGAGTGCAAAAATGGTGGTCCAGAGGGGTCTGCTCGCCTGTGGCCAGCCAAGTTTCATCAAGAGGGCCTGGACCATTTGGTGGGGAAAGGAACAATCTTCAACGCATAGCTCCAGGACAGCCGGCTAGCCCCACGCAAAACAGTGCTTGAGCCCTGACCTCACACCACACATAAAAACTGATCCAAAACCTAAAATAGCTAAAACTATAAAACTCATAGGAAAACATGGGGAGTAAATCTTCATGACCTTGATTTACAGTGATTCTTAGATAAGACAATTTTAAAAGCACCAGCAACAGAAAACAAGTAAATGGGACTTAAAAAAGAGAAAGTTTATAAAAGATATTTCATAAAAGTGAAAACCTACAGAATGGGAGAAAGTGCTTGCAGATCACATACCTGATTAGGATCTAGTATTTAGAATATATAAGGAATTTTACAACTAAGCAACAAATGACAAATGACCCAATTAAAACATTGGCGAAGGACTTGCATGACCATTCTTCCAGAGAAGATGTACACATGGTCAACAAGCACATGAACATTCACAGAATATCATCAGTCATTAGGAAATTGCAAATCAAAAACCATAGAGATGCTGCTTCACACTCCCCAGAATGGCGGGAATCAAGGAACAGAAAAAGTGTTGGCAAGCTTGTGCAAGAATTGAACCCTGCGTGCTTCCTGAGAAGAAAATACTGCAGCTGCTGTGAAACCAGTTTGGCAGTTCCTCAAGAGTTAAATGTGGAATCACCCTGCACGACTCAGCAACCTCACCCTTTGGTATCTACCCTAAGAACTGAAAACATGGTCGACAAACACCCGTCCAAGAATGTGCACACAGCAGCCCTTAGTCAGAACAGCCAATGTGGACACAGGCCACATGGGCATTACATGAATAAACATGTAGTATATCTACACATGGACTACTACTCAGCCATGAGAGGAAGAAGCATTGATTCATCTTTCAATGTAGATGAGCTTCAAGAACATTATGCTAAGTGAAAAATAAACACAAGAGGTCATACCGTAGGACTGGACTAATCCTCAATCTCAAGAATATGTAACCATGAGACCAGGCAGATGAGGCCACCAGGGGTGGGGGGGAGGGAAGTGAGGAGTACCTGCTTCAAGGGTGGCCAGGAGTCTCTTTGGTGATGGAAATGTTCTAGAACTAGATAGAAGTAGAGGTTGTATGGGTTTGTGAGTGTATTAAATGCCACTAAACTTAACTCTTCACATGGTTAACTTTTTGTCCTCTGCATTTCATCCTTCAATTTACTCTAAAAGGAAAACAACAACAACCCACAAAATCTCTCCAGAGGTGTCCTTTACTTTACAACCCAACCTTTAAGTCAGGAGGTAAAGTCCCTTCGTGTGGGGCACCTGGGTGGCTCAGTTGGTTAAGCGCCTGACTTCAGCTCAGGTCATGATCTCACGGTTCATGGGTTCGAGCCCCGCATCGGGCTCTGTGCTGACGGCCACCTCTGCATCCTGGAGCCTGCTTCAGATTCTGTGTCTCCTCTCTTTCTGACCCTCCCCTGCTCATGCTGTCTCTATCTCTCTCTCTCAAAAATAAATATTAAAAAAAAAAAGTCCCTTCGTGAGCTGGCGTCTGTCCCTTTCCTCAACCTTATTTCATACTTCTCTTGATCAGTAGATTTCAAGCAACATGTAGACTTGAACAACTACATTCCCAGTGTCTTTGCTCCTGGTAACTTCCTGTCCTTCAGAGAGGTCTTCCCTCACAATCTTATTAATGTTAATATCACTCCAGAAATTTCTTTCTTCCTCCCTTCCATCACCCCACTACTATACATTCTACAGGAAGAGGAACCTTTGTCTGTCTTACTCACTTGTGAATAGTAACTTATGTCACTACTTCCAGAAGCTAAAAAGTACCCCCAAAAGCCAGCTTGGGTAACAATAGATGAACAAGTAAGTAAGCAAACATCTAGGTAGGAATTTGCTGAAACCAGAGAGGGCCAATGTACCTAGAACTTCCTCAGATCCTCCAATTTTATACAGTTGCAGCATTTTACTAAAATTGATAAACTATTAGCCATCAGCCACTTGAGCCCCCAGACAGAGAAACCCTTTCCTTGTACTGCCTTCCTTACAAATGAAATTCTAAGTAGTCATGCCAAATCCTAGGGATTTCCATTTGCTTGGCCCCTTGGAAGAAATCTGTAGGGGTATCAAATGTGCATAGACTTTATCATCAAAGAAGAGGCTATATTTTTATGGTTATTTGTACTGTAGCTTTTGGGGATTTTTGAAAACATCCAGTCAAAAAAAGTTCATGGAAATATTCTAAAACATCTAGAGGAAAAGAATTCAGTACTTTTTCCCCAGGAATACAGATATTTGGGGGTTTTTTTTTAATGTTTTATTTATTTTTAGAGAGAGGAGAGATAGATAGCGTGAGCAGGAGGTCAGAGAGAGGGAGTCACAGAATGAAACAGGCTCCAGGCTCTGAGCTGGCAGTCAGCACAGAGCCCGACGCGGGGCTCGAACCCACGAACCGCGAGATCATGACCTAAGCGAAAGTCGGTCGCTTAACCGACTAAGCCACCCAGGCGCTCCCAGATATTTGGGTTTTTTAAAAAATGTTTTATTTTTGAGACACAGCATGGGTGGGGGAGGGGCAGAGAGAGAGAGAGAGGGAGACACAATCAGAAGCAGGCTCCAGGCTCTGAGCTGTCAGCACAGAACCTGACACAGGGCTCAAACCCACAAACTGTGAGATCATGACCTGAGCTAAGGTCAGACGCTTGACTGAACCACCCAGGCACCCCAGGAATCAGATGTTTTTAATGAGCTCTGTCTATTGTAGTCTCTGGAACTTCAGATACTATAACTTTGGTTTATGTGCCAATAGCAATAATTTTAAATGCAAGGAAGTTGGAAGGGTGTGGGCTTTCACACTAATGAAATGCCTGCTTTAACATCAATCGGGCTTTTATTGGGGTGCCTGGGTGGCTCAAAAGGTTAAGTATCTGACTCCGGCTCAGGTCACAATCTTATGGTTGTGGGTTCGAGCCCTGCATTGGGCTCTGTGTTGACGGTTCAGAACCTGGAGCTGCTTCAGGTTCTGTGTCTCCCTCTCTTCCACCGCACTCACGCTCTCTCTCTCTCAAGAATAAAGATTTAAAAAAAATTGTTTTTAATAGGGCCTTTATTATTCACCAAATAAAATGTACATTTTATGCAAGTCAACTACTGTCAATATGAGTTTATAATAAATACCGATGTTTGGGACAGAGTCAATGTTTAAAATTTTTAAAGCTTATTTAGAAATGAAATATAGCGGTTTTACTTTGCTCTGTGTAATTCATTTTTAACATTTGCTATTATATACTTATTTAAACTTAACAAATTTGGAGCAGGCTTTGGCAAATTTTCTAAAAGACCACATAGTAAATGTTTAGGCTTTGTGGACCAACAGGCAAATTTGAGAATATATATATGGGTCTCGTATAAACATATCAAGTGTAACCATTTAAAAATGTAAGATCCAGGGGCGCCTGGGTGGCTTAGTCGGTTAAGCGTCCGACTTTCGCTTAGGTCATGATCTCGCGGTCTGTGGGTTCGAGCCCCACGTCGGGCTCTGTGCTGACTGCCAGCTCAGAGCCTGGAGCCTGTTTCAGTCTGTGACTCCCTCTCTCTCTGACCCTCCCCTGCTCACGCTGTCTCTCTCTCCTGGAAATAAATAAAACATTAAAAAAAAATTTTTAAAAAAATAAAATAAAAATGTAAGATCCAGGGGTGCCTGGATGGCTCAGTCGGTTCAGCGTCCAAATTCGGCTCAGGTCATGATCTCATGGTTCATGGGTTTGAGCCCCGCGTCAGGCTCTGTGCTGACAGCTGGCTCAGAGCCTGGGGCCTGTTTCAGATTCTGTATCTCCCTCTCTCTCTGACCCTCCCCCTGCTCATGCTTGCTTGCTCGCTCTCAGAAATAAAATTTTTAAAAATGTAAGATCCATTCTTAGCTTGCAGGCCATTAAATAAAAGGTGGGGGGTCAGGCCAGATCTGGTCTGTGGGTGTCATCTGCAAGATACCTAGTGCAGAAGAAAGCTTTTAAAGGTCGGCTCTCTTCTTTATTATAAATCCCTTTCTTAATTCATCTATTTAACAAAAATAGTGATTTAAATCAATTTTGCATTAGCAGAGGCTAATGATTATGTTAGTTAACAGAAGTACGACTTCTTGATTTTCCTATTTCAAACATATTAAAAATAAATGATCATTATAGCCAATCATTTATATTTCTTACCTGGAGTGAGTGCAACTTAACACCATGTTGGCGTAGGTCTATCACATGTCCTCAACCAAAGCGAGCCGTAAGGTGGTCACTATTCCAGAGAACATGTGGAAGAAAGAGAAATTTTGCAGCATTAGTATAGCCAAGCAGAAACTTAAATCCTCAGCTCTACAGACGTTACTACAGAGACCCAAATGCCACCAAATCCTGAGACCAGGATTCCATTCCTTAACACAGCGAATGGAAAGTTCAAGTAAGCGGAGAAGGAATCAGAACTCCCGTGGGGAACAATGGAAGTAGAATTCTGATCGCAATAACGCATTAGGAAATAGTAGCAACAGACAGACCTAAGAGCACGGTGTGAGGTGTTCCCAAGACTGCTCTGTGCCACACCGGGGTCACCAGCGTAATGTGGTTCTCTGGGTGGAAGGCAGGGAACGGACCATTCCCTTAGGGCACACACCTGCACTGTCGTGACACTCGCAGTATACGTATCTTTGAAAAAGAATAAGCTGCATTTAGAAGGCAATAGTACATATATAATAGCATGTTTTCAAGAATTACTTGCATGTACACCATATCTCGTTTCTCCCCCATTACCTGTTGTCAAGAAAATGTGATTTTTAGAATTTCCCTGTTCATCTTCTTTAAAGGATATTGAATGGTTGAGATGAAAGATTTAAAAGTTATTTTATTTCTCTAAACATAAAACAAAACACCCTTCTGTTTCTCATAAGTCAGTCGAACTGATAGCTAGTAGCTTTTCCATTGTTCATTCTGACATCATCTAAATACAAGCTAGTGATCTGTTCCTAAGATCACTATTAATAACTCTACAGAAAAGTTAATTTATGGTAATTCACTGTTTAAAAGTATTTTTACATGTTCCGTTTGACTCTCCACATGTTCAGCTTCTTATCAACATCTCAGAGGTTTCTTTCACACGAAAAACTCTGAAAAAAATCTCTGGAAAAGAACTTGGGTAAATGGAGATTAGAAGCTGTAAGACTAATGATTTTAACAATATAGTTAGGATTTTCCATTTCTGGACTTGAATTTGCTGTTAAAGAACTGTGGATATGTAGCTAAGCACTTGGATTTTCACCTCCAGAATTTGGACTTGTAATTACCATGTATTTCCACAAGATGGACTTCTTGATGTTAGGGTTTTGGGTTTTGGGGGTGGGGGGGGTTAAGACATTTCAATTGTCTAAAAATTACTCATGTAGTATAATTTCAAAGCCCTTTTAATGTTTAAAAATGTAGTTTTTACAAAGATTTATAATGTACTATTTTCCCCTAGATTGGGTTAAAACTTGATACATCTAAAAGTGACTTAATTTCCTCTCATAAAATAATTATGGTTTTTAAATCTTTTAAACTCCTTAAAAACAGAATTTCTTTAATGACTTAATGTTCATCATTAATAGTTAATCCTATTTTATTTTGTAAAAATTGGAACAAATGATTTGTGAAGTCTGTGCATAAAAACCTCATTAATGCCTCTGTGATAATTCAGACACTGTATGTGATTGTTTCTGAACAAGAAGGCAGATGTGGTTTTTCCTAAGTCTTCAGGCTCTTAAGTACATATACTTCCTCTTCAAGTTTATAGAACACATGCACATTTATGTACGTGTGTGTGTATCACCCATTCTGTGAGATTTATTCGCTGCTTTTTAATTTTGTTCCTCCAAATAGGATGAGAGACATTCGAGATGGCATACCAGAGCCTTCCTTAGTGCACAGTGAATACACTGCATTCAGTTTCAGTTCATCTCTTGACCTCTAGGATAAGAATGTGAAAGTCAGAAATACAATTTAAAGGAATAGTTTATGATTAAGAAGAAGACAATGTAGAAGTTAGATACTGTTGCTAAAAACCTTGATTCCAATGAAGAGTCTTCTTTTTTTAGGAGATCTCTGAACCCCAGAGCCTGAACCACACCAAATCCCCCACTGGGTATCCTGTATCTTAACTTCTGAATTTATCCATGAGTTGTGGAACTGTGCTTGGGAAAAATTACCTGAACACATGTCCAATCTGCCAAGCTCCCCCTAACCACAGGCTTCACTTTGCTATCTTCTCAACAGCACTGATCCTTTCTGCTTTGGGCACCAGGATGCCTTCGAACAGAAGCACCCCTTTCTGTTCTTTATTCCATAGGACGTGTACGGATATTTCTCTATGAAGGAGATGGAAATCTTAGTTTTATACAATCTGGGCTCCAGCTAATGTTTTAAACTGAATCAAAGTAGGGAGCTGCTAATATGTAGTTCAGAATAGGTTGGCCACAAATAATGGATCATGAATAAAGACAGGTATATATTAAATATGTAATATACACATACGTGCTTATAAAATAACTGGCTTCTATTTAGAAAATGCTTAGATATCATCTCATTTCACAGACAAAGAAACCGAGGCTCAGAGATGTGAACCGATTCATAGAAGGTGACACAGCAAGAGGTAGGACTGGACGCTTTTGACCAACAGGGATTGTGTTTAAAGAGTCAAATTCAACTAACCACCACGATGTTTGCCAGCAGCCAGGGTCCATCACAAGTCCCGTAGGAAAAGGTGCTGCCGTGAGGGTGAGCAGCTTCCTCGGGCACCTGACCCGCTCCAGCCGTAAAGCAGTTGAGCAGGAGGGGTGTGCAGTGAGGCCACGTGCGCAGGAGGAAGTTACAGAGCACAGGCACCGCTCCGGGGCCACCTGGCAGCCCACGCGCGGCTCACGGGCACTGGATGCGTAGCACCGGTGGGGGCCGTTCCCTCCTGTAGAAATTACAGCCTTGTGTTCAGAGAGAGAAAGACGATCTTCCTAGAGAGAAAATCGGTACCTAGGTGAACCGCGCAGAGCTGGGATTTAAGCCACAGGGTCTGGAAGCTTCTAAAGGCATGCTCCAAGCCCTGGACTTCCTGCCTCACCAGGTCCCCAGAGGAAGGGCGCGCGGGCGGGCTCTTTTCCGTGAGGACACTTCTCCAAAGGCCAAGTAAAACTACCTTTCAGGGAACATTAACTTGATTTATTTTTCCCCTTTGTGCCAACCTGCCTTTTTACCTTTGTGCTGGGGTAAATTTCCTCTTTATAATCTCCGCTCTGTCTCAACCTTTGTCTCTAACAGTTTTCAACAGTGTTTACGAATGCAAAGCTAAAGACACCCTCAAAGAGGCCCTAATTTTCATCATGGTAGAATTCTCCACCGAGCTGGCACTTATTTCCAGGGTCATCGTGATACGTAAATTTAAACTAACTTGACAAAGAGAATTTGATTTCCCAAGGCACAAACCACAAACGCTACCAGAATTTACAAAACAAAACACACAAAGTTGGAATTCTCTTTTAGGTGTTTGGATTTGACAGCTCAAAAGTAAGAAAAGTGGACTTATTTCACAGATCTCTGACCTACCGGACCTCTCTCATCCCACCTCCAAGAAAAAGTGAAAACGCAGGTTCATTTCCTGCAATAAGTAGTCATTTAATTAAAGAACAAAATTAACAGGAATCAAAATGTTGCAGCTGTATTTTTTTTGTTAGACATTATATAAAAAAAAGAAAAGTATAATACAGTAAATAATTTTGTATAACGTGAACTTAAAGAGTTCTCAAATTAACCGTGATCAGAATAAAAATGTCTTTCCAACAGAATACGGAATGCCCCCGGCCACATGTCCCGCGTCAGAGGCCCGGGGTGGGGGGGCCTGCACATGCATGTCGCCCGTCTCCCGTTTCGCCGCAGAGCTACAAGACAAGGTTCGAAAGCAAAGGACAGTTTTCTTCTGGGAGAGCGACTCTGGGTCTCAGCTGGGCCGACAGTTCCTGCCCCTCAGACACCAGAGAGCGAAGGGCGTCCCCTGGCTTCTCCTCGTACAGGTGAGCACAGCCCAGACCACCGGCCTGCATGGTCCTGCTCCAGGCGCGGACACGGCGGGGGGCCTGGAGCTGAGCTTCCGGAAAGTTCCCTGATGAATGTTCAGTGTTGGTATCAAAAATTAAACACAAATTCTTCTCAGAAGAAAATCTCTATGGCCTGTGGAATCTAGGAAGTATAAAGAGACAAAAAACAGTTTAAGGCTAGACGTTTCTAAGTTAAAATGGCCAAAACCTTCCACAAATAAACCTGTAGCTGTTAAAAGCTCCTCAGATGTCCACCATGTGAGACCCAAGGGGGGACGTGTCTGCTGCAAGCAGTGGGGGGGCCCAGAGGGCTCCCAGGCCCACGCTGTGCCCCAAAAGGAATTATACGCTGAATTCTGGAGACTTCCTGAAGCTCTGTCTGAAGGCTGCCTGTCAAGCCCTTGACCTGAACTGAAAGGCCAAGACTTTGCTTAATCAGTAAAAGTAACGAACTGACTGGTGAACCAAACTATTGGAAGTTCTAGTACAGCTTTGGTTTGGGTTTTATTCCGGTAGAGCCAGTAAAGAAAGTGCTGGTAACATTTAACACATTTAAGAAAAATCTCATGTGACTAATATTGTTCTTTTAAAAATTTATACCAAGTGCTCACATGTGGTATAAAGTCTTATAATTATTTCCTGATGTCCAAGTTTTGGGTTAACTCTGAAAATCCCATCATCTAAGAAAGGTATTAAGGACTTATGAGACGAGATCTCTTTAGTAAACAACCTTTAATCATGTATAATGAGAAAATGTATTAAATATTTTGACATTAACATCCATAAGACTATGTGATGATTATACCTTTTTTCTTCAATACAGAGTGAACACTAAAAATAGCTTTGAATGTTTTACTGGACAATGTTTACTTTCTAAACATTTTTGAGTGTTTTGGATAATCAAAAATAAGATGATCTAGGGGCGCCTGGGTGGCTTAGTCGGTTAAGCGTCCAACTTTCGCTTAGGTCATGATCTCGCGGTTCGTGGGTTCGAGCCCACGCCGGGCTCTGTGCTGACTGCCAGCTCAGAGCCTGGAGCCTATTTCAGAGTCTGTGTCTCTCTCTCTCTGACCCTCCCCTGCTCACACTCTCCCTCTCTCTCTCCTAGAAATAAAATATTAAAAAAAAAAAAAAGATGATCTATCCCAGCCAAACATGTACCAGTCATGGGGGGGGGAACCTTAACATTTCTTAAACTATTTATTTATATCATTTTCTCCTGCTTTCGCAACCTCCACGTCCCCCCTTGACGTATCCGTCCGAAAGCTGTCATGTGGGATTGAGCTGTGTCCCACCTGCTTCTGCTTCACAGCCACACTGACCTTACGGACTCGAGGTTTTAAGCAACTGCAGGGACCACTTTGGGACAACCAGAAGAGGAAAGGAGCCCACTATTTTAGTGTAAGGAAGTGTCCACATTCAGGGTTTCCATCTCTCCATGGTTGGGGCTCGAACGCCCTGAGGCCCAGGGAGAAATGATAAAGGAACTGGTTCCGGTGAAGGCTTTGCCGCCGCGCAGCCACACTCAGCGGGGTTAAAGGGGAGAGCTTCCAACAGCTCATCATTACTCGTGATGGCCTTGGAAGAACACGCAGCCACTTCGCCACCCACAGGACACCCCGTGGCATCTTGACGGGGACAAGAACATAGCCCATTTTCACCCTGGCCTGGTTACGGCTGATGGCCCGTGTGTTCCCAGCGGCAGAGGCTCCCTGTGCCCGGGGCCTCCGTTAGCTGATGTAGGGCCACGTTCTAGCACCTGTAGGCGCTACTCAGATAGCTGCGTTACGGGAAAGCATCAGCTCGTGTTAAAGACGTGAACGTGAATTTAAGCGAGGAGCAAGTCTGCGGGAGTGACTTCACGGCCTCCGGTCAATACCGCCCAGCGGGGCTCCGTACTGGGGACGTCTGGATTTCACAGCAGGCGGAGCCACTGTGTTGGCCAATTGCTTTCATTGCTTTGGGGCTTCTTTTCTTAAATGTACATTAACTACCGGGCGCCCAGGTGGCTGAGTCGGTTAAATGTCCGACTTTGGCTGAAGTTATGATCTCATGATTTGTGGGTTCAAGCTCTGCATCGGGCTCTGTGCTGACAGCTTGAGCCTGCTTCAGATTCTGTGTCTCCCTCTCTCTCTCTGCCCCTCCCCTGCTCGCACTCTGGGTCTCTCTCACACACAAAAAATAAACATTTAAAAAAACGTACGTTCACTGCTTAAATAAACCCATGGCCCCCGTGAGCTGCTCTACACTCCACCTTCCCCCAAGCCCGTCGGAATCATGACTGAGATGGGCACGCACTGTCGGTTCAGTACGACTCTCAGCAGAAATATGGAATCTGTTTACCTAAATACATAGATTTCTGTGGTGTTTTAGTTCTTTCTAAAGAAACACCATGTTTTAAGTACCGTGAAATCCACACGAACATTTAGAAACCTGACCTTGTCAAATGCTTGCTTGATGCATGGACCTCCATCTCGTTACTTTTGTATTCATTGAGCTCTTTACGAATGGCTGCCTGAAAAGTAAACAAAGGACATGAAGAAGTTGACATCTGAAATTAGTACCCAGGCTGTGAGTTAATAACCATTCCCGGGACCGGCACAGTTCTGTTGTTTTGTAACATAGTTCAAAGAAAGAAAAAGAAACCACTTGCGGCCCAGCATTCAGCCTCTCACCACCTTCAGGGCCCCGCCGGGGCGTGTCCGGATTTGCTGTGCTGGAGAAGGAGGACGCCCCCCACCTATGGAACAGGTGTGCGCAGCACACGCTTAGGGACCCTATGGAGGAGGTTGGGCGTTTGGTGAACTCACTTGGGATTCTGCAATAAGATCATTGAGAAGCCATTCTAGCATCAGCACAAGGTCAGGCTTGACGTCATGTAAAAAACAGTATTGTCGCTACACACGGGTGGGGTGAGCATCACAGCGTTTCAGGGTGGGTCCTCGGGCTCCCCCAGCCTCCCCAGGCGCCCTGGGACTGCGCGTGCCCTCACATGAACCTTCAGCGGGGGGCAGGGAGAGGCTGCGAGCCGGGCAGCCCAGGGAGCACTCCTCCCACCCTCAAACCAGGGGCTGCCAGACACCCACTCGCTTCCCCCCTCACCCAGGGAGCCAAGGCTGGTCCGCCCGCGAGTTGCCTGCGCCCGGCCAAGGGGATGCGACACCCGAGTGCATTTACCGTCAACCTCACTTGCTCACGGTCTGCACACGGGAAGCGAGGAACAATGAGCACATTCAGCCAATGCACTGGCTAAGCTGTGATTTTGCTCTTCCTAAAAGCTGTAAGATCACCAACGAGGAACAAGGCCTCAGTCCCGCCCGCCTACAGCGTGTGACCACGGACAGACACGTTCCCTCTGAGCCCTTCCAAGCCACGTGTCCAATAGCACCTCTGTAGGGGTAACAAGGGCACATCTCCCACTGGGATTTCTGACGATTCAATGAAACAGTCATGGCGGACAGACCGGATTCAGTCCGGGACAGCACGAGGCCTGGATGCGCGTTCATTCCGTTCCATCCCCTAGCGTCTGGGACACCCTTGCTCCCATCCTGCACCCTGACCGGTCGGGTCAGACAGCTCTGCAGGCCCCCAGAGACCCCTCACAACGGACCAGTCCAGGATGGGTCCAGAGCCATCTCTGTCTACACTGCCAGGGTTTTCCTGAGCGCCTCGGCCTCCTCCACCCCTGTGTCTCACTGTCGCTAAATCTGTTTACACCTCTGTTCGCTGCCTCTTTTGCTCCAGCCTTGCCTGCTTTTAGTTCATCCAGAGCAGAGTTTCTCAACCTCCACACTCTTTTTTTTTTTTTTTAATGTTTTACTTATTTCTGACAGAGAGTGTGAGCAGGGGAGGGGCAGAGAGAGAGGGAGGCACAGAATCCGAAGCAGCTCCAGGCTCTGAGCCGTCAGCACAGAGCCCGACGCGGGGCTCGAACCCACAAACTGTGAGATCATGATTTGAGCTAAAGTTGGACACTGAACCGACCGGGCGCCCCAACAACCTCCACACTCTTGATATTCAGGACTGGAGAGTTCCCTGTTGTGCGGCCGTCCTGTGCATTATGGGACGTTCAGTGGCATCCCGGGGCTCCACCCACCACACTCTGGTAGCACCCACCGCTGTGACAACCAAAACAGCCTCCAGACAATGCCCCTCGTTGGAAACACAGCCACGATCCCAGATTATCTTTGTGAAACCAACATCGGGGGCCAAAGCACAGGCTTAATTTCAAGACCGGGTGGCACCTACTGTGTAGGGTCCCCCTCCCCCCCAAGTAAACAAACAAACAAACCTCAAGGCAACCTGGCTATTCGCGTCTGTGACAACATCCCTCACGACCCTGTAACATGAGACCGCTTAATCAGACCACGTGTTTGTGTGTTACCATGTATGGGAGACGAAGAAGTAAAAAATATATTAGAAAAAACTATGCTGCGTGGCGTTCGGGGCTCAGGTCTCCGGGTACGAACCGAACTAAGTGGTGGCGGCAGAAGAGTTGTTTCCTGGAAAGACAAGCCGCGGTGTCACGACTCCCCGTGCGAGAATCCTGCCACAGCACATGCAGGCACGACCTCCCTGGCGGGTCACGGCCCGCCCTGGTCACACGGTGCCCACCCCCCGACCGGCACAGACGGGTCGGCTCCTTACCTTGTCGGCCGCTGACAGTCGCGTCCAGGGCTTGTCTGCTCGCCTGTCGTAGTCCTGAGCTTTGGCCACCTCCACGTAGTCACTGAACCGTATCAGAATCTTCCTGTCTCTTAGCTCGTCAACCGTGGGTCTCTGATTGAGCTGAAACACAAGACCGCCCCGGTGAGCTGCTATCTCCTGCAGGCCGGCTTTCTCCGGAGCCCCGAGCAACCACGTGGCTAGAGGTGAACAGGGATCTCCGCGGCTGTGAAGCAGAATGACCCTGATGCCTACAATCTCCAACGTGAAGGCTCGGGTCACGCACTCTTAAATTGCAGCCCCTCAACACAGCCCCCCAGAGGGGTCACTCCCGGGAGCCCGGCTGCACCCCGTACACAGCCCAGCCTCACGGAGAGGGCGACGAAGTAACGGCAAACAGGTTGGACGGCACCGGCCGGCTCTTCCCATTCTCGTGAGATGAGCTCTTAACAAGAAGTCCCCGAGAGAGTGGATGCTGCCACCCCGGGCTCTCAGGTCAAGCTCGATGGACCTGAAGCGCATCAAGACATTGCCGTCATTACTGCGGACAGAGAGAAACCAGGACGCTGGGGTTCAGAAACGGTCTGCGCCCTGAACCGGAAGGGACTGTGCCGCTGTGACCCAAGCTGGCCAGGGCCAGCGTCACCTTGGCCATGTGCGTCCCTGATACACACCCCGGCGGCTAATCAGAAGCTTCTGCCACCAGGAGCTCCCAGACACACGGAGGGTGCCGAAGAGCCTCATGGGAACCCAGCGCTGACACGCGGGGCAGCGCGTCTCAGGCACTGAGCGGAGATCCAGGGAATGAGGAGAAACGCCTTTACGGACTTAAGTGGTGATGTCATCATGCCTGTCCGGCCACACGAGCTGTCCTGTGCCCTGTGAGGGTCTCACCCGCGGGCACGGGGGGCCACCCCGGGGGTGGCGGTGGCACCGGGGAGCGAATCCGCTGCTGGCTGGCAAGACGTCATCCAGCGCCATAGGGCCACCCGGCGCCCCCCAGCACGGCTCCAGCGCGCCTGTCCCTCGCGATTCAGGGCGTGAAAGGCACTCAGGCTACAGTACCTTTCTTGTCAGCCTCTGCTTGATTTCTCTTCTTTCTTCCTGCTCTGTCTGATCGTTCCTTTCTGTGGGTGGTTAACAGAGAAAAGAAAAATGGATTTAGACTTTCTTCTTTTTGGTGGAGAAGTGAGCTCACGCCCTCCGCTTTCTGGTGGCTGAGGCGGGACACCAAGGATGCATCACGGAGGAGCCTCTGGCCCCTGTCACAGCTGGCTCTCCTCCGCGCCGCCGGCCACGACTCAGAGTGTGGTCCCACTGCCACAGAGAGAGAGAGAGACGCGCACCGGGGCAGCCCTGCCTCCCCGGGGCTTCCTTGGGGTCGGCAGTCACCGGCCACCCTCAGCTGCGCATTTATTTGCAGGAGAAACAGGGAAATCTCTGGCCAAATCTCTCTGGTCTCCTGACGTCCAGGAGCAGAGACGGCACGCACAGACGGTTCAGTGGGATACGCGGGTGTGCGCACACGGGTCCAGCCGCGTACGTCGTCTATGCGTATTACACACTCAACTAACAGAACGGTCACTGCTTGTTTCCTCCTTCTACTCCCGAGGAAAGCGGACTCGTACGCACCCAGCGTGTGACGAGGAGCCGCCTCTCCCGACTGTTCAGGGTGTATTTCAATCTGAACGTAGCGTGAACCCAGCTGACTCCCCGCGGCAGAAGTGAGCACACGCTTTACGTGACGTGCCTTTTAGAGGAGGCTCCGCGCCTCGCCGAGCTCAGCGCGGCTGCCGGGCTGTTACTATTAACGTTCAAGCTGTCAGCGCACCTACACGCGGGAGCTAAAAATAGGGACCCGGGGAGCCGCGGTGTACAAGGCAGGCTTTGCCCTGGGGTGCGAGATAACGGATGTCCTATTTCTGGCACTCTCTGTTGCTAAAGATAGCCTCGGGTCCCCGTGCTGGGAAGGGATGCTCACCTGGCAGTACTCCCTCCTAGAAACATGGCCATCTTGGGAGGGAGGGAGGCGGGGAGAGAGGCCCGCATTGCCTGCCTCTCCTTACAACATTCCGCACGTTCGTGCACTTGCGGGACTGGGTTCGTGGGTGCTGGATACGTGGTTCATTTCAGTAATTTTTTTTAAAGGAGGATTTATCTCATGTTTGAATGATTTAGAAAAGGAAATGAAACCCTGTAGTGTTCTTGGTTTTTAATCCAAGTGATAAACCAGAAGAAACCACAGTTGCAAGTCCTCATCAGGAAGCTGATGATACGATCAAGAAAAAATTGTTAACAGTATCGATACCAGGCCAACCCCGAGGGATTTAAGTGATGCCATGAGGCGAATTTTTCAGATTTCTTTAAAAACAGGCCATGGATGGGGGCGCCTGGGTGGCTTAGTCGGTTAAGCGTCCGACTTTCGTTCAGGTCATGATCTCGCGGTTCATGGGTTCGAGCCCCGCGTCGGGCTCTGTGCTGACTGCCAGCTCAGAGCCTGGAGCCTGTTTCAGTCTGTGACTCCCTCTCTCTCTGCCCCTCCCCCATTCCCATTCTCTCTGTCTCTCTCAAAATAAATAAGTAAATAACTTAAAAAAAGAAAAAGCAGAGGGAATAGATCAAGTATCACGGAGATCAGGAACAAGACAAGGTGTCCGCTCTCACTACTCTTACTCAACAGTGCTAGAAGTTCTATCCGCAGCAGACAAGAAAAAGAAATAAAAGACATCCTAATTGGGGCGCCTGGGTGGCTTAGTCGGTTAAGCGTCCGACTTTCGCTTAGGTCATGATCTCACGGTTTGTGGGTTCGAGCCCTGCGTCGGGCTCTGTGCTGACTGCCAGCTCAGAGCCTGGAGCCTATTTCAGAGTCTGTGTCTCCCTCTCTCTCTGACCCTCCCTGCTCACGCTGTCTCTCTCTCTTCTAGAAATTAAAAAATATATATATTACAAAAAAAAAAAAAAAACTAGGCCATGGATGAAGGTCAAGCACAGCCTCCACGTGAAAACAGGGACAGAAACCCGGATCTGTGCTTTCATCACGAACAACGTTATCACCAAGGTCATGGTGTTCTGGAGCGCCGATCTTCGAAGGTGGGGTCCCCTCCCTGGCAGGGTGCCCTGTGCGCCAGGTGCTGTACTGGGCACCGACCTTCCTCAGGGCCCGAGCCCCGGGTGGTCTGTGCGTTCCACCTAGCGATGAGTTTGTGAGCCTTTTGTTCCCAGACCCAGAAAACCCCGTGCCTTATACAAAACAAGGGACCCTGACCACGGTCTCCATACCCAGACATTCTGGAAAGAGCGCCAGTGGCTTGGTCAGCTACATTTGAGTCTTCTGCTACATTTGAGAGATACATCATTGCTTCTAGTGCAGGGGTTCGGACCCAGCTTGTGGCACCAGGCAACCTGCAGCTCTACCTCCTTGCTAAGGAAACGGGGACGGGGTGCAAACCACTGCTGTAACGATCAAATGGGAAGAGCAGCGAGCCCTGAGCACCTGCGGGCGCAGCGGGGCCTGACGCCGAAGCACCGGGTTTGGTGGCGTCACCTGCAAAGGGGCCGCTGGGTCTCACCCACGAGTAACACCCAGGCCGAGTTCGAAGGGTCCCTCCCTGAGACCTGGTCCCAGCCAATCCCGGGCTCCCCAGAGCATGAGATGACGTGACGACATCCCAAGAACTGACTACGGGCAGAAAACGCACTGCAGCAGGCAGGCGGGGAGCCTGCGTCGGGGCTGTGGCTCCGCGTTCCGTGCTGGACCCGCACACGGTTACCTGCTGCTCAGCTCCGCAGAGCAAGACCCAACCAACACCCACCACAAACTAGCAGTGGCATCCGCAGATACTCCCACACAGGGCACCTGAGAAGCTTCAGGGCTACAGACACGCCTGCCTGGCTCGATGGCGAAGCAAGGAGTCGCCATGGCCACCGCGGAGGAAGCCCGTCTCTCCCTTCCTCCCACAGAAGGTGAGTGCAGAAAGTTCCACGCATCCACTTACCACCTCTATTCACCAAGCACTGGCTCTGTTTTTAAAGCTCTGACGTTTGTTTGTAAAGACTAAAGCTATCGGGGTGCTCCCGAGTAGGTGCGCCCCCAGCAGCAGGGGAGAGGTCCACACTGGGGCAGAGCCCCTCAGCTCATGGGGAAGCCGCAGCGCCCCGTGGGGGGCTCCCCTCCCAGGAAGCCTACAAGTTGCCCACAGCTCCCTGAGGACATCTGTGGCTTAGCAGATAAGTAAGTGATGAAATTTTTAAACCTTCTAATACTTGGGGGTGCCCGGGTGGCTCAGTCGGTTAAGCATCCGACTACGGCTCAGGTCACGATCTCATGGTGTGTGAGTTCAAGCCCCGTGTCGGGCTCTGTGCTGACCGCTCAGAGCCTGGAGCTGCTTCAGATTCTGTGTCTCCCTCTCTCTCTGCTCCTCCCTCCCTCATGCTCTGCCTCTGCCTCTCAAAAAATAAACATTAAAAAATAAATAAATCCTCAGATGTGGCCAAGTCCATTCAACAGAGAAGACTAGGTGCCCTCTCTGAAGTCCGATGATGAAAACATCCCTCATCATGGTGTGAAACAGTCCCAACCACCTACGAAGAAGGGGAGCCTGAAGGCGCCCGGGCCAGGTACAGGCATCAGCAGCGTCCCCCGCCTGCCTTCTGGCACAAAGCCAGCTCGCACGCTGCCCTAACTTTGTGAAAAGATGTTCACAGAATAAAAAACCAAACTCAGAGAATATCTGCGGGGTGCATTGTGTCAAGAGAGAAACAATGAAAGCGCTTTAAATAATCCCTTTAAATAATCCAGGCCCTTAGAAGACACTTTTTGTACAAAATGTTTTGAGAGCTGAGTCTGTGGACCAGAGAACGATCTGAGAAACACGGGGAAGGGGTGTGACCGCCCCGAACCACCGTGGGCTCTAAGGAGCCTGAACAGCGTTCTTTCTGCCACGGGGGAGGGGGGTTGTGGACACCTGCGGTCACACACCTGGGGACCCCCAGGCGGCGTGGAGCCGGACAGGGTCCCGGAGACAGACTTGTGACGCCCAGGGCAGATGCGCCATGACGGCACTCTGTGCCTGTCCCGTCCCAGGCCCATGCCCTCCTCCCTACGCTTTCTGACACCGTCCACACCCTGCCTGTGACCTCCGCGGCCGTCAGAACGCCCACCCCAAAGCCCCAGGGAAACCTGCCTGAAACCCACAGCGCAAAGAGAATATTGAGGCATTTCCCCGAGATCTAAAGGGCTTATTAAATAACCCTGGAAAGAGGGATATCTTTAATTACTCTGCAAGGCAAGCTTTTATTTTTCCTCTTAATTTTCAAAGGAGGCATTTCCGAGTAAATCAACTTTCCTTTAGGGTTTCCTTTCCCAGTGCGACCGCGCCTCCCGGGGCCACGGGGAGCGGGGGCTGCACCTGCCACGGACCCGCCCCCAGAGGACCCAGGACGCAGCTACTCACGTTTCAGGATGTTCCTTCGCTCCAGCTCCTCCACGGCAGGTCTCTGGCTCAGCCGTCTGCGGAAAAACACGAGAATCACATTTTGCACCATGGTGGCCGCCTGCAGACTTGTCCCGGGCTCTGCCGGGGGCCATCCAGGAGCCGGGGTGGCCGGCGCGCCCCTGAAGGTGCTGTCCCCGCACGCTGGAGAAGGGCGGGGACCTCTGGCGGCCGCCTCCTGCTGGCGAGTGAGTTGGATCCCCGCACGGGAGGGAGGTGTCGGGCTGTCCCCGAGCTCCTGGGGCGCCCCGAGCCACCCTGGGACCTGAGAGCGCTGCTGGCCTGCGGGACGCCCCCCGCCACCAGGGAGGAAGCCCCTCCTGAGCAGGGGTGGCACCAGCTTCTGCCCCAAGTAGCTCTGCCGGAGCCCACGCAGGGGGAGGGACAGCCAGCGCCGCCTCCTGAGCGAGCGGAGCCGCAGCCCAGGGAGGGGCACCCCCAGCCGCCTCCCTCCCTGCCGGCCGCCCCCACCCACGGGCCTCAGGACCAGCCCTCCAAGGGGACTCGCCGGAAGAGTCGGCAGTACAGCCATAAACAAATACAACAGATCAAGGATTTGTCAGGCGCGAGCGCATAATTAGCCGGAACGAGCGAGGAGCTCCAGTTCTCCTGGTAAGTCCAGCGACGTTGTGCCTGGGTCCCAGCCAGGGGCCGCCCGCTTCCGGACCCTCGCGCCACCCCAGGGTGACGGCAGGGCTGAGCCTGCGAACGCCCAGAAGTCAGAGCCAAGATCCTTTGCCCCAGAGAGGATGCTGCCTCCAGAAATATCTGTCTGCTATTCACACTCGCTGTCCCGGCACAAAGCTGAGGGCGTCCCCCGGGCTGCCTGCTCCCGCCTCCCGGGAACACCACCAGCGAGGGCTTTGTGTGCGCGCCTCCTCCGGGGGCGGGGGCCTCGACATCTTGTCCTGATGTCTGGTGGGGCCCGAACCCACCCCCACCCCCGACAGCTCCCCATCTGCCCCAGGGAAGGCACGGAAACCTGGCTCACAGGCGGGGCTCCCTCCCCGAAACCTCCCAAATGCCCTACGTTGGTCAGCAGAGGACTCTGGGGTACCTGCCCTGTGCCAGGCAGCTTCAGCCCCCCGACGCCCGGGAACAAGCCCCCCCTGCCCTGGAAGGCTCTCAGTCTAAAGGGGGAGGCAAACAAACAGTAACCAACTGAACAAAACCATTCCAGAGGGGACTAGTGCCCAGAGGAATTAAAATGGGGGGGGGCTGTGACGAATGAGTGACCAGGCAGGTGGAGGCGGGTTTGGGGGAGACCCATCTCCTCTGAGACCCACGTGAGGAGGAGCCAGCCATGGGAAGAAGCCACCCTCCAGCCTCAGTGTCGCCTAACTGCTCACACACAGCTTGTAGATGGGAAGAAGCAAGGGAGTGATCACGGCAGGCTTCATGGAAGAGGAAACTTTTGGCAGAGCCTGTGGACAATCTACAGGGGGCAGAGCCTGCTGCCTAGTGAGTGCCAGCTGCTTCTCCAGGACGCCCACAGGGACACCTGAGGACCGAGGCTGAAGATTTCCTCAAACCAGACAAGTTCCCCAAACCTCCCCCGGCAATGCCCAGGGCCATGACCCCCGTCAGACATCCGGGCGGGCTCTGCGGACCCACAAGTGGCCGAGGGCCTGTGAAACGTCCAAGGTGCGCGGACGGTGTCACCTCTGGAGGGAGAGCGGCGAGCCCAAGCTTTAGCTGGTAGACTGAATACCTAAGCCTCGTATCTGCCCACCTCTGCCTGTGCAGGAGGGGCTCCCCGTCCAGCAGGGACAACAAACCCACAAGCCGTCTGACAGCAGGAGGCAGGACTGCGCCGACCTGACAGAGACCACGAAGGCCCCGAGGGGCAACTGGGATCAGGTGAACGGCCCGTGTGGACCCCAGAGCCCGGCGCAGGTGAGCACACGCAGCAAGACCAGGGGGCAAATGAGTGCGCGGAGGCCCCTCCCTCGGAAGCGGGTTCCAGCGGAGCCTGGGGCAGCGGATGCGGCCAGACCATCTTCACTTGGGGGCCTTAGCCTGGGGGGGGGCCCTGCGGACACAGGGGAGGGGTGCGGCGGGTCCAGCTCCTGAGGGATCTCCCCAGCTCCTCCTGATCCAGAAGCACAGCCAGCGAGGAGTGAGAGTGACGCGCAGGAGCCGCCGGGGAAGCCACAGGCTATTTTTGACTCTTCCCACTGAGAAAGCCCAGCGTGGGGAACAGCACCAGGAAAAGAAACGCCAGGAACGTAGAGAGGCTCCTGCCCGTCTCCCCGCCGGGTCCCCACCTGTGCGCAGGGCGGAGGCCGGCGCTGGGCCGGGGTGCGCTGGCCGGGCCGCGGGGACTTGAATGGAGCACCCGGCCAAGGGCAGGCTGAGGGCCGTGGCCCCGGGGGACAGTGTGCGCACCTGTGGGTGCGCGTCCTGGGGGGTGGGGGGCGGCTCCTGCTCCTGGTCCCCAGGGCCCGCCTGCCCCTCCGCTGAACGGATCCACGGCGAAGCCCTGCCGCGCACCTGACCCTGTGCTGAGAACGCGGTGAACAGCGGAGCAGGGAGACCAGGCCCGGGGAGGACGGCTGTGCGGTGGCAGCGGGCGACCGGGTCACCCGCGAGTCCTGTGAGAATAAGGACGCCGCGGCACCGTCCGGCTCCTCAGCTCTGCAGACGGCGCTCACACTTCCGTCCCCCGGAATGCGTGAGTCCGAAGTGGAGCTTCAGCCCTGCTACCTGCTGACGCCGCCCCGACCCCAGCCTCCAGCCCCCACCCCTTCCTGCCCCCGTGACCCCGCGCGGGGAGGGTACTGAGGGGTGAGAAAACCGAAGGCAAGGGGCTGGCACGCGCACCGGGCGCGTTATTACCGTGACCACTATCTGTGTCGCCCACCTGGTGCCCCGAGGCCAGGTCCCTCCAGCCTCAGCCAAGGGAGCTGCAGTCTCTACCCCGCGGCAGCCTGGCCCGGATCCAGTCCCAGGAGGCCCTCCTCCGTCAGACACTCCTTCCCTCCCTCCCCCGTCAGACACTCACACAGACCCCCTTCCATCAGTCAGTCTCCTGTCAGACACTCACTCCTTCCTCCATCAGACACACACAGGCCTCCTGCCACCAAACACCCACAGGCTTCCCTTCATCAGTCTCCCAGCCTCCTCCATCAGACTCCTGGTGCCAGGCTCACACCAGCACGGGCACAGGGTGGTGACTGAGGCCCACCGTCCGTTGTGCCCATGGAGACACCCCGTTGCGCCATCACACTGCCCCCGCCCCGCCCCGCGACCCGCTGATGGTCCAGAAACCGACCTGGGCCAGCAGTGTGGACATGGCCACTGCTCTCCGGGGTCTGGGGTCTCCCCACACTCGCCAGCCCCCTGCGGCCAGGGGGACTGCATGGCGGGTCAGAGCAGCGGCTGGGGCCGGACAGAAGCTGTGTCTGGGCTGAGCCCTAGGAAAGCTGTGGGACCTTCCACGGGGTCCCTTCCCTGACGGCAAGCTGGGCCCCACCCCAGACGGTGCAGCCTCTGACCGGGGCCGCGCGGGCCAGCCTCCCAGAGGCCCGGCCTGACCACGGTGGACTGACTGTGTGCCCGGCCTGACCACAGTGGACTGACTGTGTGCGGGACACACCGTGCTGGGCAAGGCCGCGGAGGTTCGGGGCGTGAGCACAGCACCGTCACCTCGCCTAACCTCAGACACGGGAGGCACAGCTCGGGCACGGGCCATGGCTGGCTGTGAAACCAGCCCTGCCCCCTGGGGAACGGGGCCCAGGCGGGGCCAAGCTGCGCAGGCCTGAGCCTGTCCGGGCTGGGGGGATGGCCTGGATCCAGCCCCATCAGAGCTCCACGGTCCTCACAGCAAGCAGCTGCACTTGGGGCTCACACGATACTTTAAAACTGAGAATGTGGGGTGCCTGGGTGGCTTAGTCGGTTAAGCGTCTGACTTTCGCTCAGGTCATGATCTCGCGGTTCATGGGTTCGAGCCCCGCGTTGGGCTCTGTGCTGACTGCCAGCTCGGAGCCTGGAGCCTATTTCGGAGTCTGTCACTCCCTCTCTCTCTAACCCTCCCCTGCTCATGCTGTCTCTCTCTCTCTCTCTCTCCTAGAATAAAACATTAAAAAAAAAAATTTAAAACTGAGAACGTGAAGTGACAATCAATTGCACGTTTCACTTTTAAAATCCTTTCTGGCTTTCCTTGAAAGCACACAAGAATTGTCTACTTGGGTGTGTCCCCCCACACCCCCCAGGCAGAGAGGGCACCCTGGTGGCTGGCAGGCCCCACACCCACCTCCCCGGGGCCTCAGTGCTGGCCGGAGTGAAGACCAAGAGTCGTCCCCCATCGGTGGGACCACGGGTGCCGTCCACCAAGGTTATAACGCCATATGCATTGACCCAACGGTCCCAGCTCAAGCCTGATGTTTTCAGAAGAGCGCTTACAGGCACGGACGCGTTACAGCAAAGTGCAGGGAGAGCCTTGGTGCCCATTTAGGGCCTGGGCAGAGAAAGCCGGCGGCCGGCGGCAGAACCCTGTGCGGACCCGGAAACTACGGGCCGCATCTACACTTTATTGGAGCCCTTTATTGGAGGGCTCGCCCAGCTGGACTCTGGAAAGAACAGGCAGAAAAGCGGATACAGAAAACAGAAAATCATGTTGTGCTTAAAGAATCTGGGTTCCAGACCTGGCCCCGGCTGGTATTCCAACTTCTCCACCAATCAGCTGTGGGATCTCCAGGGCGCTCACCAACTTCTCACTGCCTTTGGCTGACAGTCAGAGGGGTCCACGTGACAGGGCAACGGGCCCAGGCGTTCATTCACTCATCCGGCACCACACTGGAGGTGCTTAGTAGATGTGAATGGTGTCCACTTTATGTGACTGTACGTAAGGGAGACTGCCCTAGATGCTCTGGGTGGGCCTGGCCCAATCAGTTGAAGGGCTTTAGGACCCGGGCTCGGGCTGTCTGGTGAAGAAGCAATTCCGCCTGTGGAGAGCGGCCTCTGCCCACACTTGAAGGGTCCAGCCTTCCCACCAGCCCGGGTCGTGGATTCCAGACCTGCCGCGCCAGCGCCCACGCCTGCAGTAAGTCCCTGACGTGTCTACTGCTGGTCTGTTGTCCTGGTGTCCAGGGACACAACCCCCTTGTCTGTAAACGAGGATGACGGGACTACATGGGGGGGAGGGGAGGCTCCGTCCAGTAGCCCCCCCCGCCCCGGCTCCGGATGAACCAGCGTCCCCATCCTGGAAAACCAGGACCCAACGGCCACACTCAGCCCGCAGCCCCTGCCCATCGCTATCTGTCCTCAACAGCGAGTTCTGTGCCCACGAGGAACTGGTCCCTCTGTCCTCAAACCTACGTGTACCAGGTGTATTTTTGTAATTAGGTAATTTAATTAAAGTTTATGCACACCGATTAAATGACTCACTATGGGTGTAAAAGGAAAATGTCATTGAACCCTTGGACTCAGTAAAGGCGAAGTGCGAAAATCCTGCCGCTGGCCGGGGTGGGAGAGAGCATGAGGCTGGGAAGGGAATCAAGCACTCTCAAAGGATTCTGCACGGAGACCCTTCCCAGTGCCTCTAAGTCCTCAGCGCTCCTCCGGGAAACCGACCCTAGAGATCGTACGAGGTGTGTCGCATGCCTGTGTCACAGAGCTCCAACGCAGGGCCTTCCTCAACCGAACGTTCTTGATTCCACCTCAAAGACGGTCAAGGAAGCGCACACCCGTGTGACTCAGGGGACAGTAAGGCATCTGGAGCAACATCAGATCGTGTTATCATTTCTCTTTTAACCGGCTTTTCGGTGCATCACCAGCGCCGGTGTGTCCGGTGTCCTTCGAGGGCCTGGCGGCCGGCAGCGGAGCTGACTCTGGGCAGGGCTTGGGAGGCTGCGGGAACCAGGCCGTCCCGACACCGGTCTCCACGGCGGATGGAGACGACAGCTCACCCGGAACCATCCTTGATGTTAAACAGGACACGGCACCGCCCTACACCCCAAATGTTTCTTCGGGGGACGGAACTTCCTCCAGAGCATATGGGGCAGTTGGTCCTCGTGCTCCGGGGTGGGGGGAAGCTAGTAACCACAGGGCAGGGGTGGGGGCACAGGAGGACCCGCACAGCAGCACCCCTGCACCTGGCATGCCAGAGGTCCTCCCTGGGTCCCGTGACCACACGCTGTGTCACAGGCCGGCCCAGCCCTTCCCTCGCCTGCCGTCCCTTGTCCTGAAGGCACTGCTCCAACCTCTGTCCCCAGCGCTCAGTGCCGAGGGCGGCACACGGAGGTCGCTCAGGAAGTGTCTGCCCTCGAACTGAGATGTTGTGGGGGTGGGGGCTCGTCCCTCCTGCCAGCCCCCCAGAGCCCCTGAGCCCAGCGCTGGACTGTACACGGGGCCCCGATAAACTCCCACGTGGCAATCTCCCCAGCCCGCGGGGCTCCATGTGGACCCCTCGGACCAGACTGCAGTAGAAATGCTGGTCCCGGGACTGGGTCCAGGCAGACTGTTCTCATTCACCCGTCCGTGTTTGCTCGTTCCTTCCCCTCCCTCTTCAGTCGAGCCACACAACAAAATTAACCTGAAACCCACAGGAGCACAGGCTGCTAGTTTCCTGCCCAATCTCTGTTCTCCCTCCCGATGCAGCATCGGAAAACAGGTTCTGCTCGAGGCAGCCTCTTCAGCGAAACATCGCCACAACGAGGGGTTCTGACCTTTAAAGGTGTGCTGCGGAGCCTCCGGGAGCCGATTCAGCTCAGAGATGTGTACTTCCATGTGATGTCCGGTGCTCCTGCAGCCATCTTAATCCACAGAGGATATGTGCCAGTGTGAACGTAACTGAGCAGAAAGACAGAGGAACCCGGGCTCTCAGTGACCGGGGACAATCATGACAGACCTGACAGTGTGCAATTATTCCACGAAGCAGAGAGGCTGCAGGCCCAGAGCCAGCCGTCTGGGTCAGATCTCAGCTCCACGACATCCTGCCTGTGGGACTCTGAGCGTCAGCCTGACCTCTCTGAGCCACCAATTGCTTAGTCGTAAAATACAACTGATACAGTACTTACGTCACAGTCTGCGCACAGAACACACGTTAACGAAGGTCACAAGCTACCCGATTCCAGGTAAAGCAGGGCAGTTCCTCAGTCTCTGAGAACCCCTGAGCAGGCAGGCCTTCCGCACCCATTTCACAGACTCAGACCAGTGGTGTGATTAGCCTGTGCTCAGTCTGCAAGTCCCAGCCAGGGGCCCTTTAAACCACCGAATGGCCTGCTCTCCTCGTTAGGGATCCGTGGTTTTTTGTTTTGTTTTGTTTTTTTTAATATTTTTATTTATTTCTAGGAGAGAGAGAGAGACAGCGTGAGCAGGAGAGGGTCAGGGAGAGAGGGTGTCACAGACTGAAACAGGCTCCAGGCTCTGAGCTGGCAGTCAGCACAGAGCCCGACGCGGGGCTCGAACCCACGAACCGCGAGATCATGATCTAAGCGAAAGTCGGACGCTTAACCAACTAAGCCACCCAGGCGCCCCAGGGATCCGTGTTTTATTGATCCGAAGTGGTGGGGGTGGGGAGGGGGGTGATGTTGTCTTGCTTTTTCTCACAAAACCTGCTGTATTTCCCTTGGCAGATTCCCAAGCAACCCGGGGAAACACGAAGCCGCTGACCCGGGGCCGACTCAAGGCCATGGGCTCACCGCACAGAGACCCAAACCCGAGAGCCCGAGCCCCGCCCTGCAGGGTCGGCTGGGCCCCACACCCCGGCGCTGCCCGCAGAGCACGAGCTCCGCCCAAAGACCGAGACTGACGTTCATGTTCTCGGACAGCTAGATGCCCCAGCTCCCCGCGTCTGGAAGCGCTGTTTCCCGTGGCTCAGCCGCCTCCGTCTAAAAGCAGAACGTCAAGGCCCACACTTTACAGACACCGCTTTGACTGGACCGCCCGGTCTCGCCTGCTTCCGGCCCCTGCAGGAGCACTGAGCACCCCCCCACGGCGGCGGAGGGTCCTCTCTGCCCCAACATCCCACGGAACCTGCTCGCAGCCCTGCCCCTCCAGCTCCGTTTCCACTTTCACTGTAAAGCCATGAAAATGCCCTAATCAACGCGAGTGGTCCTCCTGACTTTGGGGGCTCTGTAAGGTTGGCACCAGGCCCCACACCACAGTGCGGGTGGGCAGGGGCGTGGCAGGTGCTGCCAAGCTGGCAGCAAGAGGGTTTAGCAGGACAGAGTAGACCTGATGGCATCGTATCTTGAGTTTCTAAACAGAGAAGGAAAGTCCCCGTAACCCGCCAGAGCCGTCTGGAGGGCTGCGGGCTGGGAAGCAAGTCTGGTAAATCGGCTTCACCAAGAAAGGAAGAAGAGCAGAGAAATTGCTCAAGAGACTCTTTGTTCCTAGGATCTCAACATCCAAACAGAGTCACAGAGCTGGCCCTGCACATCCCAGCCGGGGGGAAGCAGACAGCAGCATCCAGCCAGGGACACCGGCCTCAATGGTGACCTGAGCCTGGCACGCAGGGCCTGTGAGGTCCCGGCTCTGCCCCACCGCCTCCCTTTCTCTACAGGCGGGGGTCAGTGTGAGGCTCCTGACCTGGCCCCAGATGTGGGCTTCCATCCCCCGAAAGGCAGAGCCCCTGGATGTCAAGGGGCTGAGAGCCAATCTTCCCTAAGTGCTTTCTATGCAGCACATTGGACACGTCAGTAACCGTGCTGACGACAGTGACAAGGACCCTGGGAAAGTCTGACGAAGACAAAGCTGAAGGAGACAGTGACAGCGACACTTGGTGATGTCCGGGACGGGCCTTTACATGCAGCCACGCTCCATCCTATGACCTTAACCACTGCGTATGTGGCACCCTGTGGCGCGTGGACCGGCCTGGGGGGCGAGCGAACGGGAGGGCCGCTGCTGGCTGGTCCCGGAAATGGACTGACATCGATGCTGGCGAGCACATAGCTCCACGAACACTCAAAAAGCACGGAGCTGCGCACTGTGAAAGCACAAGTAGATCGGTACGGAAATTATAGCTCAATAAACTACTCAGACAAAAAAATGACTTCCCACCCCCGTGGAAGTCCATTTTTCCCCAGGAGCTGCCTCCCCGCCAGGCACCTGCAGGCATTGAACGCGTCCTGCGTTACGGCATCTGTTCTGCGGCCCCACAAGATGGATTCCTCGTAATTATCCTCATTTTACAGAAGAGCAAAGGGAGGCAGGTACCAGGGAGGTGGCCGCCTGCGGTCATGCAGCTGGAAAACAAGGCGGGGATGGGAACCAAGGAGTTCTGGCCACAGCTCAGGCCTTCACATCACCCGGGGATGCTGCCCTCTGTCAAGGTGAGCTAAGGGTCAGACCCCAGGTCTTTGAGTGCGCTGCTCGCTGCAGAGGAAGAAGGTTCCCCAGACCTTAACTGGGGCGTTGGTGGTTCCACTTGTGGGTCTCAATGCTTCTGCCACTGGCAGCCAGTTTAGATCCTGGGGTGTTATTTCCCTACACCGACTCCACAGTCAAAAATCCCGTCTCAAGGGCACCTGGGTGGCTCAGTTGGTTAAGCGTCTGACTTCGGCTCTGGTCATGGTCTTATGGTTCACAATTTGAGCCCCGCGTGGGGCTCTGTGCTGACAGCTCAGAGCCTGGAACCAGCTTCGGGTCTGTGTCTCCCTATCTGCCCCTCCCCCACTCACACTCCTCTCTCTGCCCCTCCCCTGCTCACACTGTCTCTCTCTCAAAAATAAACACTAAAACAAAACTTTTTTTGATCCTCTAATCTCAGCACAAGAATGAGCTTCTCATACTACAAGCACATATCCGAGGTGCAAACAGGTGGCCCATATGGCCTGCAAATGTGTTTTATGGGGTTCACGCCCTCCCATCTTAGAATGTGAGTAACTCCCAACGTTTAACTGAAGGAAATTTCACATAAACATTTCCAGTTCCTCTTGAGAGGTCCCGCCGCACTGGTCTGCCGCTCCAGAGGTGACCCGCACAGCTGGCTGCACGGCAGGATGACGAGCCGGGCCAGGGACGGCCAGAGGCAACCGCGTGTGGGTCGCGGGCATGGAGGGACCACATCCGGCCCTCAGCCTCGCCCCCGCCCCGCCCCCACAGCCCCCGCCCTCGCCACAGCCCCGCCCACGCCCCCGCCCACAGCCCCGCCCCCGCCCACAGCCCCGCCCCACAGCCCCGCCCACGCCCACAGCCCCGCCCACAACCCCGCCCCACGCCCACAGCCCCTGCCCACGCCCCATAGCCACGCCCACATTGCCCACAGCCACACCGGTTCAGTGTTTGGTACCTTTTTACAGATGCTCTCGGCCTAGGACACGTGACACTCCTGACCGCAGGCTAAGGGCCACCCCACCTATGGACCCTTTAAATCTGCGCTGGGCCGGGCCCCCACCCTGCCTCCTCCTCTCCCGCCCAACCCCGCGCCTCCGTGGCGGGTGCTCATCTGTGTACGCGGACCTCTCGTCCCGCACGAGGATCCACGTGCGCAGGAGCAAGGCCCCCCTTGCTGCCCCCCAGCCCCGCGCGTGGCGGGACCTGGCGCTTCCGTACCCGGGGTGTGCGCCCCGCACACGTCCCAGGGCGTCCGGGGCAGCTGGGAAGACGAGGCCTGTTTTCCTTCGGTCCCAACTTTCCTCTTAAGTAATGTAAACCCTCACCTTCTATCCACGGCAGCCACGGATAAACTGCAGATTTTCCCGATAACTTGTAAGGACGCAGCACAACTTACTACGAGAGCAACGCGCCCCGCTGCTGTGACCGGGCCCTGGTCTGGGGGGTGACGCCCGCGCACGTGCTCAGTGGGGCTGCAACGCGGGACCCGGCGTGAGGTTCTAAGGACGGGCGCAGCGACCTACCAGTGTTCAGGCCACGGGGACACAGGGCGAAGCCCCGGGCTGCCGACGCGGGGGCAGGCACCCTCAGCCCGGCAGAGGACACCAACAGCTCCGCTAACAGACGCCTACCAGACAGCACGCACTAGCCGTCTACACTGTGTGCAAGAGGAGACCAAGACCCCAGCATCGGTCGGGAGGCCCAGTGGCTGCGGGCGGGGAACCTGTCTGGAACCTACCGTCTGGCTGCTCACTAATCCTGAGACGCTGGGACAGGATTTGGCCTCTCTGGGCCGTTTCCTTATCGCAGAGCAGAGGCAACCGTCTCTGCCCGGGACTGAGGTCAGACTTGGAAAGCGGTGGCTCCGCGCTCCCCCCCGCCCCCCACCCTGGCGGTCAGGGGAGGTCTGTCCAAGGTGCTGCTGCTGAGGTCGCGAAATCTGAAATTTACCCAAGGACGCTTTTGCCACCGTGAGAGTGGTGGCCCTCGAGGGTTCAAGTGCAAACAAACCCACCGTAGAACAAAGGCCCAGCAAGGCCGAGCCCACCCCCCGCCGGCGGCCTGAGTGAGGCTCCTGTGGGCACCATGTCCGCATGCTAGCTCCTTCTGTCCCAGGACCTAACACAGACAGGCCTCCTGCGGCACGTGGGTGTCACACCGTATTCTGCAGGGAGGAGACCACACCTACGGTGGGTGACACCTTGTCCCCACGAGGCTTTGAATCACGGCGGGAATGCAGACAATGGGGAAGTGGGAAGAAGTAACCAGGCTCTCAGGCCACATGCACTGGGGACTCCCTGAATCCGCGTCCCCTGCGCAGATGCACTGTGAGGGCCCCACACAGGGAGGGAACAGGCGGGATGTTTAATGACCTACTCAGGGCCGCACAGCCCAGTCCGAGCCGGGCCAGCCTGGCATGGGAGGGGGTCCCTGCTCTGGGGCAGGACTGGACCCAGACCCCCACCCGGCACTGGGTAACATGACCCACATCACTAATATCTGCTCAAATCAGGCATAACGGTGCCGACCCTGCCTTGGTGTTTGTGATGTGCGTCCCCCCCACAGAGGCAGCCGGGGTGTCATCTGGAACTGAGGTCACTGCGCAGCTCTCTGCACGGTCCTGAAAGCAGAGGCTGGGAAGACTTGGTGCTCAGGGGCGGAATCACCATCACCGGCCCCGCCGGGGAGCAGAGCCTGGTGAAGGCGAGAGGAGCCGGGAGCTCGTCAGGCTGACCAGCGGGTGCCCTCCTTCTCCTTGAACGTCACCTCCCAGAAGCGGGATGTTCCCTTAAAACCTGCCAACTGTCATTGAGCTGTCTGTCCATGGGCCCTGCTCAGCTTCTTCTGGGTCACATGGCCACCAGCGGGGAGGGGCGGTGGGTTGTGTAAAGCCCCACCTCACTAGGGCTGGGCAGGGTTCTTCATGATTGCTTCTATTAATACACATAGTAAAAAGTGAAATTTCAAAGTAGTACTATGAAAAAGTTTTATTGTCATTTTAATTGGGGATGAAGGTTCTTTGTTCTTATGAATTTTTACATCTGCATTTCCTAGAGAGGCTGAGAGCTTCCCACACATTTGTTTATAAGCTTTGCTCACTTTCTCCTGAGCTCAGCGCTCCAGGCTTTTCCCCACCATCTGCTGGGCTCAGGCTGCCTTCCCTGACAAGTGGGCCTTATTCTAGAGTAACGATGAAAGCAAAGATCTTGAGGGGCACTCCCCAGTCTGTGGATTGTGGGAGGGGAGAGCAAAGCTGGCAGATTTATCTGGTCCTTGGATATGAGACACTATTAAAAATGAACATTTGGAGGGCGCCTGGGGGGCTCAGTTGGTTAAGCGTCTGACTTTGGCTCAGGTCATGATCTCACAGTCCGTGGGTTCGAGCCCCGCGTCGGGCTCTGTGCTGACAGCTCAGAGCCTGGAGCCTGCTTCAGATTCTGTGTCTCCCTCTCTCTCTGCCCCTCCCCCACTCGCTCTTTGTCTCTCTCTCAAAAAAAAAAAAAAAAAAAGAATCCGACTCAGTTGTGGCTCACATCATGATCTCTCGGTTCACGAGTTCCAGCCCCACATCGGGCTCTGTGCCGTCAGCACGGAGGCTGCTTGGGATTCTCTCTCTCTCACTCTCTCCACTCCTCTCCTGTTCACATGTGACCGTGCACGCCTTCTCTCAAAATAAATAAACTTAAAAAAAAAAAAAAAAAGAACATCTGAATCCTGCGTCACAGTATGGAAACATTTCTGATACGATGCTCCCTGGCAAAATCTCATATGCCCTAAGCCTCCATTAAAAATATTTTTTACTTGCTTTTTATAGTAAAACCTAGACATGATTTTGAAATCATGTATAGAAAGCCGTTCCCCATGGAGATAAAACGAAGAGTTGAGGGAATTGAGGTAAAGGACGTACAACAGAAGGTCAATCAGAGACCCATCCCCGAATGATACCACAGTGTTGCCACGGGTAGCTGCACATGTGGCTCTGGGAGTCCTGGTAGCCAAAGCAAAAAGGGAAACACAACTGATTACAAAGTGTGCACTCTCCTTAAGCTACGACCAGGCAGCTGCTGTGCAGCGGCACCGCATTCTCATACTGTGAGAGTCATATTGGGATCCCGAAGCCTCAGAGAACAGTCTTCCAAGGGTCCCAAGGAAGCGACACAGTGCATCGTTGGGCAGCGGGGACACTCAGGGAAGAAAGGCCCCGTTCAAATACAGATTCCTAGTCAGGAGGTCTGCAGTGGGGTCCAGGAACCGGTGTGCTCCCAAAGCTCCCCAGTGATCGGATGTGGGTGCTGACTTGACTAGGTGACCGGTTACCCAGGTGACCAGTTTCCTGCTGGCCATGCACGGGCAGGTGACTGCACTGTTCTGAGCCAGTTTTCCTCATCTGAAGAACAGGACCATTAGTAGTAGTTAGAGAGTCCCTGTGAGGCTTCGAGGAGATAATGTGCATGAAGCACTCAGCAGGAAGCTGGTACAGAAACGACGCTGAATAAATAAATAACCATATTAATAACCATGCTTCTCTGTCCCCATCTCGGAGGATGCCCGTGGGACTGGATTCGAGTCACCCAGCATGAGCTGGATTCCCGCCCTGCAGCTTGGGGGGGGTGGGGAGGGGGTCATGGAGCAAAGGCCCTCCTCAATCAGCAAATATTTATGAATGCCCTCCTGCTAGCATACACCCCCACCCCTGCAATGAAGCCTCACCTCTGCCCAAAGGAGCGGCTTCCTTTCTGGCAATTAAAAGTCACTCCCCACCCCCACCCCCGGTAGGCCCCTAAAAAGGAAATATTTCTGTATTTTCAAACCTCTGTGTCCATAGAACTGAGACCCTGCAAGGGGCCCTCACTGCACGTAAGGCACCGAGCGGACAGAAGTCACCAAGGCTGATACTCGGATCTGATAAAGCCGCACCAACCTCCATCCCCATCCTTAAAAACATCCAGCCAAAGGGCACCCGGGGGGCACAGCTGGTTAAGCGTCTGACTTTGGCTCAGGTCATGACCTCACGGTTTGTGAGTTCGAGCCCCGCGTCGGGCTCTGTGCTGATGGCTCAGAGCCTGGAGCCTGCCTCAGATTCTGTCTCCCCCTTTCTCTGCCCCTCCCCTGCTCATGCTTTGTCTCTAAATAATAAATAAAAATGTTAAAATTTTCTTTAAAAATTAGAAAAAAAAACTTTAAAAAAAGCATCCAGCCTCTTCCTTAAAATTCTGCAGGTTTCAAGGCGGCTGCGGTGGGTGGGGGTGGCTGCGCACAACACTCTTCCTGTGAACTTGTTTCCATGGAGGCTGAGTGTGGCAGCCTGTTCTGGACGGAGAACACGATGTTCACAGGGACAAGTTGAGAAGCGTTCAACTCGGTAACATGCGAAGTCCCCAGTCCCGAAGGACATCACTGAGCCCTAATCAGCTTCTCACAACACGGCCCCAGAGCAGAGGACCCCCCACGGGACAGTTAATAGAAAGTTCGTGCATCACTCGGGCTCCTCTGTCCCCAGGCGGGTCACACGCAGTCACAAACAAGAACGAACGAAAACAACGATCACATCATCACTAGCAAGTTCGCTGAGCTGCTCCGTGACCCACAAGCTCCCGCGGCCTCCGCCCGCTCCTCGGGGCGGCCCGCTGGGTGGCCTCCTCTGGCACAGGGGACAAACAGCGGAGGTGTGTCCCCAGCCAGCAGCATCCCGCCAGGGACGTGCTGTTATGTTCCTCCCAGGACTAATCTAGAACCTTCCCAGGGGCCCCGGAGGTGCGGCCACGCTCTCCATTCGCAGCCAGCAGGGAGACCCAGACACGGCCATGCTTGGCCCCCCCCCGCCCGACAGTGAGGCAGGGGTCGGGCCTGAAGCCTTAGGGCCGAGGGGCCCTTTCTGGACGCCTTCACTACCCCCACTGCTCCACACCGGGGGACACTTTGCATCATGCCCGCGCCCCCCACCTGGACACAGGCCGGAAGGACTCGGAGCCCAGAGGCCCGATGCGTTGGCTGGAGGCCAGGATGCACCGTGACGGAAGCCAGGACAGGCGGGGCCCTGAGACCAGGGAGGCAGAGCTTTGGCGGAAGGCCTCCCCGGAGGCCCAGGACTGGGGTCCAGAGGCCACCCCACCTCCCGGCTGTGCGATCCCGGGCAGGTCCCCTAACTTCCTGGAAAGGCTTAGCTTTCTCCTGTAAAATGGAGAGAAAAACGCCTGTGATACGGGGTTCCTGCCAGGATTAGAGCAATTGAGGGAAAGTGAGCGAAACTTCCTGCAGGGGGGGAGCACTTAACAATGAGAGCGCCCGGGGCATCCTTAATCGTCGCTCCCCTTACACAGTGCGCTCGCACGGTGGACCCGTACAGTCTGAGCCAGTGCCACACTTTCCAGAACACGCCTACTGTGTGCCGCGCAGGAGCCGTGGGTCCTTAACGCGCGGCGGAGTCACCAGCAGGGTCCAGAGGCGAGCTGGGCTCCGCCTGGAGAGACGCCTGCCACCTCGTGGAGCCCCCGCACCCGGCGTGTGCCTGTCCCAGGGGGCCGGGGACAGCGGCCACCTCACCCACCACAGCCTGGGAGCACCCAGAAGACAAACTATCAAAGGTCTGGAAATTAAAGAAAATAAAACAAAACAAAAACGCCCATCACGCTTCGGGGCTGCGGAGGAGGGCGCGTTGCCGTGGCAACCAGGCTGAATTATTCAGCAAGTGACGGCAGAAGTGCCCTCGAGGAGGCAAAACAAAGACAAAGGATCCAATTAAACCGCCTCTGTGGGGACACGGCAGCCGAGCCCCCTCCCCACACGGACGCGACTTCTCAGCTGCCTCCCTCTCTGGGTCCTCTTCTGTTTGTGAACCTGCTGATGAAAGTCACAGGAGCTACTAGGTTCTAGTCCAAGGTTTAAAATGAGACAGACTCAGGGGTGCCTGGGGGGCTCAGTCAGTTAAGCATCTGACTTCAGCTCAGGTCAGGATCTCACGGTTTGTGGGTTCGAGCCCCGCGTCGGGCTCTGTGCTGACAGCTCAGAGCCTGGTGCCTGCTTCAGATTCTGTGTCTCCCTCTGTCTGACCCTCCCCTGCTCACGCTCTCTCAGAAATAAATAAATAACATTAAAAAATTTTTAAAAATAAATAAAATGAGATGGACTCAGTGAGTAACAGAGGAAACCGAGTCCTGGGCATGTGCTTCGGGTTCCTCTAAATTAGGGAGCCTTCCAGACCCTCAGGCTGGTTTCTGGTACCTACCTGCTCCCACCTCTCCTCCTGCACCCACGGGCAGGGGCGGGGTGGGGGTGTCCCTGGACTTCTCTTACGCCAAGAATCCTTGTGATGATTTTGTCCTGGTTCTGAACCATATATGCCACCACTGCGTACTATTTTTTCTTTAAATCAATTCATGTAATACTCTGTTTTGATAGAGAACTTGGTCTGTTTATTAAGTAGAAAACCATTATCATTTGGCAGAGTTAGAAGGCAGCTGAGAAAATAGTACAATAAGCAAATCTATTCTTGGGACGCCTGGGGGCTCAGTCAGTTAAGCTTCGACGTCATGATCTCATGGTGTGTGAGTTCAAGCCCCGAGTCGGGCTCTGTACTGACAGCTCAGGGCCTGGAGCCTGCTTCAAACTCTGTCTCCCTCTCTCTCGGCCCCTCCCTCACTTACGCTCTTTCTCTCTCTCAAAGAAAAAAAAAATTTTTGAAAGTGAACTTATTCTTTACTTTTGGGTAGGGAAGGATTTTTTAAACATGATACAAAGAGCATGAACCATAAAGTGTGTCAGAGGTCGGCAAACTCAGTCCCAGGGGCCACTGCCTACATTTGTAAATAAAGTTTTATTGGCACACAACCACACCAACTCATTCTACATGGGCTAAGCCTGCATTAGTGCTACGTAGCAGAGTTGTGATGTTATAACAGACACTGCTCCACAAAGAGGAAAACCTCGCCTTGCTGGCCCCTGATGGAAAAGCCTGCTAACACCTGAAGTGTATGACTGCTAATCCGACGACCTTAAAATGAAACACCTCTGCACACAGGAAAGCATGAGCCGGATGAAAACACAGCCCCAGAGAACAGCTGTGTAACTCACACAATTGAGGAAGGAGTCGAAGCTACAATTTCCAAGGTAAACTCCTAGGATTATTAACACAAAGAAATGTGCAGGTGAAGTTCATGAAAAGAAGAAACCAAGTAGCAATAAACACTGAAAAAATGTTCAATCTCACTAGGAATAAGTGAAACAGAAAACCAAACCACATGCAAATGCACAGCCCATCGAGGAGACCAGCACCAACGCAAGCCAAGCTTGATTAATTAGCACAGTCCCTCGGCCTTGGTGGTCTGGTCAGTGATGAGCTCATGATCTAAACTTGTCCAATGAGCTCCTTTGATCCCTTTGGTCACGGTGATGGGTTCAGGATGGGGCCCTGTAAGCCTGGAGCTTCCTGGAACAGAATGTGGAGTGAAATGGCCAGAGAATGAAGCCACACAGAGCACAACAAAGTCAGACAGAAAGAGACTAACTCTTGTCAATGCCCTAAGAGCACCTGGATCCAGCCATGCCTGCAGCATCCTTAGATCCAGTAAGCCTCTAGGGCAGAGAGTACCTCTGTCGTGTCTGCTATGACACCCTCACACCCGACAGAGTGTCTGACGTGTCATAGCTATTCAGCCAATAGCAGCTGAGGGCATGACTGCGTGAATATGGTCTGTGCACCATCGCAAAGAAGAAGTTTGCAAAGAAATGGAGGAGGCCGAGCAAAGGTCAGAACAGACCATTCCAGGGGCGCCTGGGGGCTCAGCCGGTTAAGCAGCCGACTCTTGATTTTGGCTCAGGGGATGATCTCACGGTTTGTGAGACCAGCGCTACGTGGGGCCCCGCACTCATAGCTTGGGGCCTGCTCGGGATTCTCTCTCTTCCGGTCTCTCTGTCCCTCCTTTGCCTCCACTCTCTCTCTCAAAATAAATAAAATGAAGAAAGAAAGAAAAAAGACCATTCTGGCACACCTGCAGGGAGCTTTATTCAGGACAACCCCTCCCCTCCATCCCGTGGCTTCTCATTTGAGCCTCAGAACCCCCACCCCCCACCCCCCGGCAAATAGTTATTTTAACAAAGAAAAAATATGTAACCAGGACATGGGACTCCAGGCTATCACGGATGAGGCCGAGGCCAGGTTGACTGAAAGTAAAGAGAAGCTTGTCAGGCACTCGGGGGGCTGTGGACCCGGAAGCCCCCTCAGCGGAGCCTGCCCTTTGGGAAGCACGGACCCTCCCGTCCACGTGACATGCCGGAGCCGGACGCCCACAGCGGCCCCAGGTCGGCCAGTGCTGGGACCACAGCCCGGACGCCGGGAGCCTGGCCCACAGGCACAGGCCGTCAGGGCCGCACTGAAGCAACAGCCATCAAAGTCCCCCCGTGGTGGCACCAAGTCCCCAGATCGCCCCGGGATGTGGAGACCGTCCCCACTACCTCCCTGGCCCACGGTCCGACATTCCTTCCACTGCACCCATAGCTCCCCAAGGGGAACGAGAACCTCCCTGCCTGCGCGGGGGAGGCCTGGACACCCCACGGCCCGCCCACGGCTCCTCCAGCACAGCCGAGGCCTGGCGTGGCGACACCCACGTGGCCGTGGCCTCAGGTTCCCCGCACTCTAGAGGCCTCCGGCCGAGCATGGTGACTACAGTCGCGTCCCCAAAAGGGGCTTCGAGGTGCTCAGGGAGGAGAGGCCTCGGGGCCGCACACAACACCTGTCGCAGAGCTGCAGCCGGGGCCACTGCTCACCCCCGACGCCCGCCGTCTCCCCAGGAAATGCGGGTCCAGACCCCACCTCAGGGGCCTCGGGACACCGCGCAGCAGCAGGAGGCCCTTCCCTGTGCTCAGGCCCCCTCTCCCCTCCGTGATAGCTGGTCCCTCCCCGCCCCTCCCGTGCGTTTCTCCAGCATCTGCCCCGCATCTGGGGGGGAGGGTGGGGTGGGGTCAGCCACGGGAAGAGGTCTGAGGCCGCTGCTCTCCAGGAACGTGCGAGCTGACGGGACCAATCTCTGCTGCCCAGGGCTGCGCCTCGAGCAACCGTGCCTGCCGCTCACACGGGCAAATTCAGTCTCTGACGCATGACCCGGGTGGAATGATAACGACTCAGGCTCGGGGCTGTCACAACCCCATTCCGATCCGCTAACGCGGGCTAAGGCTGGTGGGCTCCCGCCACCCGCCAGCATCAGGCCATTTGTTAAAATGTTCTGGTCTCGGGCCTGGCTGGGGCTCACCGGTCTGTATTTTAAGAAGCTTCCCTGGGGGTTCTGAGCCCCAAGTAACCACAGCGGTCTGCGGCACGGGCGGCCACAGGCTTAGAGACGACGCAGGAAGAAGCCCCGCTGGTGGAGGTCAGCGGCCCAACCTGGCACCTGAGGGGCAGGTGCTCCGTAACACGCCTTCCTTACGGGATGTCCCAGAAACAGACCATGGCCTTGGAAGGTCGGCGCCCCACTTCAAAGATGAGAAAACTAAGACCCGGAAGGGGGGTAAGGTCACCCAGGACATCAGTGCAGAGCGGCATCTGAACCCAGCTCTGTGTGACTCCAAGTGTTTGGGGCCCCTGTGGCCTGAGGCACCGTGTGCCCTGCCGAGCCCGCCCCCCCTCTGCTGTGGGCCTGGAGGCTAACACCTCCATTTTACAGGTGAGAGAACCGAGGCACAGAGATCACAGCACCTGCAGTCTGGGCTTCGCACACGCACGCTCCCCGCCCTCCACCCCGACAGCGTTCAGTGAGGGAGCTCAGCGGCAGATGGGCACACGGGGCCCAGAGCGGACCAAGGGCTGAGCCACCCAAAGAGCCCCGTGCCGCAGGCAGAGGACAGACCCCTGGGAGGAGAAGTCCGAGCTGACCTTCAGATCAGTGCTTCCTGACCGGGAGGAGTCTGCCCCCCAGGGGACACTCGAGAATGACTGGAGCCACTTCTGGTTGTCACAGCTGCGTGGGGTGGAGGGGTGGGGGGGACAGGAGTCTCTCCCGGGCGGAAGCCCGTGCTGCTGCTCAGGGTCCTACGCTGCACAGGACTCTGCATCACAGACGTACCCTCCCCCAGAGGTCAAGGGCATCGAGGTTGGAAGACCCTGGGGGCCGCTCCCTGCAGCGGCCTGTGTGCAGGGGTCAGTGAGAGGTGCCGGTCAAGGGCAAATCAAGGGTGAGGCACGGGGACGGCTGGCCCAGTCGGGTGCTTTACCTGCCTGCTCTGCAGGACCAGCTTCTGGGGGTTAGTGGAACAGGTAGGCTGGGGGGATCGGGGACACTGTCCCTCCGGGCCCAGGTGGCCGCCACTCTCGACGGGGCAGCAGGGAGGCCAGGGAGACGGCGACATGCGGGTGCCCGAGCCTTGGCACCGTGTGCCTGACCCCGTGGGTATTTCCTTCCCCGCCCCCACCCCCAAGCCCTGGGGCTCCGCTCTAGAGGCTGGAAGGGCCTGCTTCCCCCCAGCAGCCCTGCGGTTCACGCTCAGCTGCTCCGGGCCAGCTTCGTGGCGGGGGACGCTGGCGAGAGTCCGACTGCCCCGTGTGCTCTGGCCCCCCGTTCTTGGGAAGCGTTAGAAGGTCCTCCAATGCTGGAAACCGCCATGCGGTCACAGTCCCCCCTGCCCCCAACTCATAACAAGCATCCTGTCCCCGGGCACATAACTGGATCCCAGCAGACCCAGCCACAAGGACCCACAGCTCCGTCCTGGCCTACCACACAGCGGGTCTCCAGCCGCCCAACCCGAGTGACCGCCCAGGGGGCCCCCAGGGGCTGTAAGCAGAGGGCGCTCACTCAGGGCTCCGGTCCCAGCCAGGCGGCTGATGGGCTCAACTGGGCGCACAGACCATCCCCCAGGACAGGCTCCAGCTCCCTCGAAAACCTCAGACGATCTGGCAATAGGGATGCACATCCACGCAGGGAGGTGGCCTGGGGGCGGTGAGCACAGCCTCTGCCCCGGGCCCCGGGCACCCACAGGCACGTCCTGCTCCCTCTGTCACAGCCTCTCCCGACCGCGGCCCCTTCACCCCTTCGGGGGGCTCGCCTGGCCTCTACAGACGGGTGCTTCTGTGCTGGGGGTGATGTGGAAGTGTGCGGGGACAGCTCTGTCACACGAGGAGGCGTAGGGACAAGGACAGCCCCCAGGACAAAGGACTGTCCAGTCCCAAGCGTGGACGGTGGCGAGGCAAGAAGCCGCGGTCGGAGCCCCGTCTGGGGGCCCTGAGACTGCGCAGCGCGGGGAAGACGCGGCCCCCGAGGTGTGCGGGCTGCGAGGGGCCCCCGGCCTCTGCCTGCGGCCACAAGCCACCACTTACTTGGAGAGTTTCATCTCGATCTGCTGCCGGATTTCCTGCCGCTCTTCGTCGGTCCTGCGGGGGAAGATGTTGCGGTCCTCCAGCTCCTGCTTGCTGGGCCGATTCCGGAGCTTCACCGCCAGCAGCTCCTTCTTGCATTTCCTGGGCAGTGTTCCTGAGAGCCGCCCGAGGGACGGGAGGGAAGGGACAAGGAAGCTGGCGTTAGTCGAGTGAGTGGTGGCCTGTGGGCCCAGCCGCCCACCTGCTGGAGGAAGGAGCCACGGGCGTGTTCGTTCCGCGGGGACAGCGGGCAATAGTGCGGGGAGAGAGCGGGGTCACCGCCCGGGGGTCGTGCGTCCCTCCAGCAGGCGATCGACCACCGAGGACCTCCAGGGCCAGTGCTGCTTGTCACCCGTTACGCCAGGGGCGTTGTTAACGGCGCTCAGTCTTCCTTCTGAGCTTGGGGCGTAACTTACAGTTACTTTCCACACGGCAGCCCCGCCCCCCCGTCCCTCGGGGTCCACTCTCCCCGCTGACCACCACCCTCCGGCCACGGCGTCTCCCTCAGTCCCGAGGGCAGCCCGCCTCAGGGCCTGTGGAGCAGGCCTGCCCTCCGCCTGCTCTGCCGGCCCTGTCCCCAAGCCGGCCTTGAACCTTCTCCTCAAAGGGGCCCGAGGGAGCTCCAATCACACGACACCGCACCATGAACTCCCCTGGACCTGAGCTCTTCCCCATCGGTTACTTTATTCTGTCTCCCTCACCAGACTTTAAGGCCAGCAAGTCTGCCGTCCGCGGGCCCCGGGACAGCACCGACCAAGCAGGGACCAACGAACAGTGCTGAGCGAAGGAAAGGGCGGGCTGACCCCGGGTCTCCAGGCTCACGAGGCCGACCTCTACCTCCACACGTCTAGGATCAGCCAACATCCGGGCGCGAGTAAGAGCTCAGAGGAAGGAATGTCTAGGTTAAAAGCAGAAGTGGGGCTTGGCGGCGTTCACAGCAGAGAAGGATGGTCCGTGAGTGCCAGGAAATGGGGGTGCTGATGCGGCAAACTTTCCAGAGGAGACTCCCCCGCCTGTCCCCAGCAGGTAACTGCAGGTGACAGTTTTGCAGCTTTACCAGGACACGGATTTCAATCTGGGGATTCAAACCATCACCCAACATGGACACTCCCCTGGGCGGAGGCAAACGTTATTTCTCAAGAAAAGTGGCTCCTCGAGAAAGCTGATGCCTAGCGCAGATAGAAGGTGGGGACGCACCTCACAACATGACGGCTGCACAGAAGCTGGGGACGAAGTAAGACACAAAAATTGGGGCTCTGCTGAGGTTTGAATTCCTAATGTGAGCTTGCCTGCCACGTTTTATAGAGAAAGAGGGACGTAACGACTCCCCACACCATTCCAGCAAGGGCTCCAGCCTGAATTTGTTTTAATAGCTTTATAAATGGCTTGAGTCCTATATTTATAGGATCCTAAAGAGCCTGAAGAAGTCAGTCAGTCTTTCCTGAGTGTTCTGGGGGAAATTGACAGCTTCGGTGGCATTCACGAATTAAGGGCATCACAAAGGTCTCGGGACAAATCCTTCATGAATGTCAAGGGTCTAATACACGGCAAGAAGGAATTGCCATTTTCAGAGACCCAGAATATGCTCAACTGTGAAACAGCACTGAGTGTGGTTTAATCTTTTAAGCTTTTGATAACGAAAGTCTTTTTAAGCCCATGGCAAATGTCTTGGGCTTATTACAAACTTTAATCATATTTGTTCTTAACTGAGAAAAAAAAACCCTTCATCAGAGATTTCCAGATGTACACGAGCATTCACTCCCCATAAAGTCCCTGCGCCGGGAACAAGCCATTCTCCCAGACTCTCTGGGCCCGGCACGGGCACACAGTAGGGCCACAGAGAAAACCTAGAGGCTGATATCAGGTCTTCTCCAGCATGTCAGAGGTTATTAGGATTTGTTACTTAGAAGTCAACAAAGGAGATCTCCAAATAGCTTAAAACTGAGGCTTTCCATAAATCTGGCCAGCACTCCTACTCAACCTTCATAATCAATTCATTTTGTTGCTGTTTTAATGTTCATTTGTTTATTCATTTTTTAGTATTTTTTTATTGTTTAGTTTGAAAAAGATACAGAGAGCAAGTCGGAGAAAGGAAAAGAGAGAAGGAGACAGAATCCCAAGTAGGCTTCACGGTGTCAGTGCAGAGGTCCGCACGGGGCTCAAACCCACACACCGTGAGATCATTGCCTGAGCCAAAGTTAGACGCTTAACCAACCAAGCCACCCAGGCGCCCCTAATGTTTATTTATTTTTGAGAAAGAGATACAGAGAGACAAAGAACACAAGCAGGGGAGGGGCAAAGAGGAAGGGAGAGAGAGAACCCCAAGCAGGCTCCACACTGTTAGCGCACAGCCCCACCTGGGGCTTGATCCCACAAACCGTGAGATCATGACCTGAGGATGAAGTCAAGAATCAGACGCTTAACTGACTGTGTGACCCCAGGATCAATGTGAAGGAGCATGCATCCCAGAGAGATTGCACTCGGAGCAAGATTTGAGGCTACGGGTCAGAGGCAGGGAAACTTTTCTGTCCCAACTCGGGGGGGGGCCCTCGGGGTCCCTCCCCAGATTCCCCCCGACACACTGGTTTTCCTGTCTTGACCCGGAAAAGTGGGACAAGCACAGAAAACCAGATAAAAGGATGTGCATCCAGTGTCATTTGTGAAAGCAAGAAAGTAAACACAACCAAAAAGCCCAAGACGATACCTGTCAGACTGAGGTACGTCCTACATACCATTCGGCCGCGGCAGCCCCTCGACAAAGACATTCATAGGATGCTGCTGACGACAGCAGGGTATACAGAACAGAAACACGTCTGTAGATGCGTAGGTGCCTAAATTTTAAGTGTGTATAATATTATAAATCGGCCTAGAGATGTCAATAATTGATCATTTTATGTACTAATTTTGCTCTTTGGTATTGTGGGGTTTGTTTTTTTTTTTAATTTTTTTTTAAATTTTTTTAAATGTTTTATTTATTTCTAGGAGAGAGAGAGAGAGACTGCGTGAGCAGGGGAGGGTCAGAGAGAGAGGGAGCCACAGACTGTGAAACAGGCTCCAGGCTCTGAGCTGGCAGTCAGCACAGAGCCCGACGCGGGGCTCAAACCCACGAACCGCGAGATCATGACCTGAGCGAAAGTCGGACGCTCAACCGACTAAGCCACCCAGGTGCCCCTGTGGGTTTTTTTTTTTAAATCATAACATAGTTTCCTTATATGAAAATGAGTAATTATTTAAAAAGAAAGAACACTGTTGAGCAACATCAGCAAAGATGGTGGAGAAATCTCTCCTCCATAAAAGCAACAACTAGAAAAAGTAGTCAGGGCCAACCTTTCCTGACTCTGTAAACAACCAAATGGCTGCGGCAACACAGGGAACATTTATCCCAGAAAAAGAGGCTGAATCTCTGTGAGAGAGTCTCACTCTGTCTCCAGTAGCTGCTCCTCTCCTCCTGCCCTGCAGTGGTCTTGAACTCTAAGAGTGTGCATTTCTCGGTGAAGACTGGCTGCCTGGCAGTCAGCGGAGGGAAAACCCGCGTTTCCTCGTTCTCGGAGAACTGCCGTCATCTGACCTGTCTGCTGGTCCCCGAAGTCCCCAAGGCAAGGCTGGCAGTGCCGGATGTGGGTAGAGCTCGCCCAGCACAAAACGTCTTTTTCCCGGCTGCATCTGTGGACACCAATACTGCCTTTCCAGGGCAAGACTTTCATTTATCTTCAGCCCAGTCCTGCCGAACACCCTATGGAGTTCTTTAATGGCAAAAGCGAATAAGAAAAAATCAACATAGAAGCCAAAACATTAAGTAAATTAAAAGTCTGATGGTACCAGACCCAGTCTGACTCCAGCGAATGTCGGGGACGCCTTTCCAATGTGCAGCGGAGAGGCGGGGCCGAGGAGGCAGGATGGGGCGATCCCGCCGCCCGTCCCCTGGGGTCCAGTGGCCCGGACAGCACCCGGTGGCAATGCGAGGCCCCCGGCTCAGCAAGCAGGAGGCAAGGCAGCCTTGCACGCACCTGCCATGAACACACCAGCACGTACAGAACTGCCAACGTGCCCCAGGTCCCTCTCGTCAGTTCCCATGATCACCCCCACCCCCACTCGGGGCAAAGGATGCTCTTAGAGAGCCGATAGTGGTCGGTCACTCCTTTCTTTGCGAAAGGCTCCCTTCTCTCTCCCCACAAGCCACCACTCTGGCCGGCTGTCTTCCCACCTTGATGGCCATGCCGCAGCCTCCTGTGCTGGCCCCTTGCCATGTCCCCACCTCTACATGTCCGTGTGCCCCAGGACCCACCCCTCAATGCCCTCTGTCCACACCTGCTCAAGTGACCTCCTCTGTCCCATGAGACACTGAGGCCCCACTGCTGCCGGCTCGGGATTTCCGTACACGGCCTCACCTCCTCTCCTGCGCTCCAGGCTTGCTTCCCAAGCTTCCTTCAGGACGTCCCCACCTGGGTCCCCATCAGGCGCCTCAACCCCAGCATGTGCACAACTGAGCTCCTGCTGAAGCACAGACGGGCTAAGGGACGGAACCAAGATGTGGCCGAGACCACGCTCTGAACCCGACATTCAGGGGTCAGCGCGGGTCAGCCAGGCACCTGCCTCCACCACATCCGTGGCACGCCCGACACGGAGGAGCCGTGACGAGGGCCGCGGGGGCCACGCCTGCCGAGCCCGGTCCGGTGAGGGCGGGGGATGTGAAACAGGCACCTGAGATGACTGGACACACATTATCCTTGCTTCTGTGTGCAGCCTGGCAGCACATCCGGGTTACTTATGTGGCTTTTCCCTAACGGTAGTCACTCAGCCCGTGAGCTGGAGGCATTCTCACCCACAGAGAAAGAGAACTCTGGGGCACCTGGGTGGCTCGGTCGGTTAAGCGTTCAACTTCGGCTCAGGTCACGATCTCATGGATCCTGGGTTCGAGCCCCACGTCGGGCTCTGTGCTGACGGCTCGGAGCCAGGAACCTGCTTCGGATTCTGTGTCTCCCTCTCTCTCTCTGACCCACCCCTGCTCATGCTGTTCCTCTCTCTCTCTCAGAAATAAATAAAACATTAAAAAAAAAAAAAAAAGAACGAGAACTCTGCTGAGCTCAGCCACGGAGAGGACTGTACCTCGTTCCACTTTTTCCAGACACAAACTCAGAAAGTGCCTGCTGACTTGCACAGTACATGGTAGAATAAGCCACAGAGGAAGGGTGTGTGGGGTGGAGATCAGGAAAGGCTTCCTGGAGGCGGCATCTGGGCTGGGACCTACGAGCTGGGTCCTCGCCGCCCAGGGCATGCAGTGGCCCCGGAACCTAATTTCACTCCATGGAAGAAACGCGCAGGGGGGATTTGCCTCAGCCGCCCAAACTGACCTGACTTCCAGCTCTGACTTCTACTTCTGACCAAGACTGAGTAATGCAGCCTGGGTTTTCCAACCCAAAACTAAATCAAAACAAAATCAACCTGTATTAGACAATGGTGGGGAGGCTGGGAGGGACAGGGATCTGTGTAGGACAGGAATCAAAGTGAGTCTTGCAAATGCCCTGATTCCCGCCTCTGGAGTCACTGGGCTGGGACCCAGGGAGGAGCCAGGAAGAGCCTGGAACGGAGCCTGAGTTGAGAAGGTGAAGGGGGAGCCCACAGCCCGAGTCTGCAACGTAGAGCTGGGGAGAGGGGTGGCCCAGACAGAGAACCCAAGACCTGCAGAGCCAGAAGCTGCGTTTAAACCTAAGTAAGGGGGCGCCTGGGGGGCTCGGTCAGTTGAGCATCCAACTCAGGCCGAGCTCAGGTCATGATCTCACGGTTCATGAGTTCTAGCCCCGCATCAGGCTCTGGCCTGTTTGGGATTTTCTCTCTCTCCCTCTCTTTCTGCACCTCCCCCACCCACTCTCCCTCATCCCCCCCAATAAATAAACTCAAAAAAAAACAGTTTAAACCTAAGTAAGAATCACATGCAACGCAAACAGTCTGAATATCCTACTTAAAGGCAAAAATTCTCAGCACAGACAAGAAAGTGAGACCCAACGCTACGCTGCCCACAAAACACATACTTTGACTATAAAGACACAGAGAAATACAAGGGGAAAGACGCATAAGATGAACCCATCACAGCAAAGCCAAAGGCGCTCGTGAGCATCACGCAGGCAGGTTTCTGAGTCAAGAACCTTCTCAGGGATCACGGGTGATCTCAGAGTGACAAAGGGGATGCCTTCATCAGGAGGGCGGAACAATCCTAAGTATTTGTGAACCCATTAAGAGGATCCAGACCATAAAGCCACACCTGACAGACAGAAGAAACGGAGAAACCTCAAGGTGCCCTTGAAGATCTCAAGGCCTCTCTTGAGGAGCTGACAGAACAAGGAAGGTGTGCAAGGGAGTGGAAGACACAAGCGCCACGCTCCGGCCGCCAGACCTGCTGGACGTTTATAGAAACCCTGCCCAGGACTGTGGTCTTCCCACGTGTACGTGCACGCAGGCTTCGAGGCAGGTCCTCCTAAAGGGGACAGCGCTCCAGTCACAGAAAACATGCTTTCTGATCAGAGTGAAATAAAACTGGGGATTAGGAACAAAGAGCTCCCTAGAAAAGTATCCGCATCTTTAGAAACTAAGTAAAAAAAACCAAACTGACTAACCCATAGTTCCAAGAAGAAACCAAAAGGGAAATTAGAAAGTACTTTGAAGTAAATAAAAATACAATGTATCAAAATGGTGTTGGGGGAGATTTTACAGCACTGAATCTTCGAAAAGAAATGTCCTCAGATCAATCCCTCACATTCCCTCATAAGGCACTAGAGAAAGAAGAGCAAATTAAACCCAAAGAAGCAGAAGGAATAATAAAGATCAGGGTGGAAACCAGTGAAAACCAAAAATAGAAAAATGACGAAGGAAATCCTCAAAACCAAAAGCTTCTTTGGGAAGAGCAATAACATTGATAAAACTCTCACCAAACTGTCAGGGGAGAGAGAAAGTTCTAGAAAGAGAGGGCGAGAGACAGAGGGAGACAGAGAAATTACCGACATTGGGAGGGAAGACGGGTAAGATCCTCATCTGATTCTATACCAACTACCAAGGCTCAGTCAAGAAAAAAAAAAAAACATATAAAACCGGATTAGACCTTTATCTATTAAAGAAATAAAATTTGTAGTTAAAACGCTTCCCCTGCAGACAAAAACGCCTACAGCCCCAGACAGACACACTGACAACGAAGCGTGCAGGAAGTGATCCCACGTCCGCACAAGCTATTTCAGGAAGTTGAAAGACAGAAGGAGGAGGGGGCACTTTAAAACCCCTGCTACGAAGCTAGGATTTACAGTGATATTAAAACCAGAAAAGATATTTGAATCAAAGAAAAATTAAAGGCAGATGGACCCCATGAACATGGATGTAAAATTATAAACAAGTTTAGCAAATCAAATCCAAGAATTCATGAAGATGACGCTACCCCATGACCAACGGGGGGTTGGCATCTGGAAATCAATCCGTGCAATTCACACAAAACCAAGGCACGTAAAAACCCTCCGACGACCTCAGGGGACCAGCCTGCACCTATGGGAGCTAGCTCGACCGTCAGAGCTGGGAGGGGCCCACCGGGCTCCAGCCACCCACCAGTGGAGGCACCGGAGGGACCGAGGCTCGCGGAGACAGGAGCTGCCCCGGGTCACGGCGGACAGCGGAGAGCCAGCTGGCTGCCTTCTGGCTCCCACAAGTGTGTTCACTCAGCTCCAAAAAGAACGGGTGCTTTCAGGCAGCTTAAGCCTCAAGCAGTAGCAGGGAGGCAAGAGACCCCCTTTCCTGCCCACGTCTCGTCTCCAGAAGAAACCACTACTATGTCCTCAGAGCCTTACTTCCAGACCCACATCTATCCAATCAGCCACTTGCTCCGACTACGCTCTTCTGTCTTACAAAGTGGGATCACACCCCCGGGGCGCCTGCCGCTCGGGGCTCACACACTGGGCTCCTGGCCTTTAAGGGCCACAAATTATCTGAGAGTGCCGGTCACATACCCCCCAGGAGTGGACACACAGGTGTTCCTTTCAGTCCTTTGGTCACAGCTGCAAGGACTGTCCCCCTGGTCCGCCCAGTCCCTGAAGGGGGTTCCTGAGCCAAAGCGGGGCTGACTGTGGCTCCGACACGAATTCCGCTCCCCACTCCGCCTGCCTGCTGTTGCTTCCCGGGCCACCACCCCCCTGCTCTCCCGGGACGGAGGACGAGGTGTAGACGGGGCCGGGGATACGTGATTCCGGGGCCACCGCCCCCCTGCTCTCCCGGGACGGAGGACGAGGTGTAGACGGGGCCGGGGATACGTGATTCCGGGGCCACCGCCCCCCTGCTCTCCCGGGACGGAGGACGAGGTGTAGACGGGGCCGGGGATACGTGATTCCGGGGCCACTGCCCCCCTGCTCTCCCGGGACGGAGGATGAGGTGTAGACGGGGCCGGGATCATGAGAACATGCGGCTGAGAGGCTCCGCAGTGACAGACAGACTCGCCGTGAGAAAGCTTTTTCTCAGTCAGCCGCACGTTGGAACTGATCCTGAGGAAGTGCGGACGGAGATGCGCAAGGCTGAGCCGCGGGGACGCACACGCCCCTGTCGCTGCTGTGACCCCCTCCCGGCCAGAACCGACCTCAGGAGCTCGTGTGTGGGGAGCTTTGGCATTTGAGGGGCAGGAGGCAGAAACGGAGGAGCAAGGAGGGTGCCAGGGGCGAGACGCGGACGGCGGGGGCCCCGCCCGCCTCGGGTGCTGGCGTCGCGAGCCCGTGAGAACGGCCCCCAGCCTGTCTCACACAAGAGTGACACTGGGCGGCCCGTCTGATCGGCTATGAAATTTTTGTTTCAACTATTATGTCTTTTATTTCTACAATTTGCATTCAGCTCTTCCTTCTAGTATCTGTTTCTCTGCTAAGATTCTCCATCTGTTCATTCATCTTGTCCTTTAAGACCCTGAATGCATTTCTAGCAGCTCAAATCTATTTTGGTTTTGAACATGGCGCTTTAGGACTTGCTCCCGGCTCCTAACTTGGTCTCTCTGGACTTTCAAGGAACCATCGTCGTCCTCATTGAGGGCTCTCCGTGGACGGGGCTGGGTCCCCTGCACCCCCCGACCTCCAGTGTCATCGTCGAGGGCTCTCCGTGGACGGGGCTGGGTCCCCTGCACCCCCCGACCTCCAGCGTCATCGTCGAGGGCTCTCTGTGGATGGGGCTGGGTCCCCTGCACCCCCCAACCTGCAGCGAGGAGCTGGGGGATGGGGGCAAGGAGGGCTATGGGGGAGGGGCAGACAAGACAGGGAATCACCCGGAAGCCTTGATCGTCACATGGGAAGGATGTTCAGATATTCGGATTTCTGAACCAAAGGGCATTTGGGACTTAGAGACTCCACGATGTCTGATGACCCGTATGAGCAAACAGAAAGGCCAGGTGCCACGTGGGTTTCACCGGAAGGAGGGGGTGAAGAGGGAGTGAGGAAAACAAGACCAGTGGCTCGGAGGGTCACCCAGGCGCACACGCTCCCTTGTGTCCCCTGGACGTCACCTGGTTTCACTCACCACACATGCAGAAGGTGCTTAACAAATGCTCTTCAGGGACTGTGAGGCTCCTGGTTGACCGTGAGCTGGGCAGGGCTCTTCCCCTTGAGAGTTCCCAGTGCAGGGGACCCCCTCCCACTAAATTCTGAGCCAGTGCCGCCCCCCAACCTCTCCCAACTTGGCCCCACCCCCACCCCAGCACTATGGACTGAAGGGAGCCCCCCTCAAACTTCATGGCTTGAAGCCCTACCCAGATCTGTGGCCGTGTCAGGAGACGGGGCCCCTGGGGGGGATTAAAGTTAAGAGATGTAAAGGCATGGCCCCCACCTGATCGGACCAGTTTTCTTAGAGGAGACCTCGACGTTTCCAGGCCTCACCTCGTGCACAGAGGAAAGGTCCCGGGAGGACATGGTGAAAGGTGACTGCAAGCCAGGAGGGGGACCCTCAGCATAAACCAGAGCTCCGACCTCCAGCCTCTAGAGCTGTGAGGAGAGAATACCTGGTGGCTAAGCCGCCCCGTCTCCTGGTACCGCAGGCCGAGCCAACCAGTACCATTAGCCTCCCTCTGCCGACCCCCACCCACCCCCGGCTGGGCCAGGGCCCTCCTCGGGGCCCCTCTCCTACCCTCCTTCCGCTGCGCGCACCCTGACACGGCCTGGACACCTTTCTGAAGCGGCGGTCAGGACCTGTGGGTCCGCGGTTTCCACGCACGTCCTCCAGGGGGGGTCGTGCATCAGGGCGTCTCAGAGCCCGCAGCCCGCCCGACACCCAGGCTTCAGGAAGGGGAATCACACAGGCTCTTGGCTTGTGCACATCCGGGGACTGGTCCCTCAGTCCTGAACCTGCATGTTGGGGGTCCTTCCTCCCCTACCTGCCGTGGGCAGAGCCCTGCCTGAACCACCGTGTTCACAGCACAGCGAGGGTTTGCTATGAATGACGGGGTGACGCCCCCAGCAACAGAGAAGAGCTGCGTTCAAAGTGGCCCCTTCCCTCCCCTCTTTGCTGCGATCAAAACGGGACACTAGGGGTCCCCACTTCACCAGGCTGCCATGGGGACCAGGAGGAGACAGCCTGGCAAACCACCCAGGAGGAAGTAATGGCTCAAAGAAAATACAGCTCGGCTGCCGTAGGCGATCACCGGGTCTGTGAGCCCCTCCCCCACAGTGGCCGCTCTGTGCCCAGAGATTCACCCAGGCCTGACACTCCACCACAAAGGCCACCAGGCTGTCCCATAGGCCTGTCCTCCAGAGCACCGGCCTCCCAGCGACCATCTGCAGCGCCTCCTGGTGTCCATGGCGGGAAATGGCCGGGGTTCCAGAGCCTGGCCTTGGGCACAGGCAGGGAGCAGGTGCCCCGTGAATGCAGCCCCAGGAGGGGACAGGGGAGTCCTAACTCCACACAGGGGGCTTCACAGGATTCATCGCAAGCAGCTCTTCAAACGCCCTCTGCTACATTTGAAACAGAATTCAATGAACACAGTACGTTTCTGTGTAAATGTACTTTTGCTTTTCACAAACGTGTCCCCTGGGAGAGGGTCCCCGAGCCCCCAGGGGGTCACCTCCTCTTTCAGCTCAGCCACTGCAGGAAGTGCTCAGCCTCACCTCTCCCCACACCCAAGTCCACGTCCGTCAGCCCAGTGTTCTAGGACTTCCCACCCAGACACGTCCCCTTTTTTTGACGCCTTGCCTTCACGCTGATAGACAGCTTTTCAACGTTGGCCAGGAGCCCCTCGGACAGTCTGGTTTATCCTTAGAACCCAGAGCTGGGACATCAGGGTCACCTCCCAGCCCCCCCACCCCCAACACACTCGTGTTCTCAGGGATGTGCCGGCTCCAGGTCTCCCTCCCAGGATTCCTTAGGTCAGGCTGCAGGAGATGTTAACACTTACACGGTGGCTATGTCATGTCATCCTTCCTTACCATCTTTTAAAATTTTTTAAATACTTATTTTTGAGAAAGAGACAGAACACGAGGGGGGGAGGGGCAGAGAGAGAGGGAGACTCAGAATCTGAAGCAGGTTCCAGGCTCCGAGCTGTCAGCACAGAGCCCGATGCAGGGCTCGAACTCACGAACCGCGAGGTCACAACCTAAAGTCAGACGCCCAACCGACTGCGCCCCCAGGCGCCCCTTCCTTACCCGTTCCCTGTACGTTTTGTGACGTTTACAATATACTTGTGTGGTGCCACTCATACAGTTTACAAATAACGCACACAAACCCAGGGTGTGCTGTTTTGTCCTCGGCTGCGGGGCGCACCACCGGAAAACTTTATGAGCTTCTCTCTATACGTAGGCTCGAAATGCCAGTCTGGTCACGCTCCCCCGACAGCTGTTTGATAGGCGCCCCATCCTCAGGGCGACGCCTAGTCGCTGACGTCACCCCCGTGGAAGCCAGCGCAGCGGCCCTGTCTCCGTTCCAACTATCATTTGGCTTCACAAGAGTGTCATGGACTCCAGGTCGCCCTCATCTGCTCAGGACACAGGAGTTCAAGGGCGAGTCTGAGAAGCAGGTCACGGAGCTCCCAGAACTGTCCCCACCGCCCAGGTGACGCAGTCCAGGAGGAAGAAGGTCTGGGAGGGGTGGGGGCCGCCCTGCAGCCCTCAGGGATCACTCCCTCCTTGCAGCTCGCTGGGGTGAGTTGCCAGGGTGCCCTCAAGACTCACCCACTCGGGGGCCAGGTGCTCGCTGCTTATTTACTGACTTTCCAAAACAGATGCAATTTGACAAACAGGGTCTTTTTGGGGGCATTTGGGGGGGGCATTAGCAATATTGGCTAGTGACGCCACGCTGGTGTCCTTGGCCTTGTCGGGTTACCTGGGAACTGGGAAAGTGACAGAGAATAAGACCCTCTCGTTAACCCGTCGCTCCACGAACACAGACCCTCCCCCACGCGCACACCGGGCCCCCGCAGCCCCGCCAGCTCCCTGAGTGCGCCCGCCTGTGCCAAGTCTCGGAGACCCTGCGCGCCTGTCAAGTTCTTCGTTCTTCAAACCCCCGGTAAACTCCGCTGCCGTCCCCCTGACACTCGCCCCCTGATACCCCAATCCTGCTCCCAGCCCTGGTTTCGGGCTCTATCATGCTCTGTTGTCACCTGCTCAGGATGACAGGGTCCTCAAGGCAGGGAGGGCACCTTTTCAAAAATGGCCTTTGTCTATTTACAAATATTAAAGGCCAACAGGCTCATTCTAAAAAGCAGAGCAGCAGAGGTAAGGAACTTGGACAACTATCTTCACGTGCCTGCAACCCCTTCCGCCCTGGGTGACTGCCAGCAGACCTCCTCTCCCCGCCCCCCATCCCCGGGAAGGGTGCTGAAGGTCCTGGGGGAATGGGTGCTGCCCGCTCTGCCCGGGGAGGGGAGCCCACCCAGCCCTCACTGGTCTTCCCACCCACGGTCAACGTGCAAAAGGCACATGCGTATCAACCTGACATTCACTCCTAGGACTTCCTCCTAGAGATGCGTCCACAAGGCTCCGAGGCACGGGAAACAGACGAACCAGACCTGGTGCGTCACACTGGGACAGTGATGGGACAGTGACCCCGACGCGCACAGAACCCTCTCTCTCGGTCTCTCGCATGGCCTGTGCGCCTGCAGGAGATGCGCTCGCTCCATCTCGCCCAGGCGGCCGCAGCTGCCCTTGCTCCTCAGCCCTGCGGCCTCTGGCAGCTCGCAGGGGGGAGGCTCTGCCCTCACACGCGGGCACTTCCCTCCCCATTAGCCCTGGACACTGGCAAACCGCGGTTTCTTTCCAGATCTGGTTAGGAAGGAAACACACAGTAAGAAAACAACAATAGCCCTGTTTTCCATCACTCTGTAATAAGCAGAAAATAATGCAACCTCCACACATCCAGGAGAAAGACGGCACCCAACGCCTCTGAAGATAACTTTCCTTTGCACTCTTCCCAAAGTTTAAGATAACAAGGACTACTGTAGTTTTTACTGTTTTCCCCTCAAAGAACTGGAAAGAAACATGGGGAAAGAGTGAGCTCCCACACTGCTCTGGGAAGCACCTCACCTCCTACTCAGTTTTCTAGAACTTGAACTAGATGCCATGGAAGACGCACAGTGGGCGTGTTTTCTGCACGGACCCGGGGCTCCGGGTAAAAGGCCCCAGCCCAGGGCAAGGAGGGGCAAAGAAATGTGCATTTGTGTGTGTGTTGGGGCCGGGCATTTGGCATTCCTGCTTTACGTTGAAATAATTTGTTTAATACACGTATACATCATTTTTATATTCCCAACTTTCATCAGCTGTTTTGCCTAAGACAGAATTGGCTGGTCCCGATCCCATTGGGTAAGAAAATACCTGCTTTCTCTTATTTATTCTTCCTTCCTTATAATATAGAACATGGTTGGGGGGGCTATTTTACATAGGTAACAGAACGCCAATCCTCAAATTCTGTCACTTCACAACACACCTTGACTGCTCCAGAGCTGGAACATTCTGTCAAATGCATGTGTCCACCGCGGATATGGGATAAAACTTGTTTAACTGGTCCCCGACTGACGCCCACTCGGAGGGTTTCCTGTCACAGTTAACACACAGTGAACATCCAGGTGTGTCCCCATCAGGGTCTCTCCACGGCAGGCATCCCCGCCCCTCTGTGGGCATCCAGCAGCCTCCGGGGACAGTTCTGGATGTCGCGGCAGGGGGGTGGGCTGCTCCCGGCTCCGAGGCCGGACAGGCCAGGGGATGCTCCTGAATACCCGACGGTGCATAGGACACGCCCACAGCAGGTGACTACCCGGCCCCAGATGGGACACTTGCACGCCAGAGAAGCACTGGCGCAGATAAACCCTCAGGCGCGATGCTGGGGTACAGGGCGGCGACCTCCTGAAGCCCCGTTGCCGGAAGGGGGAGCACGAGCACTGAAAATTCCAGCAGCTCTTTCGGGAGGTCACGTCCGTTTGTGGCTTCCCCGAAGCGCACGAGGGCGCAGACTTCCCGTCCCTGGGTCTCGGCACGCTGTCCTGTGCTGCCCGGGATCCGAGGGCCCAGGGTGCCCACCTCTGCCACCTTGGGCTTCTCTTCTGACCTTTACTGTCCCCACAGAATAGCGTTTGGGGCACTCACGCCTCACGGATTGCTGACGGGCCTTCATCAGCCTCGGCCCGGGGCCCAGCGCAGCCGGGAACAGTCCCCGTGGCTGTTTTACCTGCCCTCACCGACGACCTGTAAGGGCTCGCTGCGGACACGGCCAGCGACGCAGCAGGGCGTCGCTCCGAGAACACAGCAGGTGTGAATGTGGGCTTTGGAGCGGGGACGACAGCCCGGCAGCTTGAGGGGGACAAGCTGCTCCCCGTCCTGCCCACGTCCTCGGCCGAGCCCGAGACAGTGCCTCCCCCTGCCCCCTCGGAGGCCCCGCCCACTGCCATCGTGGCTGGGGCAGATCTGGTGCCTGGTAGGCACCTGCTACGTGTCAGCGACGCTAAGTAAAGGGATCCCGGACACCTGCTGTCACAGGTACATGGGCATCAGGATCTGGGGGCTCAAACGTTCCTTGTTCTCATGCGAGGAAGGTGAAGGAGGACACACACGATGGTGGCCACCACGGGAGCCCTGCGGGCGGTCACGGGGGACAGGTGGTCACGGGGGACAGGCGGTCACAGGGGACAGCTCATCAGTTTCCTGGCAACCTGACCAGGGGTCCCAGCTGTCGCCATGAGGAGGCTACACCCTAAGGGATCCCCCCCACCCCGGGTCAGGGACAGGTGCGGCCGGAGGCCTTCTTGGGGCTTTTCTCCCCCGTGCAAATGGCCCCTCGGTCTGTCCCCACCAGGCAGGGCACCTCCGTGTCCTTGCTCCAGCCACGCCCACATCCAGTGACACAAATGTATCGGTTTCACTTCCCAGCGGAGAACAGACACGCCTGTTTGGCTGCGGGGACTTTGTCACTCTTGTTAAACTAACAAATTAGCAGAGGGAATGAGGAACAGATCAGCTACAGAACGTCCATCGGAGGTGAAGTTCATTCCGGTCCGGGTCCCCTGTTCCTGCCTGCTCCGGGACACAGCAACGAGGGTGATCACTGTCACACCACTCGCCCAGCACAATGAGCCGGGACTCCACTGGGTGACCCTCTCTTCACCTCCATCTTACAGACGGTGTAGCGTAGGCACAGAGAGGTTAAGGGAGTCAGCCAAGGTCGCAGAGCTAGAAAGGGACACATCGGGACAGGTGGAGTGACTGCAGAAATCTGTGCCCGGAGAGAGGGCACACCTGAACGCACAGTCAGCCTCAAGCATGAAATTCCCGACGCTACAGACCGAATGTGATGGTTTAGGGGGTGGGGCCTCTGAGGGGGGCTTAGCTCACGAGGGTCGAGCCCCTTACAAAAGAGACACTAGACTGCTTGCTCCCCCGTCCCTCAGGCACATGAGGACACAGCCAGAAAGTGGCCACCCGCTAAGCAGGAAGGGGGCCCTCAGTGGACTTCAGATCTGCTGGCACCTTGACCTTGAACTCCCAGCCTCCCGAAGCGTCAGCAATACAGGTTTCGTGGCTTCAGCCCCTCAGTCCACGGTATCTTGTCGCCACAGCACAGACTAAGACACCCCGCATGGGTGAAGTGGGGGGACCCGTCCCTCAACACGGAGCATGGCCAGGAGGCACCTGCGTGTCCCGTCTCCGCTCGTTCACTGCGGTGACTCGGGCAGAGACCGTGAGCAAGAGAGGACTCGTGGCTCGGGTCCCGGAAGACGACCTGGGACCGTCTGCTCTCCCACACTGCTGACCCCGTCTCCTGCAGCCCTGCGTGCTGGGGGCCCCTCTGCCCCTTGCCGCCCCCACCCCCGTCACTTGGCCATCTCCTGAGCACCTGGTAAGTGCCATCTGCTGGGCTGGTGCGGGGAGAGTGGTGCAAATCAGATGGGTGTGGTCTCTGAGTTCAGGACTGGAGAAAAGACACAAAACAAACTCCTTGACAGGTTTTAAACCTGAATTTTGGGGTGGCGACAGCAGACAAAACTGTTGCTAGTAAATTCACCTCTAAGGGAGGAGAATTTGCTTTCCAGGTCTGAATTGAGGAGCCCGGAAGTTACCATCCTGTTCTAACACCGAGCAAAAAGCCAAACAGACTGAAAATTGCTACTTCCTCTTGGATCCACAAGGCAAGGAGGACGCGGGGACAGTCTCTGCCCAAGACTGGAGACCAGTGAACACAGAGCCTCCCACGTGGGCTCCAAGGGAGCCAGGCTGGGTTGTAGGGGGAGGGGGGACCGGGAACCAGAACCGTGACTGAGGACTTGCTGGAGGCTCAGGTGGACAAGCTGACAGATAAAAGCTACAAGTCCAGGGGCACCTGGGTGGCTCAACTGGTTAAGCTCCGACTCTGGGTTTCGGTTCTGGTTATGATCTCATGATTTGTGAGATCACGCCCTACATGGGGCTCTGCGCTGTGAGCTGCTTGGGATTTTCTCTCTCTCTCTCTCTGCCCCCTCCCTGCTCACACACACTCTCTCTCTCAAAATAAACAAATACTTTTTTTTTTAAGCTACAGATCCAGTCCTAGAGGCCCCCATAAAGCTGTGCATTTTACCACCCAGAGTTTGACCAGGTTCCCACACTGAATGTCTGAAAAGGAACCCCCTTCTGCTTCCTTCCAGCAGGGGAGGCGCAAGGAACCATCCCGAAATACCCCAGAGCACTCTGTCCTCCTTCACAAAGTCTCCCCCGGGGAAAACCAGTTCACCAGAGCCTAACCCGCTGGGGTGGCATCAGAGCCTCACTGACCTGGTGGAGGGGAAACCCCAACTCCAAGGGAAGCCCCAAGAGCCATCCTGTCCCACCTGAGGTGGAGAAGAAAACTGAAAATCACTTGTGAGGGTCACAGCCCAGAGGCACAGCTCCCTGAAACACAGAGACCCAGACACAGGCTACAGAACACCGCCCCCCCACAAGCCTCACCCCCATGCTACTGAAGCCCAATTTAAGGCGGTTTGTTCCACCCAGGGCATCGTGTCCAGCTATCAGGAAGATCTCACCAGGCATACCAAAAGGCAAAAATCACAATTTGAAGAGACAGAACTGCAAAACCAGGCATGGCAGGGATGTGGGAATGGTCAGACCAGGAATTAAAAACCACCTTGATTACTTATATGCCAAGGGCGCTGATGGATAAAGTAGATGGTTCACAAGAACAGACGAGCAACGGGAGCAGGGATGGAAATCCCAAGAAAGAACCAAGAAGAAATTCTAGAGATCACAAACCCTGTGACAGAAATGAAGAATGCCTTTGATGAGCTCATTAGTGGAGGGGACCCAGCTAAGGAAATAATCTCTGAGCTTGAGGACATCTCAATAGAACCTTTAAAAACTGAAAAGCAGAGGGGGAAAAACACCCTGAAACAAAACAGTAGAACAGAATATCTAAGGATCGAGGAACAACGACAAAGGATGTAGCAGTCACATAATGGGAGTATCAGAAGAAGAAGGAAACAAACAGAAGAAATACTTGAAACAATAACGGCAGAGAATTTCTCCAAATTAATGTCAGACACCAATCCACAGATCCAGGAACCTCAGAGAATGGTAAGCAGGATACATGCCAGAAAAAAAAAAACCCAAAAAACAAAAACAACACTTTGGCATAACATCTTCAAACCACAGAATCAAAAATAAAGAAAAAGCCTTCTGTAGGAAGCCAGAAAAAAAAACATCTCCAGAAGAACAAAGAATCACATCTAACTCCTCAGAAACATGCGAGTAAGAAGAGAGCAAAATGAAATATTTAACATGTTTAGAGGGAAAAAAATCCATCAAACTAGAATTCTGTATCCTGAGTAATTACTTGTCAAAAGTAGAGAAACACACACTTACTAAGACAACAGAAATGGAGGGAATTTGTTGCCCATAGACCTGCCTTGCAAGAGATGTTTAAAGAAGTCAGTTTTGTTTTTTTTAGAGAAGGAAAACATCGTAGAGCAGAAACTTGGATCTGAGCAAAGTAAGGGAGAGCATCAAAGAGGAAATAAGTAAAGGTGAAAGAAAAACTTTTATTTTTCTTATTCTTAATCTAACAGATAACAGGTTTCAAAGTAATAGCAACAATGTATTCAATTACTTAGGCTTACATTTGTATGCTTGTGTATACATCTTACGTGAGTTTATATGTGATGAAATGAATGACAGCAATGACACAAAGGACAGAGGAAGGACTCAGGGTGATCTCGTCGCTATAAGGAACTCATGCTACCTGTGAAGTCATTTACTGTTATTTAAACATCGATTTAAAAAAGATTATTTAGGGGCGCCCGGGTGGCTTAGTCGGTTAAGCGTCCGACTTTTGCTTAGGTCATGATCTCGCGGTTCGTGGGTTCGAGCCCCGCGTCGGGCTCTGTGCTGACTGCCAGCTCAGAGCCTGGAGCCTGTTTCAGTCTGTGACCTCTCTCTCTGACCCTCCCCTGCTCACGCTGTCTCTCTCTCTCTCCTAGAAATAAATTAAAAAAAAACATTTAAAAAAGATTATTTAAAGTCATCTAGTGGTCTTAGCTTATATGTAATCTATAAACTCAAGGACAACCATGGGGAGAAAATGTATAACTGATACATAAAGAAAGGACAGACAATGAAATTACAACAAATGCTGAATTAAAATCACAAACGGTAGGAGTCACCGGGAAGATGGCAGAGGACGACGCTAACCCTACCTGTCCCATGGATATGACTAGAAAACACTCACATCAGCGTAAGAAATCCAGAAAGCAAAAGACTCAGGCAGAACAAACTCCACCACTAAATGTGGCAAAGAGGCCCCATCAATGAAGCTAGGAAGCCAGAGCCGTGTGGGCCACAGGACTGTATGTGGGAGGGAGGAACCCACAAGTGAGGAGAAGGGAAATACAATTGTGCCAGAGAGCCTGCATGTGGAAGACGATTCCCCATAGCATTTGGTTTTGAAAACCAGAAGGGTCAGATTTCTTGAGTTTTTAAAACCAGCATGACTTAAAACCTGGGACTTTGAAAATCAGCTGGCCAGAGAAAACTGAGTCCCAGCCCATAAAGACACAGAACAGTCCACAGAGATACAGTGGACTGTAGAGATAGAAGACTGTAGAGATAGAAGACTGTAGAGATAGAAGACTGTGCAGATAGAAGCAGCAGTGTGAGAAACTCCCGGGTCATCATGGAGGGAGTGTTTGTTACTCATCTCAGAGCATCTTCTGGAAGGATGGAGATTGCAGGAAGACTGTCTAGGAGCCAAGGAGCTGGCAGGAGCTCTCTCCTTCTCCACCCCCAGCATAAGTACGCGGCCACCTGCGGGCGCCAGCACAGCACCAACACTCCCTTCCTAACTTACCTACCCCAGCTCTGCTCCTGCCGTGCTTCACTGAATCTGCCCCTCCAGCTAGCCCGCCTCAGTCCCAGGACCGAAAGTCCCCTCCTCCAGAAGACCAGTGCAAAGCTTGCTAACACTACATCTCACCCCGCTTGCTTTGTGGATCCGTCCCCTCCAACACACTCCTGCCTGGAGCCCATCAAAGTGGTGCCACAAGCGCGGCAGTGTGCAAACAGCCCCGACGGGGACCAGTGCCACTTTCTGTCCCCCGGAAGAGGGAAGAGCACCACAGACACACCAGACAGATTTGCAGCCCCAGCAGCGGGCTGGGGGCAGACATCTGGTGTGACTGCAGGCCCCGCCCGCAAACGAAAGCATCTCGGGGGACAACACACAGGGAGAAGGCTACTGCTTCTCTGGCAAATCCCTGGTCGGACTCAACTCAAGCCCAAGGAGGCCCCAGGCTGGCCCACTGACAACACAGGAGCCAAACGCCGCCCACAACATGTAAAGAGAATCATTGCAGATGACAGGACCGAAGGAAAAAGCGGCTCAGCCACAACAGTAGGGTGCATGCAACACACATGGGCGACACCCCGAGGCGTCAGGTCCTGGTGAACAGGGGGCACCGTACTGCAGGATGCTACAGGACCTCTTCTTCCTAAGGCCACAACATTCAAGAGGAGATGATGCACTTCATTAAAAGGAGAAACAGAGTTAGACAAAATGAAGACACAGAGGAATTACCCCAAATGAAAGAACAAGACAAAAACCACAGCAAGACACCTAAGCACAATGGAGATAAGGGCCATGCCCAATAGATTATTTTAAATAATGATCATAAGGATTCACACTGAACTTGAGAATAGAGGACCTGAGACCCTTATCAAAGAAATAAAAAAAAGAACCAGTCAGAGATGAAGAACACAATAAGTAAAATTAAAAATATATTAGATGGAATAAATAGCAGGCTAAAGGAAGCAGAAGAATGAATTGGTGGCCTGGAAGACAGAGTAATGGAAAGTAATCAAGCTGAGGAGATGAGAGAGAAAAAAATACGCAAAATGAGAATAGATTCAGAAAACTCAAAAACACTGTCAAGAATAAGAACATTCACATTATAGGGATCCCTGAAGAAGAGAGAGAAAAGGAGGAAGAAAATTTATTTGAAGAAATAATAGCTGAAACCTTTCAGAATCTGGGGAAGGAATCCAGATCTAGGAGGCAAAGAGATCTCCCAACAAAACCAACCCAAGGAGGACTACACCAAGACACACAGTAATTAAAATGACAAAAAGTAATGATAGACAATTTTTAAGCAACAAGAGAAAACAAGACAGTTACATACAAAGGGAACTCCATAAGGCTAACAGCTGATTTTTCAGCAGAAACTCTGCAGGCCAGAAGGGAGTGGCATGCTATATTCAAAATGCAGAAAGGGAAACATTTATAGCCATGAATATCCAGCAAGGCTATCATTCAGAACAGAAGGAGAGGTAAAGTAAAAACAAAGGTTAAAGGAATTCATCTCTACTAAACCAGCCCTACAATGTTAAAGGAGACTCTTGGAGTAGAAAGGAAAGACCATAAATAAGAGTAAGTAAAGTAGGAAGCACAAAAGCAGTAAAAATGTCTACAAACCAGTCAAGGGACTCATAAAATTAAAGGGTGTAAAGTATGACACCATATACTTAAGTCGTGGCAGGGAAATAAGTAAAGAAAGGGTTCACACTTAAGTGACCATCAGCTTAATACAGATTGCTATATGCATAAGATGTTATATACTAACCTAATGGTAACCACAAATCAAAAATCAGTAACTGATATGCAAAGAATAAAGAGAAAGGAATCCAAGTATATCAGTAAAGAGAGCAAAATAATCATGAAAGAAGAGAGCAAGAAAGGGACAGAGAAGAACTATAAAACACCAATAAAACAAGTAACAAAATAAATACATACTATCAATAATTACACTGAATATAAATGAACTAAATGCTCCCATCAAAAGACATAGAGTGACAGAATGGATTAAAAAAATAAACAAGAGACTACAAGAGACTCATTTCAGATCTAAAACATATGCATATTATAAGTAAAGGGAGGAAGAAACATTTATCATGCAATGGATATAAGAAAGACGGGGTAGCAATACTTATATCAGACCAAATAGACGTTAAAACAAAGACCGTAACAAGAGATAAAGGGAACAACATGACAAGAAGATATAACAATTGTAAATATTTATGTACCCAACATAAAGCACTCAGATACATAAAACAATTAATAACAAACATAAAGGAAGTCATAGATAGTAATACAATAATAGTCTGGGACCTTACCACCCCACTGACATCAATGGACAGATAATCCAAATGGAAGATCAATAAGGAAACAATGGCATTGAATAACACTCTGGACAAGAGGGATTTAACAGGTATATTCAGAGCATTCCATCCCAAAACCATGGAATACACATGATTTTCAAGTGCACATGGGCTATTCTCCAGATAGATCATATATTAGGCCACAAAACAAATCATGATCAAAGTCATAACCATGCATCTTTTATGACTACAACACTATGAAACTAGAAGTCAACCACAAGAAAAAATGTGGAAAAGCACAGATACAGGGAGGTTAAATAACATGTTTCTAAACACCAAATAAGTCAACCAAGAAAGCAAAGAAGAAATAAAAAAATACATGGAGACAAGTGAAAATGAAAACAGTGTTCCAAAATCTTTGGGATGCAGCAAAAGGTGTGCTAAGAGAGAAGCATATAGCAATAGAGGGCCACTTCAAGAAGCAAGAAAAATCTCAAACATAATCTTACACCTAAAGAAACTAGGAAGAACAAAACCCCAAACCAGTAAAAGGAAGAAAATAATAAAGATTAGAAAAGAAGTGATATAGAATTAAAAAAAAATCCCTAGAACCAATCAGTGAAACCAGGAGCTGGTTCTATGAAGAAAAAAAAATCAACAAAATTGATAAAAGTTCAGATTCATAAAAAAAGGACTGTAAGAAAATATCATGAAAAATTTTATGTCAATAAGTTGTACAATCTAGAAGAAATGCATAAATTCCTAGAAACATATAAACTCCCAAAATGGAAGCAGGAAGAAAAAGAACATTTGAACAGACGATTATCAGCAATGAAACTGAATCAGTAATCAAAAAACTCCCAACAAACCGAAGTCCAGAACCAGACGGCTTCATAGGTGAATTCCTCCAAATGTTTAAAGAAGAGTTAATACCTGTTTTTCTCAAACTATTCAAGAAATGGAAGAGGAAGAAACACTTCCAAATTTATTCTATGAGGCCAGCATTACCCTGATACCAAAACCAGAAAAAGATTCTACCAAAAAAGAGAACTATAGGTTAATATCTCTGATGAACATAGATACAAAAATCCTCGGGGCACCTGGGTGGCTCAGTGGGTTAAGTGTCCGACTTCAGTTCAAGTCATGATCTCACAGTTCGTGGGCTCAAGCCCCACATCGTGCTGAGAGCTTGGAGCCTGAAGCCTGCTGCAGACGCTGTGTCTTCGTCTCTCTCTCTCTCTCTCTCTGCCCTTCCCCCACTTACACTCTGTCTCTCTCTCAAAAATAAACAAACATTAAAAGACTTTTAAAAAAATCCTAAACAAAATCTTACCAAATAGAAACTAACAATACTTTATAAAAACATTTACTACGATCAAGTAGGATCTACTCCTGGGTTGCAGGGGTGGTTCAATAATCACAAATCAACCAACAGAGAACATCACATCAACAAGAGAAAGGATAAAAATCACATGATCATTTCAATAGATACAGAAAAAGCATGGGACAAAGTACAACATCCATTCGTGATGATAGATTAAAAAAAAAAAAACCCTCAACAAGGTTAGACGGAACATACCTCAACATAATAAAGGCCTTATATGAAAAAACACAGTGAACATCACACTCAATGGAGAGAAACTGGGAGCCTTTCCCTAAGGTCAGAAGATGACAAGGATGTCCACTCTCACCACTTTTATTCAACATAGTACTAGAAGTCCCACCCACAGCAATCAGACAACAAAAAGAAATAAAAAGCATCCAAGTTGGTAAGGAAGAAGTAAAACTTTCACTATTTGCAGAGAACATAATACTATATAAGAAAACCCTTAAAGACTCCACAAAAACACCTACCAGAACTGATATATGAATTCAGGAAGACTGTAGTACACAAAAATCAACAGAGAAATCCATTGCATTTCTATACACTAATAATGAAGCAGGAGAAAGAGGTATTAAGAAAACAATCCCATTTACAATTACACCAAAGATAATAAAAACCCATAGGAATAAACTTAACCAAGGAGGTGAAATACAGGTACTCTGAAAATAATAAGACATTGATAAAAGAAATTGAAGATGGAAAGATATCCCATGCTCATGGATTGGAAGAATATTATTAATATGTCCATATTACCCAAAGCAATCTACAAACTTAATGCAATCCCTATCAAATGCCACCAGTATTTTTCACAGCCCTAAAATTTGTATGGAACCACAAGACTCCGAATAGCCAAAGCTACCTTGAAAAAGAAAAACAAAGCTGGAGGTACCACAGTTCCAATTTCAAGATATGTTACAAAGCTATAGTAATCAAAGGAGTGTGGTACTGCAAAAGACAGACACATAAATCAATAAAACAGAATAGAAAACCCAGAAATAAATCCATGATTATATGGTCAATTTATTGGCAACAAAGGAGGAAAGAGTGTATAATGGGAAAAAGAGTCTCTTCAAATGCTGGGGAAAATACCCAGAGTAAGCAGAAGGAGAGAAATAAGAATTAGAACAGAAATCAGTGATAGTCCAAATAGCAAATCAATAGAGAAAAATCAGTGAAACCAAAAGCTGGTTCTTCAAAAAGGTCAATAAAATTGATTAGCCTCCAGCCAAGATACCTAAGAAAAAAAGACAGAAGCCACAAATTGCTAATATCACAAATGAAAGAAGGGGCACTTGTACAGACCCCTTGGACATTACAAGGATGAAGAAATACTATAGACAACCACATGACCTACATGAAATGGAACAATTCCTTGAAAGACACAATCTGTTCAAAAGAAGAGAAGCAGAGGATAGGAGGCTAACTCATTCTACGAGGCCAGCACTACCCTAAAACCAAAACCAGACAAAGATATTACAAGGGAAAAACCACCATTCAAGATCTCTCATGAACCCAGATGCAAAAATCCTCAACAATGTATTAGGAACAATTAGTTAAATCATTAACTATTAAATATGTTAAATTTAAATGAAACATTAGAATTCTAAATTAATCTTAAATAGCAAATTAGCTGGAACTGGACAACCCATGCAGAAAAATGAATCTCGATATATACCATACAACATTGACTAACTGAATCACAGACCTAAATGTAGAACTCCAAAGTATAAAACTCTTGGGCGATAATGTGCGAAAACCTAAGTGAGCTTGAAGATGACCATGTCTTTTCAGATACACTCCCCAAAGCATGATCCACGACAGAGTTACAGACAAGCTAGACTCCATTAAAATTAAAAACTTCTGCCCCATAAAAGACAACTTCAAGAGAATAAGACAAGCCACAGACTGGGAGAAAATATTTTCAAAGGTTACATCTGATAAAGGACTGGCATCCAAAATACAAAGAATCCCTTAAAACCCAATGGTAAGAAAACAAACAACTTGATTAAGAAATGGGTCCAAAACCTTGCCCCCTCACCAAAGGAGGTACGCAGATGACAAGTAAGCACATGGAAAGTTGCTCCGCATCAGAGGGCATCAGGGAAATGCAAATCAAAACAACGTGATAGCACCACACACCTCTTGGAATGGCCCAGGTCCAGAACCCTGATGACACTGGATACCGGCAAGGAAGTGGGTCTGCCGGAGCTCTCATTCGCTGCTGGTGGGAATGCAACATGGCACAGCAACTTGGGAACACATTTTGACGGGTTCTTACAAATCTAAACACAATCTTACCATACTGATCTGTCAATCCCACTCTTGGGTATTTACCCAAAGGAGGTGAAACCTGATGCCTATACAAAAAACCACACATGGGTTTTTATAGCAGCTTAATTCATAATTGCCAGAACTTTTTAAAATTTTAATGTTTTTTATTTATTTCTGAGAGAGAGAGAGAGAGAGAGAGGCAGCATGAGCAGGGGAGGGTCAGAGAGAGAGGGAGACACAGAATCTGAAGCAGCTCCAGGCTCCCAGCTGTCAGCACAGAGCCCCACACGGGGCTCGAACCCACGAACCGCAAGATCATGACCCAAGCGAAAGTCGGACGCTTAACCAACTAAGCCACCCAGGCTCCCCTAGAACATTCTTGAAAGGTTCAACTACAAAGATAATAAAAGGATCAGTGGTGTGGGGGAGGGCACAGTGGGGAGGGAAGAAAGGTGGAGCACGGGAGATTTTTGGCGAAGTGAAAATTCCCTGAATGACAGTATAATGACAGACACCAGTCACTGCACATTTGTCTAAATGCCCAGAATGTACAACATTGAAAGTGAACACTCTGGGTGATGAGGGGTCAGCATAGGTTTATCTGTTGTAACAAACATACCAGTCTGGTGAGTGAGGCTGGTCACAGGGAGGCTAGGCAGGTGCAGCAGAATGTGTGTGTGTGTGTGTGCGCACGTGTGTGTGTGCACGTGTGTGTGTGTGCGTGCACATGTGTGTGTGTGTGCGCACACGTGCGCGCAGGGGGTGCATTTGGAAATCTCTGTAACTTTCTCCTAAGTTTCTTATGACCTTAAAGCTGCTCTTAAAAATCAAATCTTGGGGCGCCTGGGCGACTCAGTTGGTTAAGCGTCCAACTTCGGCTCAGGTCGTGATCTCATGGTCTGTGAGTTCCAAGCCCTGCATCAGGCTCACCGCTGTCAGCCTGCCAGCATGGAGCCCGATTCGGATACTCTGTCCCCCTCCGTCTCTGATCCTCCCCAGCTCATGCTCTCTCTCAAAAAATAAATTTAAAAAACATTAAAAAATGAAAAAAAAAACTTAAAACTTCACCTTTGCAAACTGGAGAATGTTCCAATGTCCTGTGTTTACCCAGCACGGACTGCACACACCTGTGAGGGCGCTCGGGTGTGCACGCCGCAGTCTGGCAGGAAGCACGAGGCAGAAACACGTGCTCCGTTACGATCTCTCTGCGCCGACCGCGACACTGCATGTGCCCTGCACGCAGGTCAAACCGTCAGACTCAGGGCAACAGAGGCCGGCTTCACTCCAGCTCCGCCAAGCGGGACAGCCGTCCGGTCTTCGAGCTGATTCACAGGGCAGCAGCTGCCTTGGTGGGGTCACCACACATGAAATGAATTTCTAACGTCTGTACATAGGATGTCACCTTATAAGAGAATTCAGGTGACACCTCTGGACGGCTCACTTGAGACAGGACAGTGCCTCAAAGGTTCCGTCAACAGCACATTAAATAGATAAATAATGTTGCATTTTTTGTGTGTGATGAACAATCGACGAATCTACTGCTCAGTGCTTTCCTGCCTCAGCACCACAGAGACTGACACATCACCTACCAGCCTCGGGCGCAGGGCTTGAACACAAGCAAATAGCCGATCCTTGCCACTGCTGTCCTACGCAGCAAAGCAAAATACTGTCATGGGTCTTTCCTTCCATAACATTCTCCCTAAAAGTAACAGTTCTAGACCTTGTCTAGACCCAAAATAGAATTTCTTATCCTCTGAGAGGTTCATAACTTTGAGGGAATTACGGACACACGTAAGAATGTGTACAAGAAAAGAACCCACTTCCTACACTGGATTTCCAGGCTTCCCCAGGCAGCTGGGCAGCGAGCCTGCGCATGTTAGCAACAGAGTTTCTAGAGAGTTCTACCCTCCTTGCTCCCGTCAGACCACAGTCAAACTCTGCTCACGTGAGGACAGCAGGGCTTAAGGCACAGGGGACAACGGATGCAAGTTTGGCCCCAGGAGAAACGCTGGAGGAAGAGAAACAGCCAGTGGTCCACGGGGAGTTCCCAGGCTGGCACCTAATATTACAGGCACCCTCCCCTTGAGTCCCCCGATGGCCTGGTCATTCACTCACTGACCTTTAGGGTGCACTTAGCACCCCCAGACTTCAGACACAGCACGAGCTACTGGACGAAGCCCTTGACCTACGGTGCCTGCGTCCTGGGAGGTGGGGCGCATACGCCAGGTCGGGGGACACAGAGCCATGGGGACGGTCAGGGGAGTGCGGCCGGCAGAGCCGCGGTGGGGAGTCACCAGCGTCCAGGAAGAGGTGGCGTTCTAAGCACAGAGGAGCCACACACGTCCGCGCCGCAGGCGTGGAGGATGCTGCAGTTAGCAGACGGTGGTTGGTGCGTGTGAAGAGCAGCGAGGGCCTACGGCTGGGTCCCAGGGAGTTGAGGGAGAGGAAGGGTCCAGGGGTGACAGGGACAGGCAGGGACCCAGGTCCCAGGGAGGACATGGCCAGACCTGGGGTCTGCTCCAAGGAGGAGTCCAGAGAACCGATGGCCACCTGGACGGCAGGTGCCAAGCCAAGAGAGCGTCAGGGTGGCTCCAGGCCACAGGAAGATCAGGGGCACTGCTTTCAGGGACAGGGAACGGGCCAAGCTTGGGGGCCAAGATGGAAAGATGTAAGGCTGGCGACACCCACCAGACCCCGTGGTGGACACATGAGTCAACGCAGCAACATGTCGGAGCTCTGGGGACCTGACGGCCTTGCAGACGCACTGAAACCCATCCATCCCTCAGCGGCCCTGCCCCCCTCTCTTGGGACCAGGCACCATGTGGATGGGGGCACACCACCACGTGCCAACGGACGCTGGCTCTGTCCCTCGTGCAGATGGTACTCAAAGACATACGTTCATGACCAATAATCAGACCATTGGTACATGCGTGAGGAACCAGGTAATAGATAACAAAAGTCAGAGTAAAATTCCAAGTGCATCTGAGAGATGAAGGAAAGTTCACAGTGTTGATGAAGACGGACTTGAGGGGACCAGGGAGGAAACGGAGGCCGAGAGAGCTGGGGGACCTGCCCGGGACCACAGAGGCGGGTGCTGCCTGAGGCAGGTGGGTGGCCTGGCCCCAGGGACGGGGTTTGGGGGTGGCTCAGCAAGGACTACGTTCTAACATCAGGAGTGGCTGGAGCAGGGAGAATGGTGACCCCAAAAGACAGACGTACGCTGTACCTATGAATGCAACCTTATTTGGAAAAAGAGGCAGATTGTGCTTGCGGACATAATTACGGATGTCGAAATGAGGAGCTCACGTACAATTGCCCAGATGGGCTCTAAACCCACCAACTAGCGTCCTAGTCAGAAGAGAGGGCATGTCTGCGGGCACCACCCCGAACGCTCTCCATCCGTCTGATCCTGAGGCTAAGCAGGGTGGGGCCTGATTCCTACTGGGATGGGACAGAAGGAGGAAGTGGGGTGAACATGGAGACAGAGACGAGGAGCTCTGCTTTTACCGCCATTCTCCCATGTCTCCCACAGGACCCCATCCTGCAGGCCCAGGAGGGCGGGGAGCCACCCGCAGCCTGAAGAGGCAGGCAAGCCCCGCCCCTAGAGCTGCAGGGAGGAGGGCGGATGATGGGGGGGCAGGCAGGTAGCGGCCAGGAGCCCCACCACAGGCAACCCCCCGCCTCCGCTGTCCCAGGTGCTGAGGCTGCGGGAGACACACCGGCTGGATGTCTTCCTTTACCAGCCCCTCTGTCTCCCACGTGACCCCGACCTGCAGGAGGCTGTTTAAGGAAGAGGGATCCAGGGCCAGAAAGGCTCCAGGCTCCTCTGACATGTCCAGAGCCCTGTGGCCAGAGACTGGCTCCAAGGTTCTGGGTCAATGATCAAAGTCAGCCTCTCCCAGCGTGTAGGATGCTGGGGCTCCTCAACGGCTGCAGCGCCCACTCCCAGAAATGCTTCACCAACCAGGGTAGGAAAGGCTCACAAGTAGGCAAGGGGACAGAAAGGGGTGACAGCCAGGGCTGCTGCTTAACCTGAGCTCCCAGTCCCCCTGGTCATGACGCCCTCTGCTCCCATCTCTTCAGTACCAGCCAGGACCAAGGTCAATGCCAGCTCCTTCCCCATTTTCCACCCAACACCCAAGGGAGAGGCAACTTGCTGGGCTGGGTCCCTGGAGCCTCCACCTGGAGCCCTGCCCACGGCAGTGACCTTCATCAGAGACACTTCCAGGAAGAACAAAACCATTCATTTGAGAACAGCAACCCTTCTTCAAAGGCCCACAGCCACGTCCACACTGACCCTCCCTCCAAGTAGTGGGCACTCAACACGGCCTGCAGGGCCCACAGGGGACTCTCCCTGGGCTTCCTGGTCCTGGCCTGCACATCCTCTACCTTCCCCGTGGGGCAGCCACAGCACACTGCCTCCCCGAGCCTGCGTCCTCGGGGCAGGACAGAGCAGTCACTCTACCAGAGCAGCCTTTGATGTGATGGCGGTCTTCTCAAGGCCCGAGACCCTGCACTCCCACACAGGCGGGTGTGGTCACACGCGGTCACACGGTCACCACATCAGGGATGGCCGCTGGGCCCAGCCCTCTCTCCCTCCTTCTTCCACCACATTTCACTTTCCCGGTAGCATTTTTTACTCTATTTTCCAAGCGCTGGACCATAGGGCACCCACCGCCTGTACGACTCTCTGCCACGTGTTCTAAGCAGTGACGCTCTCAAAATTACCTGTTGAGCCACTTTTATGTATTTTCAAAAATACACGAAAATCAACACACAGTTACCAAAGCAATGCAGGTTCAGTCTGCATCTCCTACTCCCTGCCCAGAGCCTGGCCACACGCACCCCTGCTCATCGTCGGAGGTGTGTCTCCCTTCCGTGGCCCCCACCCCTCCTCCGCGCCTGGGGCAGAAGCACCTCGGCAAACAGGGCCCCGCCGACCCCGCCCTGCAGGCCCCTCCTCACCAGAGATGATGGAGTCGTTCAGCGCCTCTTCGTCCTGATACACCAGCAGGTCATCCTTGAGTTCGGAATTCACGATCAAGTTCTCCTTGTTCTCCTCCGAGCCCTTGGCCGCCGTCCGCTTGCTCTCGGAGATGCCGTCGAAGCTCCAAGCCTCCTCCCGCTCCTTGCCGCGCTCCACGCTGGACGTTCTCGACAGGCGGACGTCCACCCGCTTCTTCGGGGATGCTTTACTGTCCCGTCCTTGAAAACTGAAGCAGAAGGCGGTTTGGATTATATGCTGTCCACCCCACCCAAGGACCCAGCGGCATCGACTCGGGGGCTTCTGACGATACTGCAAATTGCCCAAGTACGTGCGGCTTCCGAACCGAATTCACAGAACACGCAGCCCCAGGGGGCGCACCGGCTCTGCGTCTAGGCACATGGCTGTCCCGAACAGCACAGACTCGCCTATGATAAAGCCCGCACGCTTAGCACACGGGGGCCAGGACTTCCCGAGAACGGACATGTGCGGTGTTTCCGCCGAATCGCCCGCGGGTCCCATTCCCTAGCTGCTTTGCCTTCGGCTCACTTCTCCTTCACAGCCTACGGACGCAGGAGATGAAAAATAAACGTGCAAGCGTCAGCAACAGGCTTACACGTACTTTTGCCTAATGAGAACTCGAAGTCTGCAGAGGCTGGACAGCTACTTCCCTTCCACGGTGCTCCCACCCTAACACGGATCCTCCCGGGCAAACGCAGGGGCTCTGCGGCCAGGCTCCCACGGCGTCCACCCCTGGATGTCCTTCCCCGGAAGGTGGTAACCAAGACCAGAGCCCGCGGCAACGTGAAAAGGCAGGGCTCTTGTCCCAAACTTGAGAATCTCAAGGCAGTGACAGCCGTGCATGGAGCCCAGTCCGGGTGCACGACAGCGGGCGGGCCCCGGGGAAATCCCGACCAGGGCGGCTCACCTGTCCTGGCGATGCTTGGTGGCCAGCGCCCGGTGCAGCTCCTCAATGACGCGGCTGGGGGGCAGTGGCCGGTGGACAGCGGCGAGGTGTGGCGACCCCGTGGGCGTGGAAAGCTGTCCTCGAAGGGGAGGGTCAGTGCTCTTCCCGCCAGAGGCTTGGAAGAGTGCAGGCTGGCCTGGAGCACGAGAGGGACCGAGAGGGGTGTAAGGCTCTGGGAGCAGGGAGGAGGGACTCTGCAGAAAGACACGATGCCGCCCCCGCCCCCGCCCCTGCCCGGGGACCCTGACAGCCTGTCCCAGAAGTTGTGCCAGGTCTCCTGTCCCCAGAGCCAGAGACAGGGTTGACCTCTGCCCGGTTCCATCCATGGGAACCCCTGCCCGCAAGCCCGGCCGGGGTGGGTGGGGGAGGCTCCACAGACATCAGTGCCGATAAGCCCCCTGCAAGTTCTCGGGCACAGAAAGCCTGACGCCCCTTTCCTCCTACTTGGAATGAATTACTTCACTGGGTCCGCCCTTCTTACCCGACTTTGTGCCTCTGGGCGGGGCCTGTGTCTACCTTTCTTACTGCTATATCCCTGGACCTGGTACTCAATGTGTGTGTAATGGGCATTCATTTATATGAAATGATTTTGAAGAGTCAGAATAGACTTGCTCAAGCCCAACCTAGGAAGGTGAGGCTTCTCTCTCCCTTCTAACAGATACTTCCTGAATGTGCGCGCCAGGTCCCACAGGGCATCAGGTGCCGGGGGCAGCAGACGGCGTGGGGGTGGTCATTACACAGGTCTGGCCTCCAGTCTCAATCTGCTACCTATCAGCCGTAAGATGCCCCAGGGCAAGTCCTCTCAAGGCTCAGTCTTCTTATCTGTAAAATGGGCCAACAGCTCCGTGGCGGGGCCAGCAGGAGCCCAGCAGCTGGATTGGGGCCTGGCATCTGTTACATGTTCATACACGGACTCATTCCCAGGTAGACTGAGGCAGAGGCTCCAGCTAGACTGATACAAACAGACCACCTCCGTTTTAGCCTCAGCAGAAAGACGGCCAGCGAGACGGAGACACAGACAGACACAGAGACACAGAGATCTAAACCACTCCATAAAAGCAAAGCCGTCCCAGTGCATCCTAGGATGTGGACAGCGTCAATAAAAAGTCTAGAAGGGAAGCTGTAGGTCACTGGCACCCATCACTTAGCTGTGTCCACAATCACCTGTCGTTGTGGGCAGGGCCCGGTGCCACAGCCCAGGCCTTGCCCTCGACGGGCCTCTAGGCCGGCCGCGCAGAACCAAGAAAGAAAGGGCAGACAGAAAGCCAACTGGAAGTTTGCAGGGAGAGCTGCACCGGGGGCAGGGGGCAGGCGGGCGGGGCTCCGGAGGTCGGGCGGGGCTTCTCCGCAGAAGGAACGTCTGAGCTGACGCGCAAGGACGAGGCGGGGCCAGCCATGCGCGACGTGGCCAGACGTGGGCAGAGCGCGGTGGGGCCACCCCCAGTTCTGTGCACTGAGCGGGCTCACCCCCCACCAGCTCATCACGGGGCCCGCCTCCCCACCGGCAGCGCTCTGCTGCCTGGAGTCCTCACCCCACACCTGCTGGGAAGGCATCACCAGTCCTGAGGTAGAGACGGGGAAACCGAGGTGATGCGGCCCTGCCTGTGCTCACTCAGCTGGGACCCCAGCAGGGTCGCCACACACTGTCACTCGTGGGTACGCGGAACGAGTGCACCGCGCCTGGCTCGCCTCGTCCAGCTGCCCAGGGCACCTCTCAACAACCCCCCTTCTCAGATGAGGAAACTGAGGCCCGGAAGCCAACCTCAAATTGTGCCTCCAGGGTACGACAGGGGCTGGGATTGGAACTTGGTGGCAGGATCCCAAGTGCAGTTGGCAGAGGCCGGGCCCCCCCACCCCCCACATACGTGGAAGCGACTGTCATGCAGCTGGATGTTAAAGCTTCGTCCTGAGGGGGTGAACTCACACGGGTCCAGCGTCCAGGCAAGGGAAACACAGGCTGAATCCAGGGACCTCATGTAATTCATACGAATGGGGGAGAGGGTTTCAGTAAATATAAAAGCCCCTGCTCACCTTCACGGGGCTGCTGTGAGGGGGCGGGGGGAGTGGCCAGATATGAAGATTTTTCAAAAAAGCCATAAATTCGGGTTACAGGCAAAAGTGACACGTTTTACACATATTAACATTCAACGCTTAAACAGATTTTAACGCTGAAAATGTTGGCAACCCATTAAAAAAAAGCTGAACACCACGCAGACCCGGCAAAGTCAAGTCTGTGGGTGGGTCTGCGTTGGGGGGAGGGGAAGACGATTCCCTGGCCTCTGGGGGAGGGCGGGGGAGGAAAGCTCCAGGAGAAGACCCCCCCTGGGTCCCGGGTAAGCGCAGGTAAGGGGCTTTTCTCCTCCTCTGCTGCCACCTAGCGCCCACATACCAAAGCGAACATTTCCCCCAAAAGAGAAGGAAAAAGAGGGAGAACAAAAAAAAATTAAGACAGAGGCACCAAAATGCATTCTCAGCTGTTATAGGAGATCCAGGCTGAAACCACCCTCCCATGCCCTCCAGCTCCGGAGCCAGTTCCCCAGATTAATCCCCCTGATGATCCGGAGCTCCTCAAAAGGGAGGGGAGGCTCCCGGAGCACGAGGCCCTCGAAACCCCGAATTCCAGCCGTGCGGACAAGCAGAGGAAACCCGCCCTGCGGCCACAAGTCTGATCTGTCCGGGGCGCAGCGGAGGCAGGACGTCGAGGGGCTGCTGAGTTATCGAGGGTCCAGAACCAATTATACGTGAGCCAGAAGAAAACACGGTGGGTGATGCCTGATAGATGGATTTCCAAGGGTTTCAGGTCTCAACGGATAGAAAAGGAAATTCTCACAAGACGCAACAGCGACAAGATGCAACAGTGCGATTCTGCCTCAAAACTTTGGCTCTTATCCGTGTGGCCACGTCCCCAGAGGGCTACAGGCTTAGACTCTTCCCTGAGACGTAGGAACAGGCAGGCAGGGCTCAGATCATCCATTTGTTCCCTCAGTCACAGTTGCATGAACTCGCTAAGCACCTGCTGTATGCCAGCACTGGGGTTTGGTGGTGCCCTGGGTTGCTGTCACAAAACTCCACAAACCAGGTAGCTCAGAACAACAGGACTTCATTCTCTCGTGGCCATGGAGGCCAGACGTCTGGAATGAAGGAATCAGCAGCTGGACCCTTCTGAGGGCTGAGAGAGAAAGACGCCAGGCGTCCCCCAGCTCTGCCGGCATCGCTTGCCGTGTAAACAGGCCACTCCAATCTCTGCCTCCGTCTCCACATCATCTTGTGTGTCCTTCTGTGTCTCTTATAAGGACACACTTGCTGAGTTTAGGGCCCCTCCCACACCAGGATGATCTCCTCTTGATCCTGATCTAATTATGTCTGCAAAGACCCTCTTCCAAAGAAGGCCACAGTTTGGAGCTTCCGGGTAGATGTGAATTTTAAGGGGACACCATTCAGCCCACTGTGTAAGGTAAAGCATGTGGCACGTGCCCCAAGGCAAGGCGCAAGCTGCTATGGGGGTGGAGTCAGGGACAGCGGCCCTGAAGGAGGGACAGAGACACGGCACTGACCAGGGGAAGCTGGGGAAGAAGGTTTAGCCTCAAGAGCGGTATAGGGGTTACCAGCCTCAGGCTCAGAACTGGGTTCGAGTCTCCATTAGCTGTGGGGCCTGGGAGACGTTGCTGGAGCCCTGACCCTCCGCGTCTTCAAGGTGCTGGCCTGCGCATTGGGAGCAGGCGGTGTGCACCCAGGCCTCCGGTGGCCTAACAAGCGGGAAGGAGCGACATTGTGAGCAGCGGTCAGGGGCTCACAGCACAGCTGCTCAGGTGCCCCATGCACGTCCTCTTCACGCTCGCCGCCCTCAGAGGCAGCCGGTAAGGATTTGCTGTTCAAACAGTCACCTCGTACCGAAGGGTCTGCTTTTCCCCCTGAGGCCAGCAGTGTCTCCTATTTTCAGCAGCGACAGGACAAGAAATACCCAAACTCTGAAAGTAAAGGTCTCAGCTTCCTGGGGTTATTCGGCCAGGGTGGCCAATGCTCTAGGAGCAGATGCCTTCGGGGCCCTGCCCAGCCATGCTCCCCTCTCTGATCTCCACCCAGTCCAGTGTTGATCCCTGCCTCTGCCTTTCAGGACTGAGCTCACTGGAAAGAGGTCATGAGACAGAGTAAGCAGAGATCGTGAGAGAGATTGAGCCATCAGGGAGAAGTAGGGACAGAGGAGGGAAGGAAGGGGAGGAGGGAGGGGGGAGGGAGAATATGAGACAGACAAACCCCTGAGCATCCAAAGCCCACATCCTGGGAGACGGCTACACCTTTTGCATTCAGGTTCTGGAAGACACCTTTGACTCCTGCCAATAGACTACCTCATCTTCTTGAGGGAGCCCAGGGGTCTGCTCCTGACAGCCACAGCTCATTGCTAAGAGCAGCCAGCCCTCCTGCCTCCAGCTCTGCTCCCCTAGACCTGCCCAGAGCCTGGATCCCAAAAGCAAAGGGTGGGAGCCAGCCCGCAGCAGGAGCCCCTCAAGACTGGCCGAAGGCACGGACGCGTGACTGGGTGGAGGAATGCGCGCGGACCTACCTGTGACGTTTTTCGAGGCTTTGCAGCCTGCCTTGGGCGGTGGGGTGGGCAGCAGCGTGGGGCTGGGGAGCTGGCCCGCGGGTCTCTCCAGGGCTCTGGGAGGGCTGTCCAGGGAGTCAGGCCCAGCTAAGGCTTGAGAAGGCTCATCCGTGGTGGGCGGGAGGCTGCCGGCGGCGTCTGCTTCTTCACCTCTGGACGCTGACGGCATCTTGGCTGGTTCAAAGGTAAAACAGAGTTCAGAAGCCATGCTTCCTCTGATGGGGGTAGACGTGAGCAGGGGCAGAAAGGCAGGTTGGGTGAAGTGGGACCGTTAGCAGGAGCAGGGTACAGGGGGGTTGTTCCCCGTATAGATCTGATTCCCCATGAGTTTAGAAGTCAATAGAACTATGGGGGGTGGGGGGAGAGGAAGGAGAGGGGCAGGAAGGAATTCAAGAGCGTGAGTAATTCTATTCCTTTTCTCAGTCACCAGGTGGCGCCAGAGCTCCCGTTCCCACCTGACCTGGGGACGGTCACAACCAGAAGGTCTGGAATGAGACACACCCAGGCTCCAGTCGTCCCCTGCACCGCGATCTTGGCAAGTTCCTCACACTCCAGTGCCCCCATTTACCCACACGTGAGATCTGACAAACACCAAGAGTCCCTCCCAGAATTGCCACAAGGTTTAAACAAGAGGGAACAAAGAGGTGTGTCTGGCACCTGTAGACCTCAAAGCAGCCACTGACTTCACATGTCTGGTTTTCAGCACCCCTGGCCCCCCGCATGTAGCCCCAAGGAGTGGTTCAGGAGGTGGGGGAGGCCCAGCTTTGAGGAAGGGTCAGCCCACCGAGCACCCCTGTGCCCTCTCCTTCCTGTTGCCCCCTGAGCACCACCCCAAGCCTGTGCACCCCTCCTCTGCTTTCTCCCCCCATCCATGAATTTTTTTTTTAATATTTTTTATTTATTTCTAGGAGAGAGAGAGAGAGAGACAGTGTGAGCAGGGGAGGGTCAGAGAGAGGAGTCACAGACTGAAACAGGCTCCAGGCTCTGAGCTGGCAGTCAGCACAGAGCCCGACGCGGGGCTCGAACCCACGAACCGCGAGATCATGACCTAAGCGAAAGTTGGACGCTTAACCGACTAAGCCACCCAGGCGCGCCCCCCCCCTCCCCATCCATGAATTTTGTCTTTTCACTTCCCCCTTCATCCGGCCCAAGTCCTACCGACCGGCACGCGCCACCCACCCTCCCCACCCCCCAGGTCCGTGGCCTCACTTTCACTCAGCTCTGTGGTGAGGCCTCCACCTGCCAGTCTCCACCCCGCTGGGTACTGCGGGAGAAAGATGGCGACACAGAAGCCCTAGTGGTGGCCATCTGGGGACTGCCACTGTCAGGGCCCTCAGTTCTGCCTCCACTCTGCAGTCACTGCCTCCAACCTGCCTCCAGCTCCTCACCTCCAGGGGAAACTGAGGCCTTCAGACAGGGATGGGGGCGCTGTTCTTAGATGTCTGACTCCAACACAGCTGTCCCTGAAACCCCATCTTCCTTCCTTCCTCCCAGATACTAGAGAGGCGGACCCCGATCCCCATGCGGGGACCCCAGCACGCCCCAGGTACCCAGCCTGGTGCAAGATGCCTGCTGGCATGGCCTCGTCTCATTTTTCACAACCAGCCGAGGAGGAATATACAAACACTCCCTGGAACAGCTTGGCGGAGCTGGGCCCAAAGTCACCACCTGGGACTTCTCTATCCATCAGGGAAGGTTCTGGAGGCCCTAAGGGGCAGAGCGCTGTCCGTGGTGCTGAAACCACGGTGCTGGCCTGATACCTGCCCTTCGAGAATTTCCATGGAAACTCCAGAAGCAGACAATGCACGTGCCACGGATCCCAGGTTATTACCATTTCCTCTTTCATTGTCCGTGGCCGACCCCATGGCTGTGACACTCTTGTGGCATAAGCCTGGGTCCTGCCATGTGCAAACATGGACAGGACAGTTTCTCCCTGAGTCCCGGGGGTCTGGACAAGGTGGGCAGTGTATGACCTGGACTGCACAGGTTCCCTTAGCTGGGCTACCATGGGAAGGGTTAACGGGGAGACCAGGCAGTCCACGTCAAGGTCCCCAAGCCTATGTCAGCTGAGGCAGGGCCGCTTGATCTGTCTCAGCTGTCCTCAGTCTCTCTCCATCATGTTCCTCTTTGGCTCCAGACACCTGTCCCTCAGTTCCCTCCTGTCACACTGGCCACACACGCTCAGCCCCCTGCAGGCTCCACCAGGCTACCCAGGAAGACCCAGCCCTCAGCCTTCAGCCCAGGACCCATTACTCAGTCCACAGCTCCAATTCTCTCATCTCATTTTCCCATCCAGTCCTCTGGCTTCAGAATCCATCCCATCTCTCTGTCGACCCCTGACCTTCCCTCCTAGCTCCAGACTCATACATTATCAGCCACTGTGACATCTTCATGTGGAGGTCAGCAAGGCAAACAAAACATTCTCAAACCCATCTCTTGATTTCCCAAGGGTAAGCCCTACCCAGCCTTCCCCTTCCTTCAGATGCTTCCACCCATCGACCCATCTTACAAAGGTCCTTGAACAATTATGGGGCTCAGGCACCCTTCTGGAAGCCACAGACATGGCATTCAACCAGACAGATCCCCACCCTCACTAGGCTTCCTACACAGCTCATCAGCTGTGCAGCCAGACTGGACACCCACTACCTTGCCCCTCATATGTAATCCACAGATAAATCCTATGTGCTTTTCTTCCGAAATATTTCTCAGCAACGTCCACTTGTCCTCCCTATGCAGGCTTCCCTGGTCTTGATCAGGACCTCAGCCATGGCCTCCAGCTCCTTCCCGTCCTGCCCCAAATCCACTCTCTAGAGCAGGGGTTTTGTGCAATTCGTCCACAAAGGGATTTGTAGGTTAGAGTATCTGCTGGTGTAGCAACTTCTAGGGGGCTGGCAATTCAAACAGCAAAACTTCCCTGCCTGTGCCCAAAGTGGATGCATGCATGCCCGGTGCTGCCCAATACAAGTGTCTGAGACGCTGGAAATGTTTCGTCCCTGTCCATTTCAGTAGCCACCAGCCATGGGTGGCCAATTGAGCAACTGACAAGTGGCCAGAGTGACTGGGAAGCTGAATTTTTTATTTCATTTACTTTTAATTAATTGAAATAGCCACGCAGCTAATGAGTACTGCACTGGTGAGGACAGCTCTGGGCTTCTGGGTGTCCACGGTCCCAGCCCATCCCCCTCAACCAGAGACTGTAGGGCAAGCTTCTGCCAGCCCTGCAGAGGTCCCTCTCCCCACCAGCCCAAGGTGGAATGCAGGCTCCCCACCTCTGCTCTGAGAGCCCTGGACTCAACACACCAGTGGGTCTCACCAAAATCCCATCCAACATCTTCCCACAAAACTTATCCATGCCCGTCACAGGCACCTCTATGTCCCTGACCTGTCTGGGGCTCCACAGGCTGAGAAAGTGGGGCTCTAATATCTTTTAGCCTATATCTTCCTCTGCGGCTTATGTGAGTGTGTAGCTACCATTACAGTTTGGAAATTTATTGAAATTAAAACATGAAAATCTTACTGTTATATCAGAAAAAAGATGTAGAAGACAATGTCAGTTTCACATGTTTCCCCACATTTGAGATGCTCACTTGGGGGCTGTTGCTGTGCTCCCCTGACCAGCAGAGGTCGCTTCTCACCAAAGTGAACTCTCAGCCAAGCCTCCCATTTGGCTGCACAAACCACCGCATAGGGTTCAGGTGAGGAACAGACACAACCGGAGCTCAATCAAGTGCACACATCCGGGACTCACGAGGACACTTCAGGAAACATTCCACTGACATGCTTCTGTGTGGCCCGCACTTACTGTCCTGAGCAGGGCTGATAAACTTTTTTTTCCAGGTATAGGGACAGATAGTAAATATTTTAGGCTTTGTGGGACAAGAGGCAAATTCTAGAATATTATGTAGGTACTTAGGTAACCAGGGAAAAAGCTCTTTGCCCTTTGGTCTTGGAAACTGCCCAGGTGGCAGGCATGCTCAGAGCCCAGGTACCACCCACTGGAGACCTTCCAAGACTGAGATTGACCAGTGAGATAGGGGTCCTGGTGGGCTGGGGGACAGCTGTTGTGTGCAGTTTCGCGGCACCCCAGACACCCAGCATGTCTCAGCTGGGACAGCTGGCCCAGGGCAAGGTAGCCGCCCGAGTCCCAGGGGCAGGTGGGACGAGCCCAGGTCCTGAGCAGTGAGTGCCGAAGCGCCCCCAGCAGTCAGCGAGGGGCCCCAAGCAGTCGGCTTGGCATCTGGGTGTACGGCGCCAGCACACTGCGCGTGCCAGACAGACACGGGGGCAGTTGGGTCTGACCTACAGCCTGCCACTCACCATCCCCTTCTTACATCACAAACAACCCACATCCAGAGCATTCCAGAAGCACCTCTAGTTTGGGTTATAGAGTATTATGTTTTGGTTTTTTTTTTTTTAAGTTTATTTTGAGAGAGAGCGCAAGCAGGAGACGGGTAGAGAGAGAGAATCCCAAGAAGGCTTTGTGCCATCAGCACAGAGCCCAACATGGGGCTCAAACTCACAAACTATAAGATATGACCTGAGCTGAAGTCAAGAGTCAGACGCTTAACCGACCGAGCCACCCAGACGCCCTGTGGACTATTATGGTTAAAAGCAGGTCTGGGGAACAAACCCCAGCTTGCCACTTAGGGGCTCCCTGGCCTTAGATAAGCAACAATCTCTCTGGGCCTCTGCCTTCTCATCTGAGCATCTGGGCTGTTAAGAAAACACAGTGAACATAGTATATTCAGGTTTAGTGAATGCCACTTTCCTTTTTAATTCATGCGTTCTTGAGAATGTTAGAGCACAGCCCCCTGCCAGGCAACAGAAACACTGGACAGTCACCTGTCCCGTTTAAAGTTAAAACAGATCCTTCTGGGCTTTTTAGGGAATGCTGGGCCACTTGTATAGCACCATCCAAATAAAACCAGGAAAAACAAAAGCACCCCAAATACAAGAGTCCAAAGTCAATCCAAATCACCAAACTCAAACTGAGGGTCAAAAAAACCACAAAACAAACAAAAACAACGAAGGTCTGGATCTTTGATAACACCCTTCTCCTAAGAGCCCTGTGGTACTTGGGCGTAATCCCCTCTGCTCCCCTCCAAACACACACGGCAGTTTGTGGCCAGGGGTTGCCACCTGGCCAACGAGCGATGTCCCCTGGACACACGTGGACACGTGGCCCCTCCCTCGCCCCACCCCCCAGCCAAGTTCGCCGAAGTCTGCTGTCTGAGAGAAAGCAGCGACCCCTCCAGGACACAGTGACCACCACACAGTCCCCGGGGATCCCATTCTGGGCCCTGGCCATTTCCATGAACTGCCTGTGGTCAAGTAGAGACCCCGGGTGCAGGCTTGAGCACTTCCCAGACGTCGTGGCCGCCGAGGATCCAGCTTCCTCTGTCAGGCATTGATCGCAGCCGAGGGACGAGGGACGGGCCGCAGGCACGCGCCTCCCTCAGGTGTGGGCGTGCAGGGCGCGGGGACAAGGCTGAGAGCTGAATGGAGCCTGGTAAGAGCCGGTCTCCCCCAGCGCTGCGTCAGCCCTGCAGACCTGGGTCCTGTCGTGGCCCCCAGACACCTCACGCCTGAACTCCAGCGGCCCCAGCCCGTATCTGCAGGGAATGCGTTCCCAGCCCCCCGCGGACACCTGACACCATGCAGAGCGCCGAACCCAGGAGGCAGTGGGTTTCCTCCTCTACGCACACGCCTCTGATAACGTGCGATTTACAGATTAGGCGCAGGAAGAGATTCACAAAAACTCGTAAAACACAGCAAGTGTGAGAACAAGCTGTGATCTGTAATGAAGGTTATGCGGTCTCGCTCCCCCTCCCCCTCCGGACGCCTCCTTATGTGGCACTCACCCTTCCTGTGATGGGAGAGGGTACAAGCCTACGGGAGGAGACGAAACGTGGCGCGGGCCTGGGACAGAACGTCAGGTTGCTGCTGACTTTCTGACGACGTGTCAGGAGGAGAGGTACCTGCTTCCAGACGGCGGCTGACGGCGGGGACTGAAACCGCAGAGAGCGAGGCCGTGGACGGGGGAGACCACCATATCCGCCGCGTGATAACGAAGCCCAGGGCGGGTCACCCCGCGGCAGGACAGGCCGGGGCAGGAGCCGACAGGTGCGCCCCTTGCAGGGAGCGGCCCCTTCACAGCCCCTGCTGACTGGCTGCACGGGAACAGCAGCCCAGCGGACCCCCAACGCTGAAAGTTTCTGTGAAAGCTCCGAATTTTTAAACGTTGACTTGCAATTATTTAAGCAGGGGGTTTCAAGTCTGTTAGACTGTAATCCGCTCCCTCACTGAAGGGCAAGGCCAGGCTTCTCCATGCAGCCCTGGAGCTGCTCGTGCAGGATTCCGGGCCCCCGGCAGTGCCCCGCTCGAGAGCGAAGCCAGGAGGACCCGCCTCCCAGAACACATGAGCTGAACAGGCAAGGCCTCTGGGGCACCTGCAGGCAGCCGCGTCCCGCGTGTTAATGCCTCGCTCCCCAAAAGCTGCTTTTCTGTGATGACAAAGACGGTAATCTCCAGGGGCAAACACTCCCCCGGAGCGCGCAGCCTGTGTCCGGACTGAGCAGGGGATCCCCGCGCATTATCTAGATGCAGCAACCCTGCGACGTGGTGCGGCGTTTTCCTCATTTGTGGCTGAGGGCACAGGCTCAGAGGGGCTGAGTGACTTTGTCACACAGCTCAGCGAGGAGTTGAGGCACATCTCAGGCCCCGGCTGGCCTGGGAAACACGTTGCTCCGAATTCCCTAGTTCTACACCCCTGGGTGAGCCACAGGCCCCACGCACCTCCGTTTCATCTTGAGGGAAACGGCGACAAGCGTGCTAACACCCTCATGGCTTTTCCAGCACAAAACACACTAACATCTGTGCTCGGAACAGCGTCCTGCGTACAACCGGCGTCCTTTAGAAAATCTGGAGTTTTGGGGCGCCTGGGTGGCTTAGTCGGTTAAGCGTCCAACTTTCGTTTAGGTCATGATCTCGCGGTTCGTGGGTTCGAGCCCCGCGTCGGGCTCTGTGCTGACTGCCAGCTCAGAGCCTGGAGCCTATTTCAGAGTCTGTATCTCCCTCTCTCTCTGACCCTCCCCTGCTCACACTGTCTCTCTCTCTCCTAGAAATAAATAAAACGGTAAAAAAAATAAAAAAATAAAAAAAGAAAATCTGGAGTTTTCTGTCTGTTCCTAATACTTTGGTTTGCTGCATTTTCTTTTACGTGAACTCACACTTTTCGTTTCAGCTTGTTTATTAGAAGCAAACCGCTAGCATCACACTGGGTGAGAAACCATCCCACCTGCGCTGATGAGTAAACTTCGCTGTTAAAATGGTCTCTAGGTATTGGCCACACGCCACCTCTGGAAACTCCTCTCCCGGGGCCACAGGACCCACCCCGAGGGCAGGAACGAAGAGTCCAGCTGCGGGGTGAGGCTGCATCGCCGGGGCCCCCCGCCGCCCAGGGACAGCGGTCTCGCGCCCCAGGCCCTGGCCCCCTGCAGCCCGCTGCTCCTCCCACAGCACAAATCCCCTGTGGCCCCACCTCCAGCCCCATCTCCCAGGGCTCCAGCCGCCCCAGCCCCTCTCCCTCCACTGTACCCCGCTCTGGCCACACGTACTTCTGCAGAAGTGCCCTGGTCTGTCCTGCACCCTCGCCAACCACAGCCCCGAACTCCAGCCTGCGGGCTGCTTTGGTACATCAGGTTTGCTGGCACCCGGCACATCTTCTGAGGCAGCGCGTGGTTTCACCAGGAACCTTCTGACCCACAAAGGCAACCACAGCTAGCTGGCCCCGTGCAGAAAAAGAGCGCCGACCCTGTTCTCGGTCTTTGCAAATGTCCTTCCCCATCCAGGAGGCTCTTTTCCTCACGCTCTACCTGGCCAACGCCTGTTCGGCACTGGACTGCCCAGCCTCCGGACGCCTTCCCCCATCCCTCTGGGAGGACAAGACCCACATACATTCGCCATTTGGACCCGACAGCACGTCCCGTCCAGGAGCAAGTCCTTAACATGAATCTGTGGCCCCAACAAACCAACTGTGCTCCCAAGAATTGATCCCCAAACCAAACCTGGAGAGAAAATGAGCGCCTGGGGTTAGCAGGGGCGCCGACGGAGCAGGCGGAGCTGAGCATCAGAAAGAACCCGCCAAGGAGAAGGGCCAGGGGCCCATAGGGGGCTGGTGCGGGCGGCCAAGGCCAGGGCTCAGGTGGGGTCAGCCAGCCGCCGCTTTGACGCAAATCTGATGCCTTGGGCCATGAGGACACGGGCATACGCTGAGAGGGTCCCTGCAGGAGGGGCCAGGACCGTCCCAAGGGTCACAGCCCTTCAGACCCCAAACCCCTATCGCATCATCAACCAGGGAGGCCTGGCCACCCCCAGGGACGGCAGAGCACACCTGTTAGCAGGTGCCTGCTGACACGGGCCGGGGCAGCTGGTGGGAAGCGTGGGCATGCACCTTGTTTGGCAGAAGAAGGCAGCAGAGAAGAGAGGCCCTCCTGACTCCCGAACCACAGCAGCCCCGTCCACACAGCCTGGAGTTCCCACCTGCCACGCTCGTGGAGACGGTTCAACTGCCAGCCCCCACACCGCGCCTCACGTACTTATAGCTTGTGATTTTACGAGGGGAAAAGCTCCCAGCTTGATGGTGAGGTCCCCCCGAACATTCCTGTAGAAACGCGGATGGGTCAGAAGAAGAGGGGGCAGATACTTCAAAGCACCACGGCTCCCTCGGTGGGTTCACGTCTGGCTTCCTCTCCGTCTTCCCTTCCTCCCCACCCCGTCCACAGCGGCACCCGTCTGGTCTGGCCAACGAAAACCACCGCCACCACCTCCAGCCCGGCCCCCGCCGTCCCCAGGGCCTCCGCGTGGTACACGTTACCGTCAAACAACACTGACCGAAAACTACTGCTTTTCCCGCTTAACAGGGAAGAGAGGCTCCGAGCAACACACGCAGCTCGCCCCTGGGCGAGGTGGTGAGCGCAGCCCTACGTGTGCGGAACACGGCCTCGGACGCCCCCGCTCACGCCGCCGCGTGCCGGGCACTGAGCTCATTCTCTGTGGAGGACGCAGCCACCTGCTGAGGATTTGGGCCACTAGGAAGGTCCCTCCACCCCATCCCGCCCTGCCGCCTTGGGGTCAACAAAGACGCTCCCACAGGACGCTGGCTCCCTTGGAGAGAACGTTCCTGCTCAGAAGTTCCCAACAGCACGTACGTCCCAGGCTCAGGAAGAGACAGCAGAGAAAAACGCTCCAGCAAAGTTTAAACCCAACCACCCGGCAGAGTACGGGAGGGCCCAGAGCACGGCTGTGCCTCCGAGGACAGGACTCTCCCAGAGCTGCTGCCCGGGCCGGAGCCGGGGACCTCAGCCTGCGCGGTGACAGCCGGTACCTGCATCGTCAGAAGGCGGGTCCGAGGGCAGCGGCGCGTCCCGGGAAGACTGGTCCGTCCCAGCGGCCGCCGGGCTTCCTGGCTGGGCTTCTGCGGACGTCAGCATCTCCTGCTTGGGGGTGGACGGCTCGCTCTGTGCAGCTCGGGGGCCCCCGTCAGGACCGCACGCTTTGTTCTCAGCATCTGTAAGGAAGCGTGGCTGTCAGTAGGCCCGTGTCCCCCTCCCTACGTGCGTTCGTCCACGCGAGGTGCCTTCCTGGGAGAGGTGGCCCAGGCCCCGCCCCCGGGGTCCCTCTCCACATCCAGCCCCAGTGCCGCCTCAGCCCCACCCCCGGCCCTGTCCCCTGCACACCGCCTGCCCGTGGGACCCCGGGAAAGCCTCCACCCGCATCGGTACCTCCGGGCGGCCCTCGCCCGCTCCCACGCTGGCCTCCACCCTGCGTCTTGCTCCGACCAACAGAGCATCAGCAGGTTTGATGCAGCCGTGCCCTCAAAAGTGCTTGCACGCTCCTGCAATCAAGCCCCACGAGCCCCGCTGTCAGGACACACGGGGCAGCGGGCCGGGGGCGACGGCGCAGCCCTGAGCAGAGGCCAACGCAGACAGGGCCACAAACCCCGGCTGCTGTAGGCCCCGACGTGCTGCAGGGGCCGGCCACAGGACATTGTCATGGCTGCCGGTAACCAATCCACGTTCGCACCCTCCATTCCACGATCAGGTCCCTGGTACTCAAACCTTCTCAGTCCCCCACTTCCTGTCTGGGACTGCGCCCACCCAGGGAGACAGGGGTTAACAAGTCAGGCCTGGCTCACACACCAAGCCACTGCAGGCCCAGGGCTGAGGGGGCACAGAGCAAGGAGTTCCTAGGTCCAGACAGGTGGCCTTCTCAGAAAAACATAATCCCAGGCTTGGAGCACCTGCGGGGCTCAGTCAGTTAAGCATCTGACTCTTTTTTTTTTTAATGTTTTATTTATTTTTGAGAGAGAGACAGAGAGAGAGAGACAGTGTGAGCAGGGGAGGGTCAGAGAGAGAGGGAGACACAGAATCCGAAGCAGCTCCAGTCTCTGAGCTGTCAGCACAGAGCCTGATGCAGGGCTCGAACCCATGACCTGTGAGATCATGACCTGAGCTGAAGTCAGACACTTAACCAACTGAGCCACCCAGGCGCCCCAGTTAAGCATCTGACTCTTGATTTGGGCTCAGGTCATGATCTCACAGGTCATGGGTTCAAGCCCCACATCGGGCTCTGTGCTGATGGTGCCGAGCTTGCTTAGGATTCTCCCTCTCCCTTCTCTCTGCTGCTCTCCCACTCATGCCCCCCCCTAAAATAAATAAGCTTAAAAATTTTATTTAAAAAACTGACCCCAGGCTCCCAGGAGAGCTGAAAAAGTGATCTGGCGTCTCCCCTTGCTTGGGCTCTGCTGCTGGGACGCGGAGGTCTGGCCTCTGATTGAAAATGAGGGGCCTCGTGCCCAGGTGTGTGACTGGTCCGGTCGCACGGCCGCCAGAGGGCAGGTCCGGGCTGGAATGCTACCGGCTGCCAACTGTCACAGCTTTTGAGACACAGACTGATGCACAGGCCACCTGCACGGCCCCCTCAGGCATCACAGCCGGTTCAGGGGGTCACCCCAGAGCAGAGCGGCAGCATGACCCCCACGTCTCTCTGCAGTGGGGGACGCGCACGGTGGGGACGCCAGCCTGGCTCCGGGGAGCTGCCTCCCATCACCGCGGGGCAGGCAGGGGCTGATCTCAGAGTCGGGCCCCGTCCGCCTCCGCCAGTCTCCCTACCTGCCTCGTGTCCTCCAGCAACCTCCCCTTCACCCCCCAAGCGCCCTGACTGGACAAGACACAGAAGGTCACCCTATCCCCGCTTCCCATCCCCCAGCAGACACCGCTGGGCATCCACTCCCTCACCTCTGAGACGGGACATCACTACCTGCCTCACGCCATCCACCTGGGAATTGATCAGTTCATCCACACAATGCACCTGGCAAAGAGGAGCCACTTCACATGCACTTGTGAGCATCTTACTGCCTTTGAGGAGGTCTGATGAGGGAGACTGCAGGCCAGGCCCCTTGGTGGGGCCCACGCGCCCACGTGACCCCAACAGGACAAGGTCAGAGCCGCTGCCCATCGGGCATCCCAGCTGCACAGCCCTCTCCCCAAGGAGGGGCAGAGGGGCCGGCCGGGCCAGAAGTATGGACTCTTGGGGCTGGGAAGGTCTCATCTACACGCCAGGTCACCCGACCAAAGGTTCTAGATGAGGGGCCAGCAGCCTCTCCCTGAAAAGGAGACGGCTGATATTTCAGACACTGTGGGCCACATGGCACATACTGTCTATATATTTTTAAGTTTTTCCAAAAACCCTTGAAGTTTAAACACCATACTCAACCCAAGGCCTCGCAAAAATGGGTCCTGGGCCTGGCCTGACGCAGGCCTGCAGCGCGGATTTGCCAACCTGCCCGATGCGGTCAAAGACCAGACTTCAGCCAAGAGCACCCGCCCAGGGGCAGTTAACATCACACAGCCCAAGTTCAAGCTCAAAATCATACTCTCTCGGACGCTGGTCAGGGCTGGTTACACGTACTTGACACACAGCCGTGAGTCTCCACCGCTAGCGTACTGGGCCCGGAGGGCGCGGAGGATGGCCAGCACCGCGGGGAAGGTGTGCCCACCAGGGACCCGGCACCATCTCTGCAGACGCACAACTCCGCAGGGGAGGCTGCCGCCCGCCGCTGAGGGACGCAGACACCCCTCCTTAGAACGGGTTTGGACGGACGACCTTCCCCCTAATCGTCACAACTGCAATCAAGTGGTCAGAGCTCCGCACGCAGGGCCCAGAGGCCTGTGGCCCGGGGCCGGCCGGTCAAGGCTCCGCTCGCCCCAAACACGCGGACTCAGGGTCTTCCCCCTGCACCCCAGCTCGGCGACTGTAGGACCTTTCTGGGCTGTGCTCAGAGCTCCGGTTCATAATCACGTTCAACGAAAAGTTGCGGTTCCTAAAATAGCGCTGCTGGCAGGGCTGTTGCCTAGAAACGCCGGCTGGGGAGGGGGCGGAGATGGGGGTGGCTTGTCCCCCGTGCCTCGCTGCTCAGCCAGCCCTCCCTGCCGGCCTGCTCTGGCCCCGGGGGCTGTGGAGGGGCCCACGGTGACCCCGTGGTACACGGAGCAGCCGCGGCGACCGGGAACGCGCAGCAAGCATGCGCGTGATGCCCGCGGCTTCCCGCCACGCGGAGGCCAGACCGCCAGGCGCACCTGATGCGTCGCTGTCCCCACCCCCCCCGGAGAAAGGAAACCGCGTCTCTCGGGTCACTGAACACGAATGTCTCCTTCTCCCATCCAGCGGTGGAACAGAGATTCCTCCAGTCACTGAAGCAAATGCCCCGTGGACACACACGGGCAGATGGAGGGAAGTGACGCGGGAGAAATGTGCGGGCTCCCGCGGGCTAGGGACGGGGTGGCGCTGGCCCTCACCGGTCACCGAGGAGTCGGAGGAGGGGCCAAAGCAGGGAAGACAGTGGGGGAAGGGCCCCCCCAACCAGGCAGATGAGCAGACGTGCAGGAACGAGGAGTGGACGGGTCAGACAGCCTCATAAAACCACACACCCAGACAGGGACCTAGGCCCATCTCCCGGGGACCCTGGGGACCAGCCCACGCCGTCATGCTGCTGACTGCTGTGTGTGGGCAAGCCCCCAGGTGACGAACACGGAGAGCGTGCCCGTGTGAGGCTGTGTCCCGGCCGAAGAAGGCCCCGTGTGAGGGCTGGGGCAGCTCTGCGGAGTCTGTGACGCGAGCCAGTGGCGGCCTCTCTGGGCCACTTGGTCACTGTCACCCACACCCACCACGCAGGCGCCCGCTGGGTGTGAAGCCCCGGGTACACCTCGGCCACAGGGAGGCGCTCCGGCCGCAGGCAAGCAGCGCCGCTGGGAGCAGGTGGTGGCCGCTGAGCCCTTCATCCGAACCCCGGAGGGGGACTCACCCTCACACCAATGTGAGACAGAGGCCATTGGAGGGGAGGAGGCTCAGCGCTCAGCTGCCGACCCGGGGCCGGGATGGGGCACTCAACAGCCCCACAAGGATCCCCGGCACCCAGCAGAACGCCGGTCATCCCAATGCCAGGACGAATTAGGGGCCCACAGGGCCTGCGCAGGACCTGACTTCAACCTTCTAAGCAAGTGCGCGGCCCGAGCCCCAGTGCAGGGCGGACGGTAGGCGCCCCAGGAGCCGCCTGCCTGCCACACACCATCCTAGACCCCCGCTGCTCAGGAGCTGCAGCACAGGCGGGGAAGAGTTCCACACAAGAGCGCGCCGCCCCCCAACCCCAGGCCGCCTCCCAGAGGCACCTGCTACCCTAACATGCGCCCTCAGCAAGAGGCTGGGCAGGCTCACTGCAGACCCGCTCCGCCATGCCCTGTGCTGCCCTGGGCTCCTGCAGCGGCCACTCAGAAGTGCCTTTGTCACCCAGCCGCTCCCTGGGGGGAGGGGTCTCACTTTGTTGAGGGGGTGCGGGGAAGATACGAGGCTCTGTCAGATCCAGGGCTCCCTCCACACTTCCTACCTGCCTGTACCTCCCCCAACCTTGTCCCTTCCACCGTGAAGCCCACCGGGACTGGAAGATATGCCCCACTTCCCCGCGCTCTCTGCTTCTCAGCATCAGTAGGGCCAAAGCCCGAGGCAGCTGGGGAGGGAAGATGAAGCACAGGTGTGTGGGCCCCGCCCCCAGGGCATCTGATCACAGAGCCCCCCCCCTGCCCTGGAGCATCTGATTGTGGGGCCCCAGGGTGGTGCTAACGTGCAGCTCGCTCCCAGATCCAGCCTGTCTCCTGATGCCCTGGGATGCCGCAGACATGACCCCGTGGCCCCCTGCCCAGGTCGGGTCCTGGGTCCTATTCTCCGGGTGCTCGCCCTGCCCCTCTCTGCGGGGACCTCGTGTGCACGTCTGTAGGATCATCTCTGTGGCATCACCTAATGAGCATAGTTTCAACCGCTGAGGAAGGAGACCGTGTGTCGGACCCACCCGGCCCCCGGTTCAGAATCACTCAGCAAGACAAAGTGTGATCTGAAGGGGGGCTGGCAGACGACATGCCAGGGGCCAAAGCCAGACACCGCCTGCTCCATATGGCCCGTCAGTCCCTCAGACAAAACTGTTTAACAAAGACCCAGAGAGGAGGAGGGGCAGACTGCTCTTTCGGGGGACTCCCCTTGGATTTTGCTCTCACCCCTTTATTTTCCTGACAGGAATCAAACCCACCTCTCTATTGACTTTTCATTCACCAGCGACAGTATTTTCTGTGATAGATGGTACACAGGCCTTAGGTCTGTTTTCATTTTCCTTCCCTCTTCCCCAAGATCCAGAGGAAGTTTCAGCGGAAACACATGCAAAATGCAGAGTTTGGGGCTGTTGGGTCCCATCCAGACTAACAGTCCAGATTTCTATCAACAGGGACCTCTCCCCAAATCTGAGAGTCAGAGAGTTTGACATCTGAACCTCGTGGGACTGGGTACTGGGCTCTCCTCTTACATGCAAGTTAGATCGTCAACTGTAAGCAGTCTGCTGTGTGGATTTCCCACGAAGATGGCATCACCAAAATATTTCACTCTTGGGACAAGCGGAGGGCTCAGTTGGTTGAGCATCTGACTCTTGATTTCAGCTCAGGTCATCATCTCACGGATCGAGCCTGGCATCAGGCTCTGAGCTGACAGTGCAGAGCCTGCTTGGGTTTCTCTCTCTCCCTTTCCCTCTCAAAATAAAACAACTTAAAAAAACTACTTCAGGGGTGCCTGAGGGGGCTCAGTCGGTTAAGTGTTCAACTTCAGCTCAGGTCATGATCTCACGGTTTGTGAGTTCGAGCTCAGAGCCTGAACCCCGCTTCAGATTCTGTCTCCATCTCTCCCCCTCCCCTGCTTGCACACTCTCTCTTTAAAAAAACAAAACAAAACAAAAAACTTCACTCCTTGAAGCTGAAGAAGAGACATGAGGTCGAAGACTAGAATGGGTTTGACAACACCAGCCGGCCGGGGGCAGAGCCTGGTACACATCTTGAGCCCCTCGCTTTGCAAGGTCCCTTCCTGGTCCTGATTCCTGGGCCAAACGACAAACACGCTGCTGGGATCTCAGCCAGGAAGGGCGCAGGGACACCTCGTGCTCTCAGGGAGCTGCTCCCGGAGGCCAGGGCCCTTCAATCAGGAGCCACGAGCTTGGTTTGGCTCCAGGGAGAGCTCCCAGCGGCCGCGAGGCCGGGGGACACCGGAGTCTCAGAGAAGGCGGACTCAGGTGTGCATCAGGCCCTGGGTCCGGGGCCTCGCCATCACCGAGCGCGCAGGGCCGGGCGGGGAGGTCAAGAGCATCCTGAATGAACCGAGAGCCTCAACAGATGGGGTTTCTCAAGGACGCAGAGGTGGCCAGGCAGACACCACCGTGGTGAGGGCACCGGGGACTGGGGTGCTGTGAAGGCGGGGAGGCGAGGACACACAGCGCCCGGAATGCCGTCCGCGCCTCACAAGGACGGGCAGCGGTACTAGACGGCAGTGGGAGTACAAACAACTTGCCTGAATCAAGAACGAGGAGGTGAACAGGCGAAACCAAAGCCAACGCTGCCACTCTGGGGGAATCGGGGCGCGGCAGTGGCCCGGCCAGTGCCCAGCCGGGGCAGGAAGCCGCTCGACGTGGCCCCGAGGCGTCAGCTCCGGGCGCCGTGCAGAGGTGGCCCCGTAACCTCACGGAGGGACCCGACGGCGAACGCACCCCAGATTACCATTCCACCCTGACCTTTGCAGGCCCCGGCCCAGCGCCTGCCGCGGTGGCGGCCCCACTTACCGCGCTCCATCATCTCCAGCAGACCTTTCTTGATGAGCTCCTCCCGACCTTGCCTGCCGGCCATCTTCTTCTCCAGCGCTGCACAACAAACAGCCCGGTGAGTCACGGGCAAGGGCTCGGGCGGGGGGGTGGGGGGCACCGTTGGGGAGGTCCACGCTTTCCTACCACCCAGCCTGCTGAGCGCTGCACGTTCACAAGGCGCACGGTGGATGGGAGCGCACGGAGCGCACTGTTCAAGACAATGATTTCTGTGGTTCATCTGCAAAGCAGCGCCTTTCCCACCCTCCGCCAGAGGCTCCCCAACTCACCAGCCCAGGACTGCATCCCCTCCACGCCCCCAACACCCGGAGACACTCTCCTGCGGGCCTTATTACCTTTCCCTCCAAACACCCTGGCAGCTCTTGAGCTCCGGCCAGAACGCGGGCCTCTGTGGCCCCCGCCTCCCCAGAAGTTCCTCCGAGAAAACCCCAGGTTTTAAAGCTTTCAGAGAAGTCACCAAAACAGGGAGGGAGGGGCTGGACCCCACCCCCGCCGCCAGGGTGCCAGCTCTCTCTCACCCCTCTGCGCAAGGCAGGGGGCTCTCTCTGCTTACCAGTCTCCTTTCCTTCACCCATGGAGAAAACTGCCTACAGTTAGAACTCAATTTACAAATATGACTCCACGCAATTCCTCGGACCCCTTCTTTGAAAGGTGTAAACTGCCGGCTAATAAGCCTGATCCCAGAGGGCCCACGGGTCACTCAGTGAGGGCTGCCGTGGGGGGCACCGACCAGAGCCAGCCTCTCCCCTCGGAGCTCAAAGACCAGCAGCAGAGGACAAACAGGTAGGGACAAGCAAGTTCATTAGCCAAAAATACTTACTGAGCACGTGCTGGGGTGTCCCTGGGGAGCAGAAACAGTTCGGCCCCCCCTCCCTCCAGGGCTGGAGTGGAAGCCAGCAGGGGTAAGAGTTGCTGAAACGCTTAAAACTAATAAAGCATTAACTGAGCACCTACGTGGCGCAGGCACGGGGGAGCCGGACAGGAAAGGCCTCTGCCTGAGGGGCGGGCTGCGCTAGGGAAGCCGGATGAGAAGCATCTACACCTGGGAGCGGGGAATGACCCAGAACCAGAGGAACGGGGGCTAGGGCTCTGGGAAGCCCAGGCTGTGCCGGAATGTCCGGGCCGGCCTCCCTCAGGGTCTTTACACCGAGAGCTGAGGAAGAACAGGGAAAGCCTAACGTACCAGGAGGAAGACATTTTCTGGCAAAGGGAGCATACGTTCCTTTCTTAGTCCAATTTCCCATCCAGGTTCCAGGGGCTGGAAGTAGGCGCCAAACTGAGAAATTGACTTTGGGAGGTGTGAGTAGAGGGGCTGCCGTCCAGCCTAACCGACGGGTGAGCAGAATCGGGGTGGAGGTCCAAAGAGCCACGGGACCGCCCCCGCCTCCCCCATCCGCCGGCTCAGGCTCACCCACGGGACGCTGTCCACTCTCACTCCTGAGCCCTCCCAACCCCCCAAGGAGGGTCCGCCGTCCCGTCTCAGGGGCCGCGCCCACCACCGAGCCACCCCCACAGGCACCCCCGCAGGTGCCGGCTCGGGGCCCCTCCCCAAACCACAGCCTCTGGGAGCCGCGCTCACAAGGCTGCCCGCTCGCCCTGCCCAGACCACTGCTGGGTTCGTTAGTTTCTTTAACTCGCTTTCAAATGTACTTCCTCTCATGCTAATCAATAGTGCTTGTTAAATGGGGTATTTGAAACGCTGGAGTTGCTAATATCCCGCACTTTGGGGAGAAGGATGGTCTAGAATAAGTAAACGAAACGCAGTCCTGCTGCTCAGGTTGCCAGGTGCCCGACAAAGGGCCCCAGGTGGGGACCCTGCAGGCATTCACCTGCACGCACCTACAGGCCCCCAGCACCCTGACGGACTTCAGGTCACTGGCCAGCAGCACCGGGCTGAGGGGGCCTGCACGGCTCACCCTCCAGCCCCACGGCCCAGAGAGCATCGGGGGCTCCCCAGGTCACAGAGGTCACCTGCTCCGGGCCCTGGTGCTTCCCCAAGTCTATGCCTTCGCATGAGCTGTTTCCTCTGCTGCAATGCTTTTCCCTGCTTTTCTCAAGGGGCCAATTACATCTCAGCTCAACGGTGCCTCCTCACCTGAGTCTTCTCAGATCCTCCCACCCAAAGCAATGCCCTCCCCGCCCCCTCCCCCCGCACCCCTCCCCGGCACCGGCTCAGCTACCTGGGGCCCCGCCCGAGCCGTGAGGTCTCGCAAGCTTGTGCCCGGGCTCACTGGCCTGTCGCCCCCCTCGCCACCGGGCGGAAGCTCTAAGTGCGTGGGGCCTGGCCCGCCTCCTCTACGCTGTCCCGGGCACAGAGGAGGGGCCTGGGGCTCCTGCAGTAACACTGATGTGTGTCCTCGTTGGCAAGGAGACCGCGTCAGTCAGCTTCTCGGGGGAATAAAAAATCATGTGTAAAACCTGCACCAGGTGTGAGTGAAGGGCCAGGGCTGCTGTGGCCCGGTCTCCGCCAGTGCGCACGGCTTCGCGGCTGGGAAGGAGGCAGGGGCCCTGGGGACCGTGAGACACCGCAGCCGAGACGGGCACTTAGCAGGCTGGTCCCCGACGCCTGTACTGACTCCACACGCACTGCTGCCTCTCTGATTGCTCCCGACCGTAGCTCGCAGGCGCACGGCTCGGCGGCGAGGCCGGGGGGTGGGGGGTTGCTTCTCATGGCACTGACCTCCCTCCCCTTCCCCAAGCCACCCCTTCATCCAGGAACCAGACCCTGGCCCCGGGACCGGCCTGCCCTCCCTGACAGGGGCGCAGTCACAGTAACGCGGGCAACGGGGTGGCTCTGAGCGCCTGTTGGTCACGAGTCGCTATCACGGCTGTTTAGTGCATCACCACACGTGTTCACGTGGTCATCTCGTGGCCGTGGCTCCTGGCGGGGATTCCGAGGGGGCGGGGTAACCGTACGACCCGCCGCCACCCAGCTTCCCACAGAGCGGGGCCCGGCAGGGTGTGAGGAGGCGGCCGCAGGTGAGTGAGGGGCGGGGGCTTCTGGGCCCCGTGGCGGGAGGGCGCTGGGGGGCACTGCCTGGTAGGCACCCTCCTCGGGAAGAGCTTAGGAGTCCAGGAGCCGCCAGCCCTGGCTTCCAGCAGCAGGAGGAGCCTCCGGGGTCAAGATGAGGGCCTTGACCTTGTGAATCACCCCGGGGGGTGGGGGGGGAAGGTACGGCGGGGCCCTGAAGTGCAGGTCCTCGTGGGGGGTCGGCAAGGACAGCGTCACGAGCGGCCCCCCGCCCCACAGGGAGTGCGCGAACATGGTCCTGGTCACCTGTGTGCCCCATGGGTCTGGGGGGACTGGGCCCCAGGGGTGCCGGGTGCGAAGGAAGGGACCCAGAGGCTGAGCAGCTCCTGCTGTGGGAGCCGCCCTCACGGGGGGCGGGGGAGGACATAACATCAGCACCCGGAAGCTCGGGGACGGCGGCACGGGCTCCCTCTCCCCTGTGCTCACCGGACGTGGTCTGCTTCAGCTTTTCGTTTTTCTTCTTCCTCCATTTCCAGGGTTTGAAGATCCTGCCCAGGGTGGCCAGTTTGCTGTTCCTCCTCACAGGGGGGGTTCGCGTCCCGGAGACCAGATACTCGGAGCGCGCCGGGGGGGCCGGGTCCATCTCATCTGCAGGGGAGCACACCAAGGAAGGGCTCGCGTGATCACCAGTCCCACCTGGCCCCCCTCACCCAAGGGGCCGCCGGGATCCTCCAGAGCCCAGGCTCCTTGCAGTGGGAGAGTGGAAGCCTTCCGACCCGGAGCCCTCCCCCAGCCTTGCGTGCGGCCACAGCGACTTGAAGGCTCCCTGAGTTTCCCCCATAAAACCTCCCCCACCCCCGGACCGAAGCTCATGCAGTGCCCGTCACCCGGGCCGCTTTCCCCAGCTTCACTGCTTTGTAAACCTCAGCTGCTCCGCTGAATCTGACTCTCTGGAAGCCTCCGCCTCCTTGCCCCGAAGCTCAGAGCCTCACCTTAGGCTCCTGAAGCTACCTGTGCAGGCCTCGGGGAGCAGAATGGCCCCTGGGCGCCTGCCCCTCCTGCCCCGCTGTCGGGTCTCTGCCTCGGGCCTCAGCGCAGACCCGGCCACGCTCCTCGCTGGGGAGCTGCAGAAGGAAGCCGTCCAGGAGCGGACACAGGGGCGTCGCTCTGCTCTGGCCCCTGTTCAGAAAACTAGGCCGCCGTCGCCGTCTGCAGGCTGCATAAACATGGACATCCGAGGCGCTCCTGGGGCCATTTGTCACACACAAGAGACCGTTATCATCGACGGGCCGCTGGCTCGCTCACTGATCATCCCTCCTCCCTGTGACCCGTGTGCAGACGCGGAAAAGCAAAAAGCTGGTCAGGGCGTGCCGAGTGGACACCCAGCCGAAAGCAATGGCTAGTCCAGAAAATCACGCAAAATCACACAGCACGTGCCGGCAACGTGTGTGAGGGGCTCGCGCCCCCGAGCGTGCTGGCACGCGCAGAGAAAACGTCTGTGGGGCCCACGGGCAATGGGGGCCGCTTGCCGCTGTGGGGTCGGGGGAGAGGAAGACACGCGCTTCTCCACAGGCCGCTCTGTAGCTCACGATGTGTTCACTGTTTAAGGAAAAAGATTGGTGAGAACGGAAAAGAGCGCAGCAGGCAAGACGGTGAAAGTGCCAAGTCAACGTGAGACAGACCGTTGCTGCCTCCACCGCCCGCCCGGACCCCTGTCCGGGGCGCACAGCTGCGACCGGAGCTCAGGCCAGCGCCTGGCGTACTATGTGGCCCCAAAGCCCTCCCGGGACAGGGCAGCGACGAGGCCCTGAGTGCGCGGAGGTTTAATCTCTCAGTATCACTCTGGTGGGTGTTCACCAACCCGCCACCGCTCCCCGCAGGGCTGAGCACCTGTGCCCAGACCCCGGCCAGGACACCCCGCGTGCCCACACGCACGCACACAGGTGCATACACACGTGTACACACACAGGCACCACCCAGAACACATTTAGTCCCACAGCCAGTGGGTTAATTCATCCGCTGCTACGCGCAAGCAGGGCCGGGAGCCTGAGTTTGTAGAGAGACAAGAAGCCCCGGATGGGCCCCAAGAGGCTGGGAGGGCAGGGCTGGAGTGACGGGTACCGCGAGGGTCCTCGGGGAGGCCACCCCAGGGGCCAGAGCGGCCCAGTGCCCCATGGGATGGACGCCCCAGGGACAAGCCGCCTGAGCAGCCAGTGGACCCCCAGGGCTTATGGAAAAGCACCCACCCACCCCCGAGCCTCAGTTTCCACACGTGTAAAATGACGGTAAGGATCAGCCTGACACCTAGCTTTGAAAGGAAGATTCAGGTGGCCCCAGAGATGGCAACTTAGGGAAACATATAGGACACAGTTGATTGAGAGCATGTTACGACCCATGTGAGGTAATATGAACTATGTTTTAAGACTGTACAAACACTCTGGCTAACAGAGCCCGCCAGCATGGCCGTCTTCTGGTAGAAATTTTCAAAGTAACTTCTATTATATAAGGAACAAAAGGATCATTGTGGAGTAAAAGTCACTGCTGATTCCCGGCCAGGAACTATCTCATTTTACCCTTACAGCACGTCTATGAGATACGAGAGTCTTATCCTACCCATTTTACAGATGAGCACACTGAGGCTCAGAGCAGCGAGAAACTGCGGGAGGTCGGGCGTGACCTTGAGCAGCCTGACTCCAGACCCCTCTCATACCTGCACGAGACGGTGTGAATTTATCTCCCGGAGCAGGACACACAAGGGTAAGACACCAACAAAAGGCATAAAGCAGGGGCCACCCAGGGGTTGTGGCCACTCTCTGGCTGTTAGTAATTGAGCGCTACCTGTATACAGGAGGCTGTCCACGGCGGTCTACAAAGCAACCCACGCGGGAGCAGCAGCGGAGGGGCGCCCTGTTTGAGAAACGAGCTTGCTCCAGCGCGTTTTCGGGCGTGTCCCCACACCCGGCACCCGGCAGGGGCCCGGGGGGCACGCGCTGGGGAACGAGGGAGCAGGGGAGCCCCGGGGCGCTGCCACAGATCCCCCTCCCCGCCACCGTCCCCCAGCACTGCGCTCCAGGGGCAGGATGCAGACGGGCCCCTCTGTTCCCGGAGGCAGTTTATCGGGTGTTATTACCCTCTCCTCTCCTTCCCGCCCACGGCGCCCGATTGCAGCGCAAGGGCCAGGGCCACACGGAAGCCGCTGTCCTGGGGAAGAGAAGTGGCCAGGTCTCCCCGAGCCTCTGGGCTGGTGTGAAGGTGGAGGTCCCCAGATGTGCATGGGGACAAGGGACCGTTGTCACCACTGCACTAAAGGTGGCAGTCACAGAAACCCACGGTCCCCCCAAGAGGAGTGTCTGCGCAAATCCAGAGGCGGGCTCACCTACGGCTCTGAGCTTCCTAGCAGCCAAAGCAAAAATGGAGCACCACAAAGAATAACCCTCAGATTACGGACCTCAAATCCTACTCCAGTGGCCGTGCATCTCCAGTATCACCGTGGATGACCCTGGTCCAGGCCACCAGCTGCCAGCGACCCCCCACATGCCCCACCAGGCCTTCGAGCCGGTCTCCCCATGACCCCCCCTTACAAACATAACTGATCACATCGCTGTTCTGCATGCTCTCTGCCCTTCCCCTTCTCCTGCAGCACAAAGTGCAGATTGATCACCAGGCCTGTGTAGCTCCCCACAGCTGCTCCCGGCGCCCACCCACTCATCTCCACCCCCCACCCCCCGACTGGCATCATCCTGAGCAGGGACATAGAGCGCCCTACGGGGGCAGGAGGGTGCAGCTGTGAACGCAGGTGCTACAACCAGGCACCTGGGCTCGCATCCGGGCTCTGCCACTCAGTCACGCCGAGGACGCGCTGGCACCGCCCCCTCCCGCCCCCGCCCCCGCCCCCTCCCCTGCCCTGGTCTTGCTGGGGAACCGGGCACGGGGCTTCCCAAAGCCTTGCCTGGGGCTCGGCCACGTGGCTCGCGTGATCCCATGGAAAGTGGGCAGAGGGGACAGAGAGCCTCCCTCCTCACCATCTCCTTCCTCCCCGCCCTCCTCCTCCTCCCACCATCACCACCATCATTATGTGACTCCCTAGACTCCCCACCCCCCACCTCTGCCCCCAGTGCTGGGGCAGGTACTGGGGTTCCCAACCCCCCGTCTCACATTCTGAGCTCCTTCACGCAAAGAAAGGGCAGGGGCTGTACCCAAGGGCTTGAACTTGACTCGAAATTCAGCAGGGAGCCATTGAGGAATCTTCATCTCAAAAGATCGGACTTGTCCGTTTAGTAAATATCCACCTCGACCAGGACAGACACCTTCGTGTGAGCAGCTCCTCGGGCACCTGCTGCCATCGGGGAGCCAACGCCCAGGGCAGCAGGCTCCGGAAGCCTCAGGGCTGCACCCCCAGCAGGGGTGCCCTCCCCCTCCCGTGGCTCAGCCCAGGGCCAGGCGCAAGGACAGAAACGTCAGAACGGACGCCACACCGTCCAGTGATGGAGTTACAAGCCCCCCGAGGACACAGAGGGCACGACCCCCGCTGACCGTGGGCGCGAGAGGCGGGTGCGCGTCCTCCGGGGCACAGGGCCGGCGGGCACAGGGACACGTGTGTCTGCAGGAACGGCTGTGTGCCAGCGCACCCGCGCGTGCACATGCATGAGTCCGCTCGGCGCGGGGGGCGCTCCCGGGGGACACACGAGCACATCCCGCCAGCCCCCGCGTGACACGGCGGCTCTTCCCGGGCCACCCCTGCCGGCAGCTCGTTAGTGAAGAATGTTTCCCCACATGCACGTGAGGAAGTGAGACCGGCAGCCAAAGGGCGGGCGGAGGCCTCCCCACGTTCCCAAGTGACGGATGGGACAGGTGGCCCGGCCGGCTGGCCCTGGACAGGTGGAGGTGCAGGGGCGGGGCCCCAGCGCCCCCCCCACCGGCTCCAGCCCTCTCCCGGCCCCCACCCTGCCCCTCCCCTCCCCCATGACGGATCACACAGACCCACAGCGAGGCACCGCACCAGGACAGGAGGGTCCCCCCCACCCCGGGGACTCAGCTCAGGGGGCTCGCGAGCTCGTCTTCGCACCCGGCACGGGGCCAGCCCCTTCCTCCGCGACGTCCCCTCCATCCTGCTCCGACGGCTCCTGGACGTCCTCCTTGGAAGTGCCGTTCCCACTTGTCATCTGTCTTTCCCGCTTGGACAAACGAAGCTCCATGGGAACAGGAGCCGTGGGGGCCTGCTCGCCGTGGGCCCCGGGCACCCAGAGGGCTCGAATATGCACCTGCTGGGCTGTGGCTCCGGAGCCTGGATCCGACCCCCGTCCATCTGACTCTGAAGTCCTCTCCTTAGTAACCCGGACACTTCTGCTTTCTCACTTTTTTAAAAAAAGTTTTTAAAGTGTTTTTATTTGTTTTTGAGAAAGTATGAAAGAGAGACAGAGCTCAGGCGGGGGAGGGGCAGAGAGAGAGGGAGACACAGAATCCGAAGCAGCTCCAGGCTCCCAGCTGTCAGCATAGAGCCCGACGCGGGGCTCGAACCCACGAACCACGAGATCATGACCTGAGCCGAAGTCAGACGCTCAACCAATGGAGCCGCCCGGGCGCCCCTGCTTCCTCATCTTCCATCCCCTCACCTGTCTCCATCCACCTGCGCTTCGCTCCCCCCACAACACACACGGAAGGACAACCCGGCTCACCGACGACCAGGGGCCGTGTGCAGGGCGGCTGGCCTCCCGGGGACCCATACGCCCTCCTCCCCAGCCAGTATCGGGACACCGCTTCCTGCTCGTTTCCCGCCTTCGTTCATTCCCAGACTCGGCAGCAGGAATCCGCGAGGCCCGCCCAGCGCCAGAGCCGGGCTGCACGGAGCCCCCCCACCGAGCAAGAGGAAGAAACACATAAGAATGCGATGTGGCCCCTTCAGAGTGTGGGGTGACCGATGTCAGAGGCAAACCAGAACCTTGCACGTAGGCCAACAGAGCATGGCCTCTGTTTCTTCAGGAGCCTTCCTTGCCCCAGAGAACCCATCGGGCGATACTCAGTGACCACCTTCTATGAAAACAGCACCTGCCAGGTGTGAGGCCGAACAAGGGGGTGCTGGACACGCCCCCTGCCCGGGTGGGTTCGCTGACCACAGAGAAACCCAGGATGCGCGGGAAGATCCCAGTCGGGGGTTATAACTGCAGAGGAAGCAATTCTTGCAGCCTTGGTGGTGGTGGGGGCAGGGGGCTCTGAGAAGGCCGCCGGGGGGCAGGTGATACTTGATTCCGGGCTTGGAGGTTGAGGAGTTGAATAAAGGGTGCAAATCCATCAAAGCACAACCGGACGTGGTATTTGGGCAATGGGACATAAGGCAGAGAAGCAAGATCTGGCGTCCCCTTCACGGTTCAGACGCCCCGTAAAATTTGCACATCTGCACAGAGATGCCAACTCCCTTCACTGCCAACTAATGACCCCCACACACACGCACGCACATGCACACGCGCGCGCACACACACACACACACACACACACACACACAGATACACCTGCACGAGACTGTCATCTATTATCACCACCTCTGACCAGAAATAATAGGAAGAATATAATCTCCAAGTACAAGGAGAATCTTTTAATTAAAAGTATACTGATAAGTGAATAACAATGTGGGGGCGCCTGGGGGGCTCAGATGGTTGAAAGTCAGTGTCTTGATTTCAGCTCAGGTTGTGATCTCACAGTTCGTGAGTTCGCGCCCCACCCTGGACTCTGCGCTGACAGTGGGAGCCTGCACAGGATTCTCTTTCTCCCCCTCTCTCTGCCCCTCCCCTGCTCACGCTCTGTCTCTCTCTGTCTCTCTCTCTGTCTCTCAAAATAAATAAATAAAATTTAAAAAAAAAAAAAAAGACCTAGCAGGCAGGGCACCCTTTTCATCGCCCACGTTACAAGTAGGCAAACAGAGGCACAGAGAGGTGAGACCATTGTCCCAGGTCACACAGCTAAGGCGACAGGATGCTTGGAAGTCAGGGCGTCCGCTGCAGAACCCCCCACGTGAGACCACACGGAGCAGACGGTGGCGGCACTGGCACCAGGGATGAGGGCCGAGAACCAGGGCTGGAGCAGACCTAATCATCAAAGCGGCACAGAACAAAATCACGGCATTTAGCGTCGAAAGACCAACAGCCTGCGCCCAGGCTGCAGAAGATGTGGCTTGACAGCTGTCTACGAAGAGAGCGTGCGGTGTTTTAACCGAACCACCATCAGGATGGGTCTCAGCCTCCAAACCCAGATTTTCAAAACGGATCTTAAGGCTCCGGATGTAAAAGTATTGTTGGTCTGACTTTCCCCAACTCCTCCTGGAAGGTCCTGAGTGACGGCCTGGGAGCAGATCTGGGGAGGGCCGAGCGATGCGGGCAGAGCCAGGGCCACCCCTGGACACCCTCCAGGAAGGAGCGAGGCTGCAATCGCGGCCGGGACTGGAGGCAGGGACAGGTCGCTGGGGTGGGGCGGGAGCAGGCAGGGAGGCAGGAAGAAGGGAGAACTTATTCAAAAGGAGAAGAACTTCTGAAGGCCGACGGCTCTAGTCCCAGAACCCCTGCGAGGCTGCCCGTCAGAACTGGGGTCCCCGCGCGGAGAGCCACGGCCTCGCCAGGACACAGCCTCGGGGCCCCCGCAGCAGCTCCCACGCCTCCTGGGGCGCCCACACGGCACCTGACGTGCGCAGTGAGTGAGTGAAGGACTGAGTGAATAAATGAACGAGTGAACAAGAGACACTGATCCTGCAGTAGAAAACTGAAGTGGAATCTAAATGCAGGGCCCCGGTTATGAACAGCGACCCAGAGTCACCCCTGCGTCCCTGACGGCGGGAGATCCTTACAATCCCTGAGCAGCTTCCAGCCTTCACGCTGGCCCATCGCTCGCCTGGCGGCCTTCACGCTGGCCCATCGCTCGCTCGCTCGCCCGGCGGCCTTCACGCTGGCCCATCGCTCGCTCGCTCACCTGGCGGCCTTCACGCTGGCCCATCGCTCGCTCGCTCACCTGGCGGCCTTGTGAGCTGCCCTTGACACACACACAGAGTCTCTTTTTTCGGCCCTGCTTATCCACTGAGGCGCTGAGAAGCACAGAGAAGGCCATACAAGAACCTGGCGAAGCGCTGGAGTCAACACAAGGCCCGGAACCCCGCAGATTGAACGGATGCTCGGATGTAGGAGAACACAGGTTAGAATGCCGAGGGCAGCCGCCAAATTCTTTAGCACGTTCGTTCCCAGCAAACAACGCCACGAGGCAGGGACATTTCCAGCTCCATTTTCCCTTGAGGAAGAGGAGGTGAGGGGACAGGGCCAGGTATGAAGTCACACGGCTGGTAAGAGGCAGGAGGCACGGGAGCCCAGACTTTTGGATGCCAAGCTCACCACTGGGGCACGACACTGGTGTTTCCCAAAGCATGTTCCATGGGACCCTAGCAAGGAGATGTTTCACCAGCTTTTCCTAAACATGCATCAGGCAACCCCTATTTACACCTCGTTGCCCAGACAGCCATAACTGTAACCACACATGGGGCGGGGGAGGGGGGAGGTGACAATGGACTTGGCACAGTACACGTGAGATTAAGCAGTTTAAACTTAAGCATTCGTGACCATTTATCTTTGGAATATAAAAGTCTTATCCCCAATATCTATGTTCCAGAAATAATGAGATTCTCTAAGATCTTTGCAGAAGTTAGGCTTCAAAACCTCCCGTGGCTCGGAGCCGTGCAGCTGCCCCGGGCCCCTACACAGCAATGATGATGAGAAAATAAAGACTAAACAATGGGCACCATCTCTGCCCCAACACCAGTGCGGAAAGCAAGGCCTTGTTAAAGTGGCTTCTTTCTTCCCCGCGTGTCGGGTGGGAGAGCCAGAGCCTCGGACGAGAAAAGCCATCTGCTCTGCATCAACCCCGCAATTCTGCCAACGGTCGCTGGTGTCTGCCAGACCATATGGCCATTTCTCCAAGTGAAATTCAGCTCAAATCTGTAAATCAGGTGGGTCTGAAAAGGCTGCGTGGAGTGTGGAACGAGGAATTAGACCATGAGGGTAACGGAGTCAGGGGGCTGAAAGGGGGCACCCGGAATGGCCGTCACGGACACTGGCGTTAGCTGGCATTGCGCTTAGCCGGAGGTCTGTATCTGCACATCAGCAAACTCTCGCAGAAATTACTTAGCACGAAGCCCACAGACTTTGCAAAGACGAAAAGCTGCTTTTAGAGGCAGCCGCCTCAAGCTCCCCTCGTACAGAGGGGAGAAAAACGAGTATTTCAGAGAGAGGATAAACCGTAAAACGGCACACCGAGAGACGTCAGCATCGCACTATAAAATGAGATAAATAATACTGCCCAGTAACTCCAAAGCCCACGCCCCAGCCCCGACTTTCTACACCGAAGTGTAAAGATGAGGTTCTTCCATGTCAGTTAGGGCTTAAGGACAGATGTTAATTTGTAGATATATGCATGTTTTTAGCATTTTTGAGAGGAATCACACGCACTTAAAGGCTGGGAAGATTCTGAGCCAACACATTTGCATTTTGAAAATGGGTCCCACATTCATTCTGCTTAGATCAGGGATGGACAGACGTTTTCTGTGAAGGGCCAGACAGCACATGCCCACCTTGGACTTGACCGGCCATACAGTCTCTTGCAAAAACCAGGCTGTTGCATGAAAGCAGTTAATGACACCTAAATTAATAGGTCTGGACACACTTTAATAAAGCTTTTTATTTATAAAACCCGGTGGAAGGCGGAAGTGCTCTGTGAGCGGAGTCCTGCCTTGGATGGTCCCTTTGGAAATGTCCTCGGGGAAAAATACCACTGGACGCTCGGACAGGAAAGGAGCTGGAAGGAACGGCTTTGGCTCGGGATCCCGTCACGCTTCTTGCTTTTGGCCCGTGGGGTCTGGCCAGTGTCACTACCGCCCCCTCCAACTCTGTAGCCTCAGACGATTTCCCAGCATCCGCTAAGCCTGCCCCCTAAGCAAACAGGGCCTGGCATGACTTTCCTGGCTTTTTGGATGAAATACAAGAACCCAACCGTGACCCCCAATCCTGGTGTCTGCTTTTTTTTTTTTTTTTAAGTTTTATTTATTTATTTTGAGAGAGAGAAACAGAGAGAGTGGGGGAGGGGCAGAGAGACAGGGAGAGAGAGAATCCTAACAGGTCCCACGTGCAGTTAGCACAGAGGCTGATGTGGGGCTTGGATTCACAAAACCGTGAGGTCAGGACCTGAACCAAAATCAAGAGTCCGTTGAGCCACCTAGGCATCCCCTGGTGTCTGCTTCCTTAAGCTGATCTTGAACTACACCCCTGTTTCTCCCTCGATTTCTCCTGACACAGGGCTGTCCCCATGCCAATCCTTTCGGAGGCAACACTTTTCCCTGATGAACTCCTACACACACCTCACGGTCCCATCCTCCATACCCGTCTGTTATGTTTTTCACCAGAGACTTCAGTATAATTTAGAATTAGCTATTGATTTGCCTGTTTGTTAACTGAATGTCCATCTTGGCTACTTGACCAGGAGAGCAGGGACCAAGTGCGTCCCACGTAACTGCCTCCCCAGGCCCCAAAACCGAGGTCAGGAGGGTCCAGTGAGGACTCAGCAAGTATGTGAGGACCAGAAGTCCCTACCCATGGGGAACTAGTGCAGGCATAGCTGGTTTGCAATCCTACACAGCAAGACGTTTCTCGGGGTTTTCCAAGCTGAGCTCCTTCCTGAATTTGATGACGTTTTAGCCACGCGGTTTCGGCCCCACACCGCCTCCTTCTGGCCCCTCAGTGGCTGGTCTGGGGCCGCCCCCGAGACTCTCCCCTGCCAGCAAGGGTCACGTCTGAGCACCTGCAGCGTCTGCACTCTGCTGTCGCCATGGCTCCTCGCTTCGCCCCAGGCCCCATCCTGGCCCCGCTCTGCCGGTGCCCCTCACGAACCCACAGCGGGGCGGGGACGGACCAGCGAGCCACCAGGCCCGCACGGCGCACACCCTCTGGGAACAGACAGCAGCGGGGACGCCTGTCGGCTCAGAGCCCAGAGTCCCCGACTGCTGCGGGGAGACAGCCCCCGGGGGCGCCCAGGCAGGGCCGGCCCAGCTGGTGGCCGCGTGGCTCACCCCGGCCCCAGCCGCTGCGGGGCACCCGGGAGGCGCCCTCGCGAGGCGGTCAGCTGTGCTCACTCCCCCCACACTGCACACCGGCCGGGCCGACTCACACTCTCGCCTGAGCACCGCTCTGGGCCCGAGGCCCGGCCCGGGGTCTGCTGGGGAAGGGTGCCAGCAGCTGCGTGGACTAGACGCTGGCCCGCGCCCTCTCTGTTCCTGTGCCCCGGGCCTGGTCCCCTCCTGCTCCCCGTTTCCTGCAACGTCTGACCCGGGGTCGCGGCACGCCTCGTCCCCTCCCCCCCACCTCGCCCTGCTTAACCTGCTCCGGGCACTTCCGCCAGCATCCGAATAGAGTCCCACTCTGTTCCCCAAAGCCCCGGCCTCTCCCTCACCCGCAGCTCCGGCCCCCAGGGGCCCTTCCGACCCCCGGAGCCCGCACATGGCGGCACCTGGAGGGGCCCGTCCCTCGTCCGCAGGCCGCCTCCTCTGGTGCCCGGGTTTCCACTGCCGGCGTGTCCTCTGTCCTGGGCTCTGCGGGCCCTGCTCCTCCGACCTGTGCTCTCTCAGACTCTCCCACCGGACGGGCCGCGCAGCCCAGCAGCCTCCCCAGAGATGCTCTGGAAGGAATCCTGCAGGGAGCTGATGAGCGGAAGGGGCGCCGTGACTCAGGGAGGCTGGGGGCCCCGTGCACAAGGAGAGGACGGTCTCCGGACGCCATCAGATCCCTTCTGGTGACAACAGCTGACTCAAGTCGCCAGGACTCAGCAGGAGGCAAACAAGCTGCCGTAAATATTGAAGAAAAGTCCTATTTCGCCGTAAGGATGCGCCACATTCTGCGTACCGCCCATCACCCCGCCTGGGAACATTCGTGTGTGAGTGCTCCCTTGAAGACCTCCTTCCCTGCTTTTGGGGTGTACGCCTGGGAGAGGGGTTGCTGGTCTTCTGTTCGAGGTTCTGTTCTGTTTCGTTTTGCTATTTTGGAAGAGAGAGAGAGAGCGTGTGTGGGGCAGGGAGGAAGAGGGAACCCCAAGCACTGTCAGTGCAGACCACGAACGGTGAGGTCACGACCCGAGCTGAAGTCAGACGCTGAACCAACTAGGCCCCCAGCGCCCCCTGTGCCCTGTTCCATGATTTTGAGGAAAGGGCCGCCCGTGCCTGTTTGCCACATGGCCTCGCCGCACCCCACGCCCAGCGGGGACGCCACACTGACACGTGCCACGGCGTGGATAAGCCCCCAGGTCGTGATGCTGAGCCACAAAAGATGTGTCTGCTTATGCAGAATGGCCAGAACGGGCAAACGTGGATGAGTGGTCAGCAGAGCTGGGCAGGGGGGCTGGGGGGCTGGGGAGAATGGGAGTGGCTGCTGCTGAGCAGAGTTTCCGTTTAGGTGAGGAGAAAGTTCTAGAATTAGAGGCTGCACCACAATGTGAACGTACTTCATGCCACACAGTTGTACCCTTTAGATAGTTAAAATGCTAAATTTAGGGATTTCAAGTGTTAACTTTAGGTAATTTTACCTCAGTTTGAACAAAAACTACATCCTGACTCAGGAGAGCCCTCTGCCACGTCATAAAGCCAGAGTCAGACCCACAAAACCAGCCCAAAGAGTGGTGATTGCTAGCAGAGGGCGCGCAGCCGGGCCTGCGTGTCCGGGACGCGCACGGGAGCGGGGAGACCCAGGCCCCGCAGAGCAAAGCTCACGATCACTCCGGCCGCGGGGGCTCCACCGGCCTCCGCCCCCCACTTGTCAGGCCAGCTTCGCAAGTCAGGACTCCGGGTCCCAAGGAAGCTGGCCGGGTGCCAAACAGGAACCGCTCACGCACCAGGGCTGCGATTCGTGCAGATGTGAGGGAGCCACGAAAGCAGAGTCTCATGCAAACTGTGCAACGGCGAGGGTCACTCGCAGAGCGTTCTGCAGAGCGTTCTGGCCGCGGGGATTCTCAGCGGGGCTCACGCGACGGCCACGCTGGGCCACCCCTTGCACCGACGATCACAAACGTTCTCCCGCGTCCCAGCACCCTGGAACCTCCCACGGGCTGGCACCCCGGAACCTCCCACGACCCAGCACCCCAGACCTCCCACGACCCAGCACCCCAGAATCTCCCACGGGCTGGCACCCTGGAACCTCCACCCACGACCCAGCACCCCAGACCTCCCACGACCCAGCACCCCAGAATCTCCCACGGACTGGCACCCTGGAACCTCCCGCGACCCAGCACCCCAGACCTCCCACGACCCAGCACCCCAGAATCTCCCACGGACTGGCACCCTGGAACCTCCCGCGACCCAGCACCCCAGACCTCCTGCGGGCTGGCACCCCAGAACCTCCTGTGACCCAGCACCCCAGAAACTGCGCAGATTCCGAACCAGGCGGCAGCCATCTTCTTCGGAGCATAGCCAGGAGGACAGAACCCTGGGTGTGCACAGGCTCCCCGAGTCCCCGCCATCCGACACCGTGACCGCGCCCCCCGCCCCGCCCCGCCCCGCCCCTTCCCTTGTCCCTGTGAAAGAGCGAGCAGTGCTGGGGGTCAGGGCAGCCTGGCCGGCCGAGCCAGTGACGTCACACACGTAAAGCGCAGGCCCCTTGCCTCCAGAAGAGACACGCTCTGAGGAGCTGCTCACACCCCAGGGTCCCCTGTGGGATGGGGTGCAGCGGCTCTCAGCCTCTGCCTGGGGCCGCCCCCACTCGGCCTCACCTCCCCCCTGCGGGACGTCCCGTTCCAGTCCCTCCTCAGAGCACTTTCTTGTGAGTTACTTTACTCTCAGACCCACATCCCAGGGTCGCCTTGCAATAAACCCAGACTAAGACCACCATCTGCTCTGTGCCAGGGGCTAGGGTGACAATGACAGACTAGACCTGGTGCCAGCCCTCGCTGGGGCACAGCCTACCTGGGCTCACAGCCACACAGACATCAATCAAAGAACTGAATTCACAGCTGTACTGTGACAGCCCGGTTAAGTGTTTGAGGAAGAGAGGTGTCTGAGGGCAGGTAATGGGGGTCTGGACAACGCCCTGGAAGAAATCTGACTCAATGAGAAAGAGTTGGGGTGAGCACTTCCAAGTTAGCAAAAACCAATGTGTGAAGCCACCTAGAAAGCACCGGCTTAGAATATCCACATTCACACCTTTCTCCAAAAAAACCTTCACTCCCTGTTGACCTTGTAAGCATTTCCGTAGGAGCTGTGTGCCAGAGACAAGTGAAACCCAGCAGGGCTAAGTGACCGGCCTGGGGTCACACAGCACCAGGGACAGCCCTGGGTCCGAGCACCGGGCGAGGGAGACTGCTGCCGCCCCTGCTGCTCACCGGCCCCCTCCAAGGCCAGACCAGGGCACCACAAAGGGCACACCGTGTCCAGCTGCTTTTACAGGCTCCAAATACAAAGGGGACCCCAGACTGACCCTGACCCTTCCCATTCCAATGCCTTCTTCAGAGTCATCATGCTCAGACTCCCTTTATAAACATCAAACGTTGAAAGGTCTTTGGTCACCGTTCCCAGCCTGCTGAGTGAATCCCCAAGTGGAAGTTTAAATGCGTTGTTGAAACGGAGTCCATGGGGACCGCTCGGTCTTGGCCTCAGAAATCATTTTCTTCCTCGCCCATTAAGTAAATGAAGTGAAGCCTGGGATCACCAGTCCTCCTGGGGGGAGGGGGAGGAGAGAATGCAAGGCCCCTGGCCCCGAAGGTGCCCTGATTCTCGGGAGCCTTTGGATGCACTGCCCCTGGTGCAGCCGCGAGCTGGTGGGCGCCATCACCAGGACACGTGTGACAGGGGTCAGAGACGCCTAGGGACAACCCAAGCGAGGGTGACGCCGTGAGGAACTGTAAGCCTCAGCACACGGCTGACGGGGACGTGAGGCGGGGCAGCCGCCGTGGGAGACAGGCTGACAGGCTCTCGAGCGGTTACGGAGTCACCGTCTGACGATTCTGCTCCCAGGTATTTACCCCAGAGAACTAAAAATGTATGTCCACACGAAAACCCGTGTGCAAATATCTGCAGCAGCACGACTCACAATAGCCCAACTCCCTGCAACCGAACGGATAGACTAGTCTGTCCCTGCAGTGGACTATTACTCAGCCATGTAAAGGAAGGACATATTCACGCCTACTGCACATGCATGAGCCCCGAGAAAACACGCTAAGTCGCGGGAGCCCACATGGCGTACGATCCCATTTGTCTGCACTTGGGGGCGGCGGCACTCCCCGGGAGTGTGAGACCACCGTTCTCCATCTTCTGCAGCAATGGCTCACCCCCTCCACCCAAACTCCGTACTTGCTGCTCTACAGTCCGCTGGTAGCACAGAAGAAAAGTGATGGTCAGAATTACAAATCAGGCCCGCCGCCTGCTGCTTATACTCTCTAGTGCTCACTCCCCACCCCAACATGGGATCAAGCCCAAACTCCTTGAGGACACTCTGGCGTCCCTTGGTACCTTCTCCACCCCATTCACTCCATTCCAGCCACGCTGACCACACTCTGCATTCCCTGAGCGTGCCTAGTGGGTTTCTGCCTCAGGGCCTTTGCACCAGCTGTCCCCTCTGCCGGGAAAGCACGCCCCACCGCTGCCACAATGCTCACTCTTCCTCCCCAGATCTTGACCGCGCCGACGTGACACCCGTCCTCACCCACCTTCTCCACGTGGCTTTCACAGCTCGCTCTAAGGCTTCACTTTGGTTCACTTTCTCTGGTGCACTATTGCTCTCTGACGTCTTGCGTGTCTATTTGTTCATCCTTACGCTGGATTACCAGCTCCCTGCAGGCAAGGAGTCTGCCGCCCAGCACGGTCCCCCGAGCGCAGAGGCCTCCGTGGACACGGTGACCGCCGCTCCGAGTCGCTGCCCTCAGCACGGGGGCCCACGGCGTCCTCCCTGCAGGCTCTGGGCCTCCTGACGGCCCCCCACCAGGTTCCCGGGGGGAGGGGGTCTCTTTCCTTTTGCTTCTAGAACTCTCCACGTGCCTTCCGGATAAGTCCCTTCGGCCCGCGCCGTAGCCGGCGTCTCCGACCCGGGTCACGGCCGCGTGGACGCCGCGCCCCGCACGCCCCTCCTGGCAGCGCTGCTCACACCTCCGTGCTCGCGCGGCTGCGACGCTGGACCCGGCCCTCGGGGGCTCGGCGCCCACGCGGGGGTCGGGCGTGCCACGGCACGGCGGCCGGGGCGCCGCCCCGCGCTCGGCCGCGCTCTCCCTGGGCTCCCGGGGCCTTCCGCGCCACAGCCCCTAGCACACAGTAGGCGCGCAGCAGCTGCCCGCCGAGCGCATGGGCGCCGCAGAGACCCTGGGCAACGTCCACGGTTTGCATGGGAATCCCAAAAAAGCAACACTTTAAGTTTTTCATGTTCAGCCGGACGTCCTTGGGGGCCTGACGGAGACACGGCTGCCCCCTCCGCGCCGGTAGGCAAAGGGACGGTGACGGAGAGACCTCGTGGAAGGGGCCGTGGACTCCGCGCGTTTCAGTCTCCACCGCCTGTCCACGTGACCTGTGGCCTCCCGGTGGGCGCCTGTAACGTCCACCGACGAGCGGGTGTCCACAGGCAGGCTGCGGGAGCCAGGCCACTGCGCGTGGGGCGGGCGGCCACTACTACGTATGCAGATATACAATGATCTCAACACAAGTTTCAATTAAAAAAATTTTTTTAATGTTTATTTGTTTTTGAGAGAGAGAGAGAGAGAGAGTGAACAGGGGAGGGGCAGAGAGAGAGAGGGAGACACAGGATCCGAAGCAGCTCCAGGCTCTGAGATGTCAGCACAGAGCCCGACGCGGGGCTTGAATCCGTGAACCGTGAGATCATGACCCGAGCCGGAGTTGGAGGCTTAACTGACTGAGCCCCCCAGGCACCCGGCAAATTTCAATTTTAAAAAAGTTAGCAGGCTATTTTCATTATTAAGATGATTAATCCTGCCAGAAAGGATACAGTGAATGAACACTCAAGGATTCTTTCAATTCTTCTTGAAAACGAAAAACAGCTGTCTCGATGTACTGTTGTGGCAGAAACAAAACGAGCCTAAGAACAAAGTGACTTCCAAAACAATCTCACTGTGATGACTGATTTTGTCTTCCTCTTTGAGGGAAGTGAACGTCAATTACCCTTCCTCATTCATTCCCCCAATACTGACAGTGCCGCGTGCCGCGCACCAGGACCCATCGGGAGCAAGCTGGATTTGGTCTTCGTCTGCACTTGGGGTTGGTTTTTGATTTTTGGTTATAGGCTTTTTTTTTTTTTTTAAACCTAGTAGTGTCCTTCCAGAACTTTTTAGAAAGGAAGGGAAGAAGTGCACATTTATTGAGCACCTAGTGTGTGCCTGGCCGTGCAGGGGGCACAAGGCCTTCATGGCTGAGCAGAATGAGTCCAGTTTGTGCCCCTAGGAAGCACCACGATCTGGCGAGAAAAGTAACATTGAAAGGACAATCATCACACGATTAGGCTGCACGTTTGTAAAGCACGAGGAGGAAGAGAATGCAGCTGAGGCCGTGGCCTGAAGCACCTCATTTAGCCTCAGCAGTGTATTCCCGTGCGTTTTATTTTCTGTGCTCTGATGCTCTGACATCCAGAGCCTTGCTGGCCCTGCAGGGACTGCCCCCCGCACCCCTGCACTAGCCAAGTCTTAGAGACCGTAAACTTGCCCATGAGCGTGGCTTCCAAGTACAAACCAACCAACCCAGAGCCGCACCCCGGTGCGCTCCCTCACGGGGTCTCCTACTCTGACAGCCGTCCCCTTGCCCCAGTCACCCCAGGGCCAGGTGACAGGCCACAAACAGCGGCCCCCACACCCCGGAGCCCACTGGCATTATTCAGCCTGCTCACTGTGCCTCACCAGTTGCTTCGCTGGGACACCACACTAAAGGCTCTTGTCCTTACTTCCCCTCACCCCTGGGGCTCCCGACCGACCCCAGGGCCTCCCTCCTGTGGTGCAGTGTGACTGTCCCCTCCTCTTGGGACCAGTGACAAACTATCTTTCCGAAGACAACTGTGGGCCTTAACACACCTCAAATTCTCTATGCATTTGCTACATTTAAAACAGCTGTGAGCAAAGTCCTCGCTGGAGAAGTGACCTTTAAGAACGTGCAGGGTTCGCGGAGGAAAGGTGAAGGTCACAGCAGATCATCAAGGGCCCCTGAGGCCTGGGGGTGCGCAGCACACCCGAGGCCTGGAAACCCGGGAGGAGCCCGGGAGGAAGGGAGCACGGCGGAGGCGGAGAAGGGGTCGGGGCCCGCAGGTGCGGAACGAGGGGTGCTGAGGACGGGGACACACACTCGCCACCTCACGGTGAAAACGCTCCTTTGTCCTGAAGGCAAACTCACAGACACAGGGCCTCTGGGTCCAGCGGTGCCTGGTGCGCTCAGACATTCACAGGATTTCTGCTGAACGAACGAATCCTTCCCACTAAGGGGAAATGTGGACACGTACATCTACTTCTACCTTTTTTTGATTTTTCTTAGTTTGCAACCATCTGAGAAGGATGTCACCTTTTCTAAATATTTAAGGATCTGTGGAAGCACCAGTTGGATTGACGGGGAATCCCTCCAAGCTCTTAAGGAAGAAATAACATCAGCCTTGGATAGAATGAAAGAAAAAGAGAGAACTTATTTTATGAGGCCAGCACAACCTTATACCAGAATCGGAAAAGGGCATGACTAGAAGTGGAGAGGGCAGGCTGGTCTCTCCGGGAAATACACATATAGAAATCCTACAGAAAATTCTGGGAAATCAGAGACCAAGAAATGCTGGAAGACACCACAAACCTGCTGGGCTTATTCCAGAAATGATCCTATGGCTTCTCCCCTGGATTCATCCAACATTCAAAAACCAATCAGTGGAAATCACCACATTACCCCAATACAGGGAGAGGTCATATGATCATTTCGATAAATACAGAAATAGCATTTGATAAAACTCCACACGCATTCATAACTAAAAACCATTAGCAAATTAGAAATAGGAGGGAACTTCTTTGAAGTCATAAAGAACAGATATAAAGTATCTGCTGCAAACTCATACCTAATGATGAAATATTAAAAACTTTCCCTCTGAGGTTGGGAATGTGACAGAAATGTCCTTGTCTAAAATTGTACTAGAGATATTAACCGGTACAACAGGAACAAAAAGTTTAAGTACACGATAGGAAGAGACGAAGCTTTTTTTTTTTTTCTGGAGTCATGTTTTTAGAAAATCCAAGAGTCTCTAAAATTAGAATAAGTTAATTTAGCAAGGTTATTACAGAGAAGGTCCCTTTTCAAAAATAAATTATATTTCTCTATGCCAGAACCAAAGATTTAGAAAATGATATTTAAATAAAGAGATCATTTAAAAGTCATCAAAAAATATAAAATACCCCAGAATAAACCTAGTGAGAGATCTGCATGAGGCGTCTACAGAGAAAGCATTACTGAGAGAAAAGGAAAATAATCTAATGTGAGGTCCACCATGTTCACAGACTGAAAACCTGCATGTTTTAAGGATCTCAATTCTTCCCAGACTGATTCCCAGGGTCAGTGCAATCCTAGTCAAAATCACAACAGATTGTGGGATGTGTGTGTGTGTGTGCGTGCGCACGTGCATGTATGCGTGTGTGTGTAAGAGAGAGAAAGAGAGGGAGAATTAATTCACAATTTTATAATTTTATATGGAAACTATATAGGACCAAGAATGGCTGAGGCAATCTTGAAGAATACAATGGTAGGATTTACGTTATCGGAATATCCTGATTGATTATAAATCCACAATTTCTATGACAATGCGCTGCTGGTACACTGATAGATGACGGAACACAAAATGGCATAAACAGACCCACACCGACAGGGCGCGGGATTCCGGGGAAAGGAAACCAGCCATGAAGCGGGAAAGGGATCAGCCTCTCTAGAAAGAGCGCTATATCTACAGGACCCCACAGGGAACACTGATTCCTGATCCCTCCCTCACACCAAATCAGTCGGCTCTGATTCTAAATGTCAGAGAGAAAACGATAACACTTCTGGCAGAAAGCCTTCATGGTTTGGGGATGAGCTAACATGCCTCACGCAAGACACAGGGATCAAAACTTAAATTGACCCACGTTAAAAATAAACATCTCTTAGCTTCTGCACAGCCAAGGAAACAACCCAGAAAATTAATAGGCAACCAACGGAATGGGAAAAGATAGTTGCAAATGACATATCAGATAAAGGGTTGATATCCAGAATCTACAAGGAACTCACCAAACTACACGCCCGAAAAACAAACAACCCAGTGAAGAAATGGGCAGAAGATATGAACAGACACTTCTCCAAAGAGGACATCCAGATGGCCAACAGACACATGAAACGATGCTCAGCATCCCTCCTCATCAGGGAAATACAAATCAAAACCACACTGAGATACCACCTCACGCCAGTCAGAGTGGCTAAAATGAGCCAATCAGAGAACTCTGGATGCTGGCGAGGATGTGGAGACACGGGCACCCTCCTACACTGTTGGTGGGAATGTAAACTGGTACAGCCCCTCTGGAAAACAGTGTGGAGGTTCCTAAGGAAACTAACAATAGAACTGCCCTAGGACCCAGCAATAGCACTGCTAGGAATTTACCCAAGGGATCCAGAAATGCTGATGCATAGGAGCACATGTACCCCCAATGTTCATAGCAGCACTCTCCACAATAGCTAAAACATGGAAAGAGCCTAAGTGTCCATCAACAGATGAATGGATCAAGAAGATGTGGTTTATCTATACCATGGAATACTACATGGCAATGAGAAACAATGAAATCTGGCCATGTGTAGCAACATGGATGGACCTTGAGGGTGTTATGCTGAGCGAAATAAGTCAGGCAGAGAAGGACAAATATCATATGTGTGCACGTATAGGAGGATTAGGAGGAACTTAACAGAGGACCAAGGGGGAGAAGAAGGGCGGAAATGGTGGGGAAAAGGGAGAGAGGCAAACCATGAGAGACTCTTGAATGCTGACAAAAACTGAGGACTGATGGATGTGGGGGGAGGAGGGATGGGCATGGAGGAGGGCACTTGTGGGGATGAGCACTGGGTGTTATGTGGAAACTAATTTGACAATAAACTATTTGTAAAAAAAAAAAAAAATTAAAAAAAAATAAACATCTCTTTTCATCAGAAACAATACCATGAGGTGAATGGAAAGGCAAATCACGCCAAGGGAAAATATTTGAGATCTGTATCTCCATTCAAATGCTCAACCTAGAATATACTTTTTTTTAAAATCCTAGAAATTATTCTAGATTGGTACCGTTCTCCTCACACTATTAGCGAACATGAAACGCATTTCAAAAAGAAGACACACAAAGAGCCAAAAGAAAATGAAAAGATGCTCAAACTCACTAGTTTCCAAGCCACAAGGCAGTATTTGCATACACACGGTACAGTGGCTAAAATGTTTTAATTTTTTTTTAACATTTTATTTCTGAGAGAGAGAGAAAGCGTGAGCAGGGGAGGGTTATAGAGAGAGGGAGACACAGAATCTGAACCAGGCTCCTGGCTCTGAGCTAGCTGTTGAACCCATGAACCATGAGATCATGACCTGAGCCGAAGTCGGCACCCAAACGACTGAGCCACCCAAGACGCCCCATGGCTAAAATGTTTTAAACAGGCCACAGTATCAAGGGTGCTGAGATGATGGAGCGGACTCCTCTTCTGCTGCTGGTGGAGAGGGACACCCACTTTGGAAGCCTGTTTGACAGTATCTGCTACTGCTGAATATAGACCACCTGACCCAGCAAATCCTCACCCCCACCCCCAAAAAAGGAAAAGAAACCAACAAATAAACAAAGCCAAACAATGTTCCGAGGGGCACTATTCGTAGCAGCCTGATTCTGGAAACAAGCACAGGTTATCAGTAGAGCTAACACCCCCGGGGCGTAGTTCCCCACAGGAATACTATGCCGCGAAGAAATGACAGAAACATCACCACATCCAGCAGCAGGGGGCGCTCCCAGAAGCTTCATGTGGCACAAAAGAAGCCAGATACACACTAGTACACATTGTAACAGTCCACCTGTGAAATGTACAGAAACAAGAAAATCTCGTCTGTGCTGTTCCATCCTGACACTGCTTCTCTAGCTGGTTTGCACACTGAAGAGTTTTGCACTTTCATGTGAGCGCTGCATAGCAATAAAATGTTTCTACAACTTTTTGAGGCAAAAAAGAAGAAGAAGAAGACCGGACACGTCGAGGAATAATGTATGTAAGTGTTAAAATCAAAATAGAAACACAAGCACACAGGAATTATTATAATCTCTCCAGGCCCCTGCTCACCCCCCTGAACGTGAACAGATGCTCCGTTCTGTTCCGTGAACAGACAGCGCTCAGAAGAGCCTGGAAGGTCATTCGGTTTCCCCGCATCCCTCATGCTTCAAACCCAGAAGGAAGCACCTTGTTTCGCTCACCCCAGGTCTCCTTTCTGGCTGTTTCAACAGCATTTTATATCCCAGTGTGATCTTGTGGTTTGAAATAAGAATAAGGAAAAAAAATTAAAATGATAATGTTTTGGTTTGAAATCAAAAGTAAATAATTTTTCAGAGCGACTATAAATGACTGCTGGAAAAAGCCATCACTAATGTACTAAGTGTCTGGTAATTACTAACGGTGCTGGGAGTTCAATTAGCTGGGGCTGTAGCTTGGAGACAAAAGCCTAATAAAAACGGCATATATTTGCTTCCTGAATTGCAGGTTGTCTAAAAATACAAGTAAACCAGAAAATGACCTAAAAGAAATTCCATACGTGATGTGACAAATCCGTATTCTGGAGGCCTATCCCGCCAGTGCTGGAGCGGGCCCTGTTCACAAGGAGTCAGTGGACGAAACAAAAGCACAGCCACAAATCAACAGAACCCCCTGGAATGTGGAAGGGGGGACCAAGGTGAAAAGGAACAACATGGGTCCTTCCCAGACTTGGGAACACGTTCCAAATCTGCAGGCGTTCCTATTCAGACCCCAGGACATGGCCGCCTGGACCACCTCAAGTCAGCTGGCTTATGTTGCAGGAAAGGCAGCATCAGAAAGTGGTGGGGAGGGGCGCCTGGGTGGCTTAGTCGGTTAAGCGTCCGACTTTCGCTTGGGTCATGATCTCGCGGTTCGTGGGTTCGAGCCCCACGTCGGGCTCTGTGCTGACTGCCAGCTCGGAGCCTGGAGCCTGTTTCAGTCTGTGACTCCCTCTCTCTCTGACCCTCCCCTGCTCACGCTGTCTCTCTCTCTCTCTCCTAGAAATAAATAAAACATTAAAAAAAAAAATTAAAAAAAAAAAAAAAAAGAAAGTGGTGGGGAGCCAGGCACCCCTCGGCAATGCAGCAGGTGGCCGAATCTTAACCAGATATCTGACAAAGGTCAAGACCGGACAGTGAGTACATATTTACACTAAGATAAACTCCAGCTTAATTCATCAAGTACAATGGTAGAAAGTCTAGAAAAAAATGAAACTGGTTCAGAATTAAGGTGAACTTTTTTTTTTTTCTAGGAGAGAAAGAGAGAGAGAGACAGCGTGAGCAGGGGAGGGTCAGAGAGAGAGGGAGACACAGACTGAAACAGGCTCCAGGCTCTGAGATGTCAGCACAGAGCCCAACGCGGGGCTCGAACCCACGAACCGCGGGATCATGACCCAAGCAAAAGTCAGACGCTTAACCGACTAAGCCACCCAGGCACCCCAAGATGAACTTTTTGAACTTAAGATTATAAGTACGGGGCGCCTAGGTGGCTCAGATGGTTGAGTGTCAGACTTCGGCTCAAGTCATGATCCCGCAGTTTGTGAGTTTGAGCCCCACATCGGGGTCTGTGCTGTCAGCGCAGAGCCTGCATTGGGTCCTCTATGTCCTTCTCTCTCTGCACCTCCCTGCTCGCTCTTTCTCTCTCTCTCAAAAATAAACATTAAAAAAAATATATATATATATATATATATATGTAACAAAGAATGAAAGAATGGATAATCCAAATTACATAAGAATTTTAAAACCTTTCATTCAAAATCCATATAAAACACAGTCAAATGAATTCTAGAACAGATTCACAAGAAATGACAAAGAATAAAATCTTTAATATACAAAGACCTCTTTAAAATCAACAAGAAAAACAAAAGCCTCCCTTTGGAAAGTGGACAGAAGATTTAAATGGTCTTTTGAAAAAAATAACAGTAAAAAAATTAAAAGAAAATTCAGTTATACAAGTTACCCCAAAGAGGCTAATTATATACTGCTTCCCATTTTTGCCAAATTGGTAGTTGGTTCTTTAAAAATCAGCTCATCAGGGTCTGGAAAGATTTGGAAAGACAAGCATACAGTACAAATGTGAGTACAGCATAATGTCACTTTCCTGAGAGGCACTCTGGCCATGTGTGTCAAAGGCTTTAAAACAGTTTATATACCTTGGACGTAATTATATTTCTAAAGATACGGACAAACATTTATGTACAAGTAAACAATCTAAATAGTCCAAGAGCTATATTTAAAAGCAGGATATCTAATTAGATCTACAATATGGCATCAGTATTATATTTTCCGTGTGTATGCTTGCATTAAATAGGATGAATGGAAAATATGTAAATATTTGCAGTGATTCACTGGGTGATATGAGTGCAAGTGATTTTCATTTTTTTTTTAAATATTCTATACTAAGCATGGGATGCTCCCAGATGCAGACAAACATTGTTCTTCTAGAAGTCTTCCTGAAGGCATGGTCCTTGACCTTGACCTCGAGGGTGGGGAAGAGCTCACAGGAAAGCTGTGATGTGGGAAGAAGAGACGTTGGGTTGGGGGATGAGGGGAAGCAGCGGTAAGGGAGGTAAGAAAGGAAGGTGGGCGCACACCCTGGAGGCACGTGGATGGTGAGCCACAGGCTGTTGAGCGTGAAAAAGATGGAACTGGAAACGAGGACGTCACTGATGGAGCCATTGGTTAAGTTGGCGGAGCAGAAGCTCTATTGCAAAGGGTCAGGTGTATCCAGGAGCCACAGCAGAATTGAGAAAGAATAAAAGGCTAATTGGAGACGGGGGGAGAGGGTATAAAGTATGCATCTGCCTAAAGGGGGTGGCTGGCAAACCCATAAAAAATTACGTCCATTTCCCTGCCGATGGTGCTTTGAGCCCTGACTTGACTCTACCACTGTCTCCCGCAGAACACAGCTTCACAAGTCAGGATCCAAGGAGGACCGTCACCATCTGCCTCACAGACTCATCCCTCCTGAGGTCCACTTAGACCCTGGGAGCATCCAGCTTGGGACCCAAAGCGAGAGAAACGCAGCGAAAAAATGGGGCCACTTCTTTCTTTGCCTTTCTTGTCCACAACACCCAAATAAATCAGATGCTCTGTGCTTGTTAGGGTGCAAGTATTGAGTCAGGCGGTAAACCAGCGAAGATTTTAAAGAAATCTTCCCAGAAACCAATCTGAAGAAGTAAAGAGCAGAGACGCCTCCAAGCCAGAAAGACGTGAGCCTCACGCTTGACTTCGCCACTTCCCAGTACCGCCCCTGAAACCCAACAGATTCCCCTCCCAAACGGGCAAAATCAGAACTCTGTGGGTTCTGCAAAGGACCAGACAATACATGTGATAGGACGCCACCAACCCCATGTCCCCGTGACTATGAGTCCCCGTAACCTGCCCTTCAGGGAGGCTGAGGATGGCTCTCCAGAGTCACCAAGGCACTGGGACTCCGACTCAGGGGACCCCGAAGTGCTGAGTCAGTGTCCACAAACCAATGTCCCATCCGCACCAACTCCCCCACCTCACCCAGAATTTTCATCGGCTTCTAAATGCATCGGGGACAAAGGGGAGGCACAAGAGGAAACATACAATTGCTTAGTAACACATGTTAAGGACAGGGTGCCTGGGGGCTCAGGCCATTAAACGTCCGACTTCAGCTCAGGTCATGATCTCATGCTTTGTGGGTTCAAGCCCCGCATCGGGCCCTGTGCTGACAGCTCAGAGCCTGGAGCTGCTTCGGATTCTGTGTCTCCCTCTCTCTCTGACCCTTCCCCACTCCCTCACGCGCTCACTCGCTCTATCTCTCTCAAAAATAAATAGACATTAAAAATAAAAGGCATGTTAAGTATCATTCCAAGTCACACATGGATACTCTCAGGTTAGAAGCCACCGAAGGCAATAAACCTCAATATATCAATAAACCGCAATGTATCAATATATATGGGAAAATGCCCACCCAGATACCCTGGTCAGCAGCAGTGACACAGAATTCAGAAAGTCAAAGGTCTGCAAGATGGAGAAAGCCCTTGCTTCATTAGCACCAACAAGAAAAACACAAACACAGACCCAAGAAGGCTTTGAGTAACAAGGGCGGTTTGCTCCTCTGCTGGCACCGCCCCTCATTAAAATCCGAATGGACTTATTTGGCGTCTAGTAAATGCTGTGAATGGGTACAGCTGCTCAGCAGAAGGGACATGGCTATGGCGTTTCTGGGAGCCTGATAGTGACAGAGCACCCCGAATCAGACCCACAGGGAGGGCGCACCTCACACAGAATTACAGGTGTGGCTGCTGGCAGACAAGGCCACCAGCTAAGCCCTGAGAGGTTCGCACCGCCCCAACCCTCACCAGACGGGATGAAAGCAGCTGCCGCGTGTGCACAGAGCGGTCCTTGGGTCCCAGCCTCCAGGCTGGGAAAGCGGCTCACAGCCCAGGACAACCCTGTCCCCTCCACCATCTTCTCTTGCATTGCAACCCTAAGGAAAGAGGGCATCCTAAGAGGGCAGCTGGGGGCTAAGAACTGTGCCCCGGGAGCCCGTCTCAAGGGCCAGACTGGGGCCTGAGCAAGGCACCTCCCTTCCCCCAGCGAGGGGACCGTCACCATGTCTGCAGCTACGGCTCGGCGGCTGTGCGGCCCTCCCTTCCGTCCCCTTCCATCCTTTCCTGGGGGGTTACTGCAGTACCTGTCCCTGCGCCCACACGAAATCTTCGGGGTGGGGGCCGGGGGTGGATAGCTTGTCATGTCCCCAAAGTCCTGGACACGGAGCTGTAGCAAGTGGCTGGGACTCTGAGGTCCCCTCCGCGGGGACGGGGACGGGGACTGGGCATTTGGGGACCATCAGGGAAGCCTGTAGTAGACTCCATCACTGTTTGCAGGCGCCAGTGCCAGGTGGGGAGGGCAACATCCCCTCACCCTGCGGAAGCCGGGCTGGCACAGGTGACTGGCTTCCACCAGACGCTCAGTGGACACCATCTTGTGAGCCCCTCCCGGCGGATGCTTCGCGGCCACGTGTCCGGCCTCCACGGTCATCGAGACACATGTTGAGGAAGAGCGTCTGTCCAGCTGGGTCCCAGAGGACCTGCAGGAGCAGGGTCCCTTTGCTGCCCGGTGACCCGCGTGGAGAATCAGAGAGGAAGAAGCGCCATGGCCGTGAGCCCCTCATGCTCACGTAGTTACGGCAGCAGGAGCCCAGCTAACCCTGACGAATACCGCTCCTCCCACCCGCCACCACCTGCCCCTGCACGGACACAGTGCTCAGCCCGGGCACTCGAACCTGAGGGTCTTGCCTCGCCGGCCACAGTGACTGGGTCCGGGTGGACTCGCGACAGGCCTGGACCAGTGAGACCCAACCCCAGGACTTTATACAGAACAGATTACTGGCTGTTTTCCCAAGTAAGGACCGCCGAGCCCCGAGACGTGGAGCCGGCGGCTCCGAATGGCCGTGTCGCCCTCGTGGGGAGCGCCTGCCAGGGAGGAAGCCAGACCGGGAGGGGGCAGAGGAGACGCTGGAGAGAAGGTGCCGGCCCAGGAGGCCCGCTCCCTGGACGCAGCCGCCCGACCCACACCCGGATGTCTGGTCCTGCGAGCCCACCGCTGCCCCTTCCCGCTGCCGCGAGCCCCCCGCGCCTGCTCTTAAACACGAACGGTGTGCCTTCTGTTTGGGAGAGAACAGTGGGACGCTCCGACGGAAGCGCGGAGGAGAAGGCCCACGGACGCCCTGGGGGTGCCGAGCACGTGCGGACGTTTTCAACCCGGGAGGGGCGGGCCGGGCTGAGCCCCCCGAGCGGGGCCTGGCCGCAGGGGTTTCTCACACCACAGGGCCCCTGCCTCCTCTGGCCTTTCACACGTGCGCGTGGCCGTGCACACTCACATCCTAGGCAAAATCACAAGACTGGAAGAAGCAAAGCAGAGCGAACACTTCTTTTCCCCGATGAACAGCTCTTGGGGAAGCGGCTCGACTATCTTTCCAGGCCCACGAGTAACGTCCATTAACGCTAATGGGATCCAGGCAGGAGCCCGGGAACACTGACTTCTGGGAGCCAGAGAGGCCTGGTCTCAGCTCGGGAGGGAGGACGAGGACGAGCTTCAGGCCCAGCCACGGGGGGTGTGGGGGCAGAGTGCCGTTTGTCACTATTCCCATGGGTGCAAGAGCCCCAGAAAAGGCCGCACGCCCGTCCAGAGAGGCACAGGGCGCGGACAGATCTAGAACGTGCCGTGGTGTGGGAAGCCCTCTGTGCCCACATCATTGTTTGGTGATGAGAAGCCCCGGACCCCACCTGGCCTCCGAAGAGGGTTGTCAGCATATCACACGGATCCTTCCCATTTCCCGGGACATAAACCCACAGTCTGAACCCCCACCCCCCACCGAGTGAACCGTACTGTCCTTCACAAGCATCCAAATGCTGCAAGCTGGCACCTTCCACGGCCTGACTGTTGGCTGGGGGCCCAGGCTCCGGTACCAAGCAGACCCGGGTGGCCTCCTAAATTCTCATGGCACCCCATGATTCCACTGACACCTGCCAGCTAGCCGTGTAGAGCGCCCACCATGCGCTGGGCCTCCCTGAGGCAGAGGCCACAAGAGCCAAGGCCTCTGCCTCGGGGAGAAAGGAAAGAGCCCTCACGGGACCAGGGACCAAGGAGACTTGGCTTAGTGAGAGGATCCAGGAGGACTTCCCGAAGGAGGTGGTTCTGAAGGCACAGGGATGAGCAAGATGGGGAAGGGGGAAGGGGCCTTGTCCTGGCGGACACAGCGGCAGAGGAAGAGGCGTGAGGGAGGAGATGTCACTGAGTCAGAGGGGGACCAGCACAGGAACACGGCCCCCAGCAGGGGACACAGGGTGGGCCCAGCGTCAGAAGGCCGGGGTCTCATCCCACGTGGCCGCTTACTGACCAAGTGCTGACCGTCACTTACTTATTCTGGGATCACCACGTGCAGGATGGCAGGGACAGTTCACAGCCGGCCAGAGTGCTGTTCCCGGCACCTGCATGGGGCCGCCCCGAGCCACCCTGGACGCTCAAGGGACACACTCACGCCTCCTGGTCCCGGCTCTGTGGGCAGCTGGTCGATCAATCCACACCCACGGGACTGAGCCAAACCACCTGGAAAGCTATTTTAACTACTAAGAGAGTTTCTAAGGTAACTCGTTACAAAATGAATGGATTAAAATCAGTATTTTTTCGTAATTAGTCAACAACAATCACCCAGATAATTTAATAGGAGACTAACAATCCCATTCGTAATAACTGACATACAGCCTTGAACACACGCACACAGAGAACGTCAGACAGACTGAACTCCTCAGGAAGAAGCACTAAAATTTAAATTTGAGAATATAGTGATTTTTAACGGTCCCAAGTAGCAGAGAGACATAGCAAGTTCTTGAACGGGATTGCTCAACTTATTAAAGATGGTCGTTCCCCAAAATGATTAAAATTATAATCTCATGTGATATAAATCATAATATTCTTCTTATAGGATACATATGATCAAACGGCCAAAAGAACCTGAGAAAAATACAATGAGGTAGGTCTCATACTAAAAAGTATAACGAATGTATTTTGATGAATACATAATTATAATTAATATATAGCATATAAATATGTAATGAGGGAGGTTGGATATTAAAATACATAACTGTAGTTATTAGAAGGACAGACTCAGGTAAACAAAAGAAAGTTAAAAGTCCAGAAGAACTTAGTATAAATAAAAGCGGGCATATTATAAAACATGCATCTCACACCTCACACCTAATGCATTTTCTATGAGCTGAAGATCAAATATAAAGAAAAGGAATTTAGAAAAGAACCAGAAGAAAATGACCGGTCGCTATTCATCTGACCTGGCGGTGGGAACGGCTTTATGAAATCAAACCATTAAACACTAACACTAACAACACAGCAGAATGATACTCACTAGAGCAAATATTTTTCACATACACAGCAGGGATCCATCCATCCCATGAGTGCCCCCCAAAGCCACTTTTCATGGGGTATAAGCAGGGGGTCACTTCATGCTTTGCTGAGGAGAGTGAAGCCTGCCACCCTCTCTCTAGAGAGTTACTTGGCAAAAATGTATAAAAGCCTTAAAAATGTTCAGGCCGTTCAAGCCAAGAATTCTGCTTCTAAAGACTGATTGCAAGCGAGTGAATGAAGGCAGTCTCGAAGACTGCAGTAGAAAGGGGTTTCTAACATGACTCTTCATGCAATGAAATATTCTCCTATTAAAAATCATGTTTTCAAAGAAATCTTAAAAACAAGGAATTGCTGGTATTACATGAAAACCAAGGAGGATGCAAAACTAAATACAGAGAACTCTCTACATTTTGCTTTGAAATATGTGACATCCGCATATACTTAACTTGATTTCATTCAGCAAAGTGGCCTGGGGCATCTCAGGGGTAGACAGACAGACACTCTAGAGAATGACCAGACAGACACGGGGGCTGCCTGGTTGGAGTTTATAGTCCTGTCTGTAAGATCACACACACACACACACACACACACACACACACACACACACACTCCAAATACCAAAATATCAATGATACTTGGCAGAACGTGGGTAATAATTTTCTTTCTTACACTTACCTGAAAATGTTTCCATCATGCACATATGACACTTTCATAACCAGCAATGAGACCTTGGGTAAAATCCTCACCACGTCCCACCTAGGACACAATCCTTCCCCCCATGGAAAGATACACGCGTGTCACCAGTGTGTGTGTAAAGCTATATTCGTCCAACGCTGACTGCGCACCGTCTCAATCCTCCCTCCTCTGACAACAATTCCCTTTGTTACCATCGAGAATGGGCAAGGAGAAAGAGTATGAGACAATGATTTGCCTACTATATTTGAAAAATCTAAATGACCTTTCAAAAGATTCAGCTTAAAATAAATGCATGACTCAGGAACGAGTGATCCCCAATGACTAAACGTCCTCACAAAAATACCTTCGAACTGCCCCCAACTATAGATAATTCCCCACCCCCCAAAAAAAGGCCATTCATGCTCGTAAGTATTAGCAAGAAAATGGAATTATGTCAGTAAATTTCAGGACCTGCTTGAAAGGGACCTAGCTATGGTGCTTATCGGCACGCCGGGAATGGAGACGGGCAGAATCAGCACAAACTTTTTTAAAGGCTAAACTGATGGGAAGGAAAAGGAGAGAAGTCTCCTTTTAGGACGATCTCTTTGAAACGGATTCTCGCAACATGTTTGTTTAGAACGATACGCCGCAGCCACTCTACCCCTTCTGCTCCGGAGGGAGGGGATGCGGACCGAAGTCCAGCAGAAGCTGTGTGAAAACCTGTCATGCTGCGCCCCACCCCAACTCCCCGAGACACAACCTCACAACCCACAGCACTGAAGATTTACCTGCCCGTCTCCTCCTTAACGGATGAGCCAGCGTAGAGGTCAGGCTACCTACCTGAGGAAGGCAGGAACAGTCGGACCGATCACCGCCACTCACTCAGCCCACAGATGACCTTCCAGCCTCTGCTCCCCACCCCAGGCACCCCTCTAGGGCTGGGAGACGGGGCCTGGGGTGAGCCAGATGGGCCCCTCCCTCTGTGGGGAGACAGATAACAGACAAGCAAACAGATGGGACCATTTGGGGGAGTGAAAAGTGCAATAAAGGAAATCAAAACAGGCGTGTCCTGTGAATCCTATGAAGGACACCTGGGCTGGATAGATCCCTCTCGCAGGGGGTCAGGGAGGGCTTTTCGGAGGAGGTGTCATTTGAGCTGCGTGGCCCTGGCCAGGGAGATGGCCGCTGTAAGGACCTTCTGGGCCAAGGGAAGAAGAACCGGGAGGTGCTGGTACGGGACCCGGCGCGGCGCTGGGAGGGCCAGGAGGAAGGCTGCACAGCTGCAGGGCAGGAGGAGGGGGTGGCAGGGGTGGAGCCGGGCGGGGCCTGGGCCACCTGGGCCTCCGGTCACGGGGGTGGTGTTATTGGTGGAGGGAGACTCATGGGTAAAACACATCTATTTTGAAAACATTGTTTCAAAGGGACTATGGCAATAGCAGTCACCAAGAAGGCCTTCAGGGGGAGACGGACTGGTGCGTCCAGACGACGGAATACTCGGGGGTAAAGAGACATGAGCCATCGAGACAGGAGGGAACAAGGAGGGGATGCGGGTTGCGCACTGTGCGGTCACCGTCCCACGTCCTGGAAGGGGCAAGGCTGGGAGGGGCTGAGCGGAGAGGGGGGCGAGGGGAGGTGAGCACGGGGCACCGTCAGGGCCGTGAAGGCTCTGTCTGACGCTGGCATGGTAGACAGGTGCCATCACAATTCGTCAGAACCCACGGAGCATCCACACCAACAGTGAACCGCAGTGCGCGCTACGACTTCAGCTAATAACACTGTATTGGTATCGGCCCATCGCTTGCAACAAAAGGACCAGGCTGTTGCAAGGTGTCAATCACAGGAGAAATGTCCAGCAGAGAAAGTACTGGGGGGCTCTGCGCTCTGTATCATTTTTCTACAGCCCGAAAACTGCTCTTGAAAATAAAATCTATTTAAAAAGAAGAGCTGCTGTTGTAACATTCGTGTGTCCGTCCTGGTCCCTTCCTTCCCACTGGACCCTACTGACTAACTAAACCCTCAAAGCCACTCATGTCCCCGGAACCTGGCAGACAGGCAGTGACCAGGGCAGGTGCCGGGCAAAGGAGGGCCAGTCACAGCAGCGTGTCGCTTTGTGAGATGTCTGGCTCCTGATTCAGCCACCTAATACTTAGTCTCTCAAACTGCTGTTTTCTCGTCTGTGAAACCAAAATATAATGATCACCCAGACTCGGGGGTACCAAGAAGGGCAAATGCGATGACCAAGGGGGTCACTCGGCCTGTTGCCCGGCACACGATGAGCCTTTGCTAGATGCAGGCAGAGAAATGAAAAATCCATGGTAGCTCATCATCCAGATTTGTATGGTGTGGGTCAGACGGTGACACTGTTTCACACCTGACTTGAAAATTCTTGTTATAAAAATGGATAAAGACAGGCACACGGGGAAGAACAGAGAATGGAACAGTGCACTGCCACCTACCCGGTCCCCACATCAGCAGCACCAGTGCATGGGGGACCTCTTCTTGAACGCAGCCGTCTCCCCTCAACCCTGCTCCCCAGCCCGCTGCACGGTATCGAAACGAGTGCAAGGCACCCTACTTTCCAGCTGTAACTGCGGCTTGAATTTCAACCAAAAATGACTTCTTTTTTTAAACACTCTTCTTGTTGACACATCTTTTAGAATATTCAATTCAGCTGGCTTGGTGACAGGGTCGAGAAACAGAGCCCCTGCCGATTTCTGTGTGATTAAAAATTGGTATAATATCTTTGCAGGTCAGTTTTTCCATTCCACCCAAATGAAACGTCTTGACTGAGCAGTCACAATCACCAGAACACAGGTTACAAACAAGCCTGCACCTGAGATGCAAACACAGGTGAGTGTTCACACTGGAGCTGACTTTATTGACAAATGTTTGGAAGCAGCCTCAGTTCGCTGCTGGGGAGGGCCCTTCTTAGAACATCAGGCAGCACACAGAAAGAATAAGAAAGACTGACATGGACTGATACAGAATAATATATAAGAAACATGGCCAAGTAAGAAAATGTACCAAATACGGTGTACAAAATGCCGTTATGAGGGTAAAAAAGCAGGGACACACGCAAGTGTGTGCTTATATGCTACATGACTTGAGTGTATCTTCAGGGAGTCAAAAGGAGGCTCATAACAGAGGTTGCCTTGGGGGAGAACTGGTGATGGTGGTGATGATGGTGGTGGATGGCGGTGGTGATGGTGGTGGTGATGGTAATGATGATGTTGATGGTGATGGTGGTGACGGTGGTGATAATGGTGGTGATGGTGGTGATGGTGGTGATGATGGTGGTGAATATGGTGATGGTGGTGATGATGGTGATGGTGGTGAATATGGTGGTGAATATGGTGATGGTGATGGTGATGGTGGTGATAGTGGTGATGATGGTGGTGATGGTGGTGGTGATGGTGATGGTAATGGTGGTGATGGTGATGATGATGGTGATGATGGTGGTGGTGATGGTGGTGATGGTGGTGGTGATGTTGGTGGTGATGGTAGTGGTGATGGTGGTGATGATGATGATGTTGATGCTAATAATGGTGATGATGATGTCGATGGTGATGGTGGTGGTGACGGTGGTGATGGTGGTGATGGTGGAGATGTTACACATGTACTATCTATTCAAATATTTTTTAAATAAATGCAAGGAGAAACAAGAAAGAAAGAAAACCATTTGCCAGACCAAGTATAAGACCCAGCTGCCATGGGGATTTGAAGGGAACCACACACATAGGAGACCTGAGTCAAGAAAAGTAAGAGCATAAAAAGGAATGTCAGGACTTCACAGGTCATAGAGACAAAGGTGAAGGGGGGTCAGTGTGTTCCTCAGGCATCAGTGACTTCTGGCTTTGAAGCTGCTGATTCAGGACATGTTTCCTGTAGCTCTTGGCTCCGAATCTAGAGAATTCCATACTGGACACAGCCCAAGACCTGACATAAGGACTCAGTGGCATCTCCTTGCAAACCACTCTCCCTCTCCTTGCCTGGCAGCAGATAAACACAGTGGCTAATGGCCTGGCATATCTGTCCTTCCCTGACTTGGTGTGGGTTATTTCCCTGCTCACGCAGTCCTCCGAGCCCATTAAAAAATAAGAAGTGACATCCCTTTCCACTTAATACTCAAGCAATTGGCAGATGTTTTGATAGCTCGGACATGACCTTTGGACTTATTTTGGCCTTGGGAATTTGGGGTCAGTGGAAACACTGGAACATCTGAAATGAGTCGTGTTTCTGAATGTCCATTCCAGGCACTGTCGATCGGTTTTCAACATTCTGTGGCTTAGATGGTGCAGAACATGGCAATTTGAGTTCTTATCAAATTGAGATAAAAAAAATCATCAAAGAAAAAATTTCATCAAAGATGAACTCAATTGGAGGACTTATGTGTGTGCCAAGAAGTTAAAGAACTATCACCACAAACAGTTCTGGGGATCGTAGGCACGATAAGCAGTTAGTGTCTGCTGAAAACAGTCCCTAGGAGAACATGACCTTACAAAAGTGGAAAAACCGACCTTGAACTTAAAATGCAATTGTCCAGTCTTCCCCTCAAAACTCCTCTTAAAATAAATATCTTTATAATTGTTTCTCTAACTTCTCCAAATAATAAAAAAAAAAATTAAAAGCACAGGGAATGGTATATTAAACACACAGTCCAACACTTCAAGTGCACACTTGCTTTGCACACATGCCTGCTCACACGCGCTCTCTCCTTCTCTCCTAGCCCCCTTCCCACACACACTTGTATATGTCTGATACTGTTTACCTGGGGAGGGCGGTTAGGTTTACAAACATTGTTATCACTGTACATTTTGTCTTGCAGCTTGATTTTATCATAGAAATTTAGTCCATTGCTTTTAACGAGCTGCCGAGCATCCTAGGTAAAAACACGCCACATCCGATCTGTCTGGCTGTGTGGGCTGTTTTCAGTTATTATCAGCCATGGTGCCCTCACCATAACAACCCCCTAGCGTGAGCCTCCTTGCTCACGTCTCCTTGCCTAGAAATAGACGTGGGGGGGCATGCACATCTCTCATTCCACTTGATTCTGCCCAGGTGCCACTCCAAAATGACCGCGCCACCTATGCCTGAAGTGTAAGAGAGCTGTTTCCCCGCATTCTTGCCAACACTTGACATTGTCAAAGATTTAAATTTTTCTGTCAATCCCTTGGTTGAAAAAAAGTCCTGTCCTTTCCTTTTTCTTCTGTCTTCTACTTTTCTCTGTTCCTTTCTTGGCTGGTGCACTGCCGGTCACATCACACACAATGGCTGTTTCCCTGGTCGTCCTGGGACGCTCACAGCAACAGGGGCCGCCCAAGGCCGCCAAAGGGCGTGTAAGTCACCTGGCCGATGGTCCCATGGCTGAGAAAGGACAGTGAACATACAGGCAAGTCTCCTGTAGCTGCATCAGGGGCCTACGTGTGCAAAGACAGGAGTAGAGGAGCAGGTCTGAGCCACTGTGAAAACTAAGTATCTTCTCCTATTTCATAAAGTCCGGATGTGAATCCGTGAAGCATCTGAATCAGGTCTGCAGTGGCCGGTGACACGTGATGCTATCACACACTGAGAAGAAGGGAGGCAGGGAAGCTGCCCATTGGGACACATACGTGCCGGCCACCTCAGAGGAAAGCTTTAGAGCAGGCTCCTGGGCTCCCGTTCAAGCCTAGGGTGGCTGCCGTCGACCCTCCGAGCCTCAGCTTCATGGACTGGTAAGTGGGGCCGCGCTGCTCCCCCAGGGCCCCGTAGATGTGGAGCGGAGCCAGCAGGCTCCTCCAGCCCCCTCCCCGCTCTGCCCAGAGGTCTGCATGCGGCCCGCCACGCTCTGCTCCCCTCTTCTCTGGATCACTGCTGATAGATTCGGGGTCCCCAAGAAAGCCTGACCACTCCTGGTGTCCCAGTGTTGACTCAGGTAAAGCAAGAACGAGGTGGGAGGAAGTTCCCCGGCCTTTGAGATCTCCCCAAAGCTGAGAGGCTGCTCTGGGCCCTGTCACCCCGAGGGGGGCCTGCTGCTGGCCAGCCCCTCTTCCAGGCCGCCAGCTTGCATTCCTCACGGTGGCTGCCCAGGGAGCCTGGTACGGCCATGGCTCCTTAGTACCACCAAGCCGCTCGGCCTTCTCGGCAGAGCGAGCTGGGATACAGATGCCCCACGTCCGTAGGCCCCAAGGAGGCACGGGGAGCATCCCGGCACAGCGGGGGAGCAAATTGTGCCTGCCCCAGCAACCGAGCCTGCACAGCCACTTAGGAGGAACGGGCAGGGCCACACTCTGGGGCTCAACCCGCGTCGTGTACGGGAGGCAGTGCGGGCCATCACTCCAATCCCACTCCTTTGTCGCCGTGCGTTAGAGGCTCTCAGGAAAGCCATGGGGGAGGCTGGCTGTCCAGCGTCTGCTGCTAATTGATGCCGTGTTTACAGTCAGAGAGGCGGCGACACTGGCCCGTTGCTGTAATTTATAGCCTGTCCCCGTCATTCTGAACACTTCGGGAATCCGTAAGTGCTCTCTGCGTTGACCTCCATTCAGTTTTGTTTAGTGCGGCTACCAAAGCACATAAAGCATTTCCCTCTGCATGTGACCTTCCCATCCAAGTACTAACCAGGCCCGACCCTGCTTAGCTTCCGAGATCAGACGAGATCGGGTGCGTTCAGGGTGGTATGGCCGTAGGCTGCATGTGACCTTCCAAACGCAGGTTTCCCCCACTACCCGAAAGTAGAGCATCCTTATGAAAACCTTTCATGAGCTGAAATAACACCGAGCAAAGAAGCAGTCGCCATGAGCTTATATGCAGAATTTTCCTTTTTTAGCATTCCCAGACCCCAAAACACCCCTCTCTTGAGCTTTTCTGAAACCTTAGGACCCATCTTGATAAGAGATGCACCAAATAAGTGGAGATGGAGCTGAGATGCTCACAGACAACTGAGACTCTGGCGGTTGGATGCTGAGATTGAGTGTGGCTCCCGGGGAAGGTGCTGGGGGAGTGGGGCGCAGCCCGGGGCACGGTCCCGCGGTGAGAGGCCACGAGAAAGCGACACTGGTGCATGTACAAAACCCTTCTTCGGATTACTTCTGGTCAGCAGTCAGCACAAACAGGTACTAAGTAGGTCCCCCATAAAAGTGAAGTGGCCGAAGATCACCTTTTGGAAGGCGGGGAGTATCTGGAACCAACCACACTGCCTGCTCTAATCCCAAGTAAGTGAAAGCAACATGAAAGTGTATGGTTGATGGTTACAGGACAGGGCTACTTCATCAGCTCATTAAAGCCGCCCCAGAGCAAAGCAAAATAAACACCCTCTCTGAGGTAAATACTGTTAAATCCCCATTTTCTAGAAAGACGTTGAGTTTAAGAGGTAAAATGAGGGGTGCCTGGATGGCTCGGTCGGTTAAGTGTCCAACTCTTGATTTCCGCTCAGATCATGATCTCACCATTGTGAGACTGAGCCCCACGTCGGGCTCCGCACTGACAACGTGGAGCCTGCTTGGGATTCTTTCTCCCTCCCTCTCTCTCCCGCTCTGCCTTACCCCACTTCTCTCAAAATAAATAAAAAATAAACATTAAAAAAGAGGTAAAATGAAAAATGCTTGACCCCCAAATCCTCAGTCAGTAAGATATTCATGTGAAAATGTTCACGGGGCGCCTGGGTACCTTAGTCGGTTAAGCATCCCACTTTCGCTTGGGTCATGATCTCGCGGTTCGTGGGTTCGAGCCCCGCGTCGGGCTCTGTGCTGACTGCCAGCTTGGAGCCTGGAGCCTGTTTCAGTCTGTGACTCCCTCTCTCTCTGACCCTCCCTGCTGTGCTGTCTCTCTCTCTCCTAGAAATAAAGCATTAAAAAAAAAAAAAAAAAAAAGAAAATGTTCACAGAATCATCTGAGGTTAAAAATGCAGGATGCTGTGAAACCAATATAACACTATATGTTGATTACACCGGCATTAAAATTAAAAACTTAATTTAAAAAGACACAGATACAGCAAACAGCATGATTCTGTTCTGTTTCTAGAACCTGTATTTGCACACATGAATAGGGAAAAATACAATGAGCTGGACCAAGACGCCATGGTGTTCACCTCTGGGTAGCGGGGCTGTGTCTGGTGCAGATGTTATCTTCACATAAAATGGGAGGGGAGTTGTCACCAGTAGGTGGCTGTCCCACCCCTCTCTGGGGCTCAGTTTCCTCATCTGTAATGTGGAGATAAAAATAGCACCTGTTTCAAAGGGTCGTTTGAAGACTGAAGGACTAATTCACAGAGTGCAGAGGATGGTATCAGACATTCTGTCCAAAAATGTTAGTTGCTAAGACCCACAGTCTCCACCATTGGCTAGCTTCTCCCTCCTCGAGGTCACAGAGACCCATGACAGAATCATGACCGAGCTGCCAGCCCAGGCCTCCAGCAAGGGACAGTCAAAATCATCAAGGGCAGTTGGCCAGATGCTATTTATAAGTTGATGCTAACTCAGAGTGAGCACAAACAAGGACACCTTCGGAGCCCAACCGTGTGTGACCTTCTGGATTCTCACCCACTTCTGTCTATTATGATTCCAGTCCGTGGCCCCGCTGGGTAAGCGCCTGCCAGACCTTTGTTGCCCAGGCTCGATTTCACACCACTCTCTCCCTTGCTCGAGCACTTGTGAGATTTTTTCCACAAGTTCACTGCAGCCAAGACCTCTAACAGAGCTCCCTTTCAACATGAAAACAAAGAAGTGGCGTTGGCTATGTCGTAGCTTTGCTCAGAACACAAACAGCAAAATGAAAAATCAAAATTGAATTCCTTATTTCCAGTTTTCCCCTAAAATCAACACGGTAGCAGGTGGTGCTCTGACCTATGAGACCAAGTGTAAACCAAAGGCAGTATGTAGTCACCTACTGACTAAGCAGAGGGCAAGGCCAGCTTCGGAGCTGGAGGCGGAGGCTGAGGCTGGGGCACGGGGTCCGGGGCAAATGTGCGGACTTCTGGTTTATCACCACCGCTCACCCAGCATCCTCACCCAGCATCACTTCCGTGAAGTCACTGTGCTGCCTCTAGCCAACAAGAGCTACACCAACAGCTGTGCAAGCATCCTTCTAGGCCTTTGAAACCAGCAAGTCCTATGTGTCTAAACTCCCCGTTAGCAGAGATGTAAAAGGCATTGGGAGATCAGCTACAATTTAAATGAAATGAAATAAGATAACAAAACAAGAAACCAGGAAAAAACTGAAAGAAGAATAAGGTATAAGGGTACAGATTTCTCTGTTATTAAGACATGTCATACAGTGAGCAATACTTAGGGACTCCTGGATGGCTCAGTCGGTCGAGCATCCAACTCTTGATTTCGGCTCAGGTCGTGATCTCGCAGTTCATGGGTTCAAACCCCATGTGGGGCTCTGTGCTGAGCATGGAGTCTGCTTGGGATTCTCTCCCTCTCTCTCTACCCCTCCCCTGCTCACGCACACACATGCCCTCTCCCTCTCTCTGAAAATAAACTTAAAAAAAATAAAATGGTGATTAGAACAATGTGTTTTGCTGCAAAAATAACTCTGTCAATGAGACAAAATGAAAAGTCCAAATGCAGACCTCAATTCACGTGGGAATTTAATATATTTATAAAGAAGGAAAATGAAAACCAGGCGGAAACGGGATCGTGCACTATGTCCAGTTAGGACAAGTGGTGGCACCGGGTCAGCTGCATCCCTCACGTCTTACATGAAAGCAAATTCCAGATTTATCAGAGCTCTAAACATGGGAAAAATGAAAGTGTAAGAAGAGCAAACATTTAAAAAATTATCTCGGAGTGGAGAAGGCCTTTCTAATGATGATACACCACCCAGAAGCCATTAGTGAAAGAACATCTTGATAAACTCACCTACATAAAAATGGAAATTTCTGTACAAAAATCAGAAATTGATTGTTGAAAAAAAAGCAGTTGAAACACTAGCATCAAAAACTACTTGCTGGGCGCCTGGGTGGCTCAGTTGGTTAAGTGTCCGACTTCGGCTCAGGTCACGATCTCACGGTTCGTGGGTTTGAGAGCTGTGTCGGGCTCTGTGCTCTCAGCTAGCTCAGAGCCTGGAGCCTGCTGCGGATTCTGTGTCTCCCTCTTTCTCTGACTCATGCTCTGCTCACTCTCTCTCTTAGAAATAAATAAAACATTAAAAAAATTTTTTAATTAAAAAAAAAAACTACTTGCATCTCAGACAAAGAGCTAAACTCCCTAATACATGAGAATTCAGAAGCAGAAGACAGAAAAAATGAGCAACAATAGAGAAGTGAGCAGAGGGAAAGTGGCCCCGGCCACAATGGGAGGACATCCCAGCCACCAGGACGTGCAGGAGCCGCCACGTGGTGGCCAAGGTGACCCTTCAGTGGCCGAGCCCTGCCTTCTTACCCATGACCCCCTGACCCCTCCTGTTCTACCATCTCCTGCACAGGGACCCCACAGTGGAAGGCCTCCCTGCTTCCTTGACAACATCCGACCCCCTTGCTTCCTGCACTCCTTCTAGAATCATCTGGCTCGGGCCCCAAACCACACAAGCAGCCCCTCCCAACCCTCCTCACTGGGAGGCTGCCCAGGCCCCCGGATGCTACGTCCGCCCATGCTGCTGCAAGTTCAGTAAAACCAACTTTACTTGATGCCCACGAGTGTTGCTGGTGGTGTCTGATGGCTCGTCTTTGAGAGCCTGACAGACAGACAGACAGAAGTGGTTAAATACTGATTAGTAGCAGCCACATCAGAGACCCTGCCGGGAGCCAAGAGAATCCTAGGGTTCTAGGATCGATACTCCTTCCAGGATTCAGTCTCTGGGGACTGTGAACTGAAGATGGTCCCTTGGCCCAGGGACCCCGAATCTACAACCACCTGAACACAATGTGTCAGCGACCCCAGTGAAGAAAGGCCTACTGGGAGACGGGAGACATCTCCGGCTGGGATGTCACACCTCCGTGCACGCACACGGCCTCCACCCGACACTGAAGGTCATGTCCATCCTGCACGTGCGACTGGACCCTGGCAGACGCTGTGCTAAAGCCCCGGGACACGGGGCACGAAGCAGGTGGGCGTGGCTTTCACGGAGCCAACAGTCCAGCGGGTGAGAGAACCAGGCTGGACCCCAACTCAGAAGCGATGCTAGGTTCCGGGTGTCCCAAAGGACCGAGGAGATGGGACAGACCCTGGTGAAGAGCAGTCCTTGCGTGAGGAAGGGAAGGGGAGCGGGACCCGGCCCGGCACAGCCCCAGCTCTGCACGTGCTGTGGGGCGGGGCTCGCGCCTAAGCCTTCCCGTGCAGGTGACAGCTCGTGCCGAGGTCTTGACGTCAGAAGGACCGCCAGGCCATCACGAGGCCAGAAGTGCAGGGAGGGGCCAGAGCAGGCAGGCCGGACGGGCATGGTGAGGAGCCTGTGTGCTTTTAATCTGACAAGTCCACGGGCAGTCCCTGGGGAATCTGAGCAAGACGGGAACACAGGAGACGGGCTGCAAATACTGCCATAATGAGATCTGAGGTTCAAAAAGATCATTCCAATTACCCAGCAGAAACCCAATTAGATGGGCCTATCAGAGGAAGCAGGGGTGGGTCAGGAGGCAGCCGTACCCCCCAGAGGAGAGACACAGAGGCCCGGCCCAACCAGTGGCTGGAGACGGCGAGATGCAGGTGGATGTGAGAAGCGCTCGGGAAGAGTCTGTGATGAAGGGCTACTGGCGGCGATGCGGCACGAAGAGGGAGTGGCCGAAGCCGCTGGGCCCTGGGGCTCTGGCTTTAGCAGCCGGGCAGAAAGCAGTGCCTTCCCTTGGGCAAAAGGGAAAGGGACTGCAGCCTGGGACCCTTCTCGAGCCTCAGTTTCCCTTGGTGTCAAGTGACCAGGCTGGACTAACTCAGGGCCTTCTGTCTTATTTCACCCGCCAAGTACAGACTCCGGCCAATCCACAGAGCACCTGAGGGTACAAGCCAATCAGATGAAGGGGCACAGGGCATGCCCCCCAATTCTAGCTGGGCCTCTGAGGCACCCCCTCGAAACTCTGAAAGACCCCCCCCAATAAGTGTGGGTAAAACCACGGACCTCCACAACTTGGCCAGCCCCCGCTACCTCTGTCCGGCTCCACCAGCCAGTCTGTCTGACTCACCCCCCAGCCTGACCTCACTTCTGCCCCTCGGTCCACAGGGCTTCCTGGCCCTTCCAGCACCCAGAGCTGCAGTACCGGGGGCCAAGCTGGGGCCCCTTCAGGGATGGCGGCTCTCCACCCAGAAGTTAATGACCTTGCCCTCAGCCCTTGCAAAACCACGGCATCTCCTGTGGCACAATGATAAGCCCATACCCTGCAAAGACGTTGGCTCTTAAGACGCACATTTAAAAATACCCATGGGATGGTGTGGGTATATATAGAGAGAACGAAGCCAGGCACCTCAGCCCACACAGAATGCAAATGTGCGCCTTGAAGAAATCTGTGTGTATCTGAAATAGAGGCCCGAGGTAGGAGCACCACCGAATAACAGACATTAGGGTTCGGAGCTGCACGATGGCATCTGGCCCGAGCCTCCGAGAACAGGGGCTCACATTCCAGTGCTCTGCTTGCTCCCCGGTCCTGATCATTTCCAAGTAACTCCAGTAACAGAGCTGCCCCGTGTGAGGGAAGACTGTCATCATTAACTATGTACTGATGTGTTCAGCGTTTATTCATTACCTCCACCATGTTTCAAAATGGAGGTAAGGTAACTTACAAAAATACCAGTTTAAAATTAAAAAAAAAAAAAAGATGGGGGCGCCTGGGTGGCTCAGGTGGTGAAACAACTGACTTCAGCTCAGGTCATGTTCTCATGGTTCTTGAGTTTGAGCCCTGCATCAGGCTCTGGACTAACACTGTGAAACCTGCTTGGGATCGTCTCTCTCTCTCTCTCTCTCTCTCTCTCTCTCTCTCTCTCTCTCCCCTTCTACCCAACTTGCACCCCCTCTTTCTAAAAAATAAATAAACTTTAAAAAGATAAAACACATGGAGGAAAGAAAATCCACAATTCCCTGGTTTAAATACGCAAAGCACATCCTAAAGGATTCTGCACAGAGACTGGTAGTTTGAGTTGAAGTTGGAAGCCGGGCTTCCCAGCAGCCCCGGTGAAGAAAGAAACAAGGTCAGCTGCAACATTCCCCACATCCCCAAAATAAAGCAAACCAGTCTTCTGGTACCAAGAGTCCTGTGTTCCTGTGGCTGCTCACAAAGCAGGTTCAGGGAGCTGGGGAAGGAGCTGACGTACCCCAAGTGACCCTCCCGCTTCCACCCTGTCTGTTCCCACTTCCCTCATCCTGCCTTCCACCGTCATTCTCTGAAAACTTACCAAGAGTCTTTCTCCTATCACTTTCATGAGATTTTTGTCATGTATGCACACTCTGATACAAGACAAGTTACTTTATATTTTAAGTCTGCTCAGTTTTGCACCTAACTAAAGTTATCTATTAAGGAAACTTTGTATCTCTGCTCTAATAAAGAAAATCAGAATCAATTCCCAGAAATGTTAAGTGGCCACAAAATAAATACAGTGGAAACAAGTCAATGTAATTACATTCCGGCGCTGTACCCTCCAAGGGCTCCATGCCTGAGGCTGTTCTCCGCTGGTTAGAAAAGGGAAATCAGCCAGCATTTGGGGTCAAAGACACACCAGCCACAAACCGAAACTATCTCCCTGATACTCACAACCAGAAGAACGAAAGAGAATTCAAAAGGGACAGCCATCTGACCCCAGGGTTCTGTGACATCAAAGCCCCATCTGAGTTACACAGAAAACAGTGGTGCTCAAAGGGCATCTGGCCCACCACCCACCTGGAAAGTGAGTGTAGCCATGGCAACCAGGTAAGGCTCTGTCCCAGGTACCAATCCACACCCCTCCCCTTCCCTTAAGGTGAAGTGCCACAGTGCTTCTCTTCACATTAAAGAATCCGTTTACAACAGATCAGAAATTTTAAAATAGGTCCCACTCCACAGAGGGTGTGAGATGCACTGCTGGAAATCTCCGGTACCTGCTGGGGCTGTGTCCACATTCTAAGAAACAGGGGTCCTGCCATCAGCCTCAGGGAATTTCAGTTGCAGTAAAGTTCACAAGTCTGAATTCATCTGATACCGTGAATGATATACTCATTCCCCGGCAGGCACCGATGGGGCCCCAGCCTTCCTCTCCTTAGCTCTGGAGTCCTTTCTGGAAATCTGCTGTATCCCACCCCATAGTTTGAAATTTATTATAAAACAACATTATTGCCATCACCACCACCACTGCCACCATCACCACCACCACCATCACTGCCACCATCATCATCACCACCACCATCACCATCACCACCACCACCATCATCACCACCATCACCACCACCACCACCACCATCACCACCATCACCACCATCACCATCACCACCATCACCATCACCACCACCAACAACACTGCCACCACCACCACCATCACCATCATCACCATAATCACCACCCTCACCATCACCGCCATCACCACCACCAACAACAACACTGCCACTGACACAGCAGCCTCCAGCGACACAGCAGCCCCCACCTCGGGACACCAGCACCGGCACCAGGTCTGTGAGCATGACTGACCCACATAATCCTCCCAGCAACCCTCGGGACACACACCATTATTCCTTCCGTTTTGCAGGCGAGGAGGCCGGGTTAACAAGGGGAGACATAAATGCGGCCGATGGACGGTGGGGCCAGCACCCGCGTGGCAGCCGGGATCCTGACCCTCCTTCCTGACCCCCTCTGCCTGCTGGCTAACACGTGCTGTCTCGGTGAAGCAGACATGCGTGGTGTGAGGTGCTCCTCCCTGGAGGCTGGCCCCTCAGGAATTCAGAGGAACAAGCCTCGTAAGGGAAGAAGTGGGCACCCCCCCCCCGCGGCCTGTGTCTGCACTCATGCCGGCGTCCACGCCTTCGCTCCCTCCTCCATTCAGAGTCACTGGTTCCAGTCTCGGCGATGCCAGGGAAGGAAACAGCAGGCAGGAGCCCCACCCCTGGGAGGGACAAGGTCTGATGGGTGCCAACAGCACGGCAGCCAACAGAGGCCTCAGGGACTGGGACAGAGTGTGGGAACAGGGGCCCCCTTCAAATGGGGGCCAGAGACGGCTGCTTAGGAGGTGACATTTAACCCGAGACCCAAAGAATAATGCGCTGAGCAAGGGACAAGCCAGGGACAAGGGCTCCTAGTGAAGGAAAGAGAGGAGCAGCCAGGGAAATGGACTGACAAGGTCAAAGGGCACCGAAATGGTCACAGTGGCCCGAGGGCTGTGGGCAGCCGGGAGGAAAACAGCAGACCGCGTGCCGGGGGGCGCACCCGACCTTGACCCGCTCATCCTCAGAACCACTGCGAGGTGGCTAACGTTCCCGTCAGCACCACCGGTAAGGAAAATGAGAAACAGAGTCAGAAGGAAGCAGCCGGAAGGCAGGCTTCAAACCGACACAGTCTGGGGTTCTGTGTCCCCGACCCCCTGGGCCACCGCCCCACAGGGATGGAAGGTGACACGGCAAGGAAGCCTGGATCTCGTTCCAGGGCAGTGGGGAGCAGGGATGGATGAACTCTGATCTGCACTTGGAGAGCCGCTCCTGGCTCTGGGTGGGAGGGGCCCATGGGGACCTGGGAGGGAGGGGCCCACGGGGACCTGGGAGGGAGGGGCCCACGGGGGCCTGGGAGGGAGGGGCTCACAGGGGACCTGGGAGGGTGCAGGGAGCCCACAGGGACCTGGGAGGGTGCAGGGAGCCCACCAGGAGGCTGCCAGGAGCCACGTGAAACCAGCGGCGGAGAAACCAGAAAGCTCACCAGGAGCTGGGGAAAGGGCTGGAGGTGGTGAGTCAAATGGGGGGACCCGCAGGCGGGATCCTGGGGACTAGGGACGGGGAGCGGGGACGCGCAGGCAGGATCCCCGGGTGGGGGCTGGGGAGGAGCAGAAAGGACCTTGCAGCAAAGACACGGGGGGCCAAGCTGGCCTCGGGGGGCCCTGAGTCCAGCCCTTTGCCCTCAGGGGCAGGTTCTTTCACTCTCCCTTCCGTCCATCCGTCCGTCCCATGGTTCGGTGAGTCCCCCAGATGCACGGCAGGGGGGGTGTGATGGGATCTCCTCTGGCTGGAGCCCCCAGCCCGGGGAGGGATCAGAAGCCTGGCGGCGCCCACAGGAGAGGCGGCAGGGACAGTGTGCACAAACGTACCACAGAAGGACCTCAGAGGCCCCACGCCCCTTCTCCTGTTCGCATACGTCTCGGACGGTGAGCTCCCTCTCACACCCGGCCACTGGGGGGCAGCATGGAGCATGGGCAGCGCCCATCTCCAGGCTCCCCCTCCTGGGCCACCCGGGCCGGTCCCCAGGCCAGCGCCGGGCCAGGCTGCCCCAGAGCGAAACTGCCCGCGATGTGGGTACAGAGCTCCCGACCGCTGTTCTCCAGCAGGAAAGGTCGGCCGTGGCTCACCAGGCATTTGAGGAAAGCCTGTCATGTGAAAAAGAGACCACAATAAACAGACAGGAGAAAGAAACTCCCCAGAAGAAGGAGATGAGTCAGGAGGCAGATTATTTAATTTGAAAACACAAACTCCAGTGAAAATTCTCAGAGGCCGTGTGTGCTCAGAGGAAATGGAAAGCAGGCTTCCTGTCTCCCCCGCACACACCAGGGGGTGGCCCTGGGACCACACGGGACAAATCCCACCCTTTATTTCCAAGGCCATCACCCCCTAAGTCTGTTCTAGAATAAATAACCACAGGCCCCGGAGTGTTCTTGCAAATTCCACTTTGCCCAAGTACTTGGGAAAACACGGCGTCCTGAAGTGCACCCAACTTCTAGCAGAGGGTCAGGCTGGACCCCAAGCTCCCTTACCCTGTACACTTTCCAGCACCTTCCCAAGGGCTGGGCATAGACCTGAGGGTGACGAGGTGATTTTAGGGGTTCAAGGACCCAGCACACGGTCACAGAAGTTGGTCCCTTTTCAATTTCCCTCTAATCTTGCAGAGAACACAGAAAAAGTCTTCGTTGGTGCTACGATGATTCTGACACCTGCCAACATCGTCTAGTTTGAACTCAATGTTGCTTTACAGCCACAGCTTTATGGTTGCGCAAGCGGTTCCGGCCCGCTGCTTGACGTCTTAACAAAGGATTTCCTTTTAAAACGCGTTTAGGTAAAAATAAACTTGAATTAAGAGACAATATTCACCACATTACGCCGAGAATGGCAAACAACCGAGGCGGGAGAGGGCACGCAGGGGTGTATTCTGTGCTCGCCCCTCTGTGTCCCGGGCTGCGGAGCACCAGCCCTGTGCACCTGCGCCCAGAGCCCGCCTCCCTCGGCCCCCACCTCTCTGCAGGACGGGCGGGGAGCTCGGTCCTGGTGCGCAGGGCAAATCCAGGGGGGGCACTGTTGGCCCACCCATCCCTTCCTTTCTCTACGGCGACCAGTCCCAGGGGCCCCACCTCACACCTGCACCCTCACCGGCCACCCTCCCAGTGACCGGTCGCCGGCTCTCACCTGGACCGCAGCAGTGACCTCCAACTCTTCGGCCCCTGCTTCTGCACTTGCCTGCTCTCAAGCGGTTGGCCCTGGTCCCTTCATCCTGAGTGGGACAGCGAGTCCCTGAGTTTCACCCCCCCTCCCCAGGGCTCCCAGCGCATGAGAGCAGAAGCCACAGCCCTGGTAGCACGCCCCTCCCCCACCTCCCTGGCTCTCTGCGGCCACCAACGCTCCTAGCTGCTCCTGGACCCTCCGGCGGGCTCCCTCTGGGGTCTTCACACTGGCGGCTCCTTTCCCCTGAGGGCCCCTCCAGCCCACAGCTCATTCCTCACCCCGTCCAGTCTTAGCTCACGCATCACCTCCCTGGGGACCCTGACACTCTATTCAGCACCCAGCTGTCTAGTGCGCACCGCACTCACGAGCCCCGTGTCTGCCCTCCTCCGCTGCCTTCCCCCGGCACGTATTCCCAGCATGCGGGATGGCTCTACTGGTTGTGGGTGCGGCCATTCCCCCACCAGGATGTCGGCAATCCTGTCTGCTTGGCTCAACGGTGTCGCAGCCGCCAGGATGGCGCTCACACCCTCCAGGGGCCTGAAAGACTCGGGTCCGGCTCAGGGAACAGGCCTGGCCCCCACCCGCGGCTACTCCTCACAGCGCCTGGCAGTGAGCTTGGTGAGTCTAAGTGCGGACCTGATGCCCATCAGCATTAAGTGCCTTCTTGTCGGCTCGGCCACCCAAGCTGTCTATGACAGTGATGTCTGACTCTGGAGTCTGTTGGCCAGACTATTAATGCTTTCATCGATTTCTATCATCTACCTGGTTGATTAACCTGTCAAGCTGTTAAGGCAAATGTTGATGGTTCAGGGCCCAGAAGGGAGCCGTGGGACATAGACCCTGGGGCGGTCACACTTCCTGTATCAAATGTTCTATGAAATTTTTGAACATACAGAAAAGTAGAAATAATAAGTATAATAAGCAATCATATACACACCACCCAGAATCTTCCATTAACATCTTGCATTTCCTCCGTGTGCACGTGCGTGCGTGTGTGTGTGTGTAATTTCCACCTAGAGAGGCGCCTACAGGAAAATCAGGGGCAGCACACTTTCTCTGCAATAAGCCAGTTGTAATAAATACATAATGGATACGGTTGCGTTCCAATAAAACTTTATTTACAAGACCAGGCAGCCGCCCACAAGCCCGGGAAACGCAGTAACGGGACCATGATGAAACTCTCTGAACAGATCCACCCCTACCACCCCTACCACGCGGTCCTCGACTGGAGCTGAGCCACGGGGACCAGGAGGCATCGACAGCCTGTGGGACACAGGATGCGAAGCAAAGAGCAGTGAGCTGGGCCATCTGTTTGGGGCTCAAGGTAACTCCCCGCTGGGAGGCGGGTGCCCGGGGTCTGCTGTCTCCAAGCTCAGAGGCTGAGGGCTCAGCCCAGAGAGGGCCAGAGGCGGAACAGACTAGAAGACTCCCCAGCACCCCCACTCCCATCACCACAGCAGGGGAGGAGACCGGGCTTGGAGTCAGGGGGCTCAAGGCTGGGATTAAAAGCAAGTTACTTAAATGCCTCAGCTTCAGTTTGCCCATCAGGATCTGCCTCCCAGGCCCGGGTGAGGACCCGGAGAGAAGTGTGTGCCCCCCACCACCCCCCAGTGACGCGCTGCCGGGAAGGAACAGAGGAGATGTTTTAGTTCCGAGAGTGAAATTTAACAACACCAAACTCCTACTGTGCCATTTGCTTGTATCAGAAGCCATGTGGGAAGCAGAAGGGTAGACTGAGGAGAGGAGGAGGCAGGGGGAGGGAGCATGGGCGCTCCGTCGGCAGTGGGCGGTGACAGCGCCGCCCTGGGCCCTGGCGGCCCATCTCACATGCACCCGGCTGTGCCCTTCACCTAAACGTGAGCCCTGCAGCCTCAACTCCAGCTCTGCTGCAGGCACAGAAGTCTAGCTGGTACTCATTCTATCCTGCCTTTGTCCCCAGGCAGGCTCTGGAAGGTTCTCTCCCGGTGCCTCAGGCTGTGCATTTAGGGAATTCTTCTGTTAATGACTGGGAGGGTTAATTCCCAGGGAAACAACTGAAGTAGGGAACTTACAAATTCCCTAATGTGTAAGAATTCGCACATTTTTTTCTAAGATTTTTTTAGTTTTTTTTTTTTCTTATTTTAAGAGAGAGCGCACTAGTGGGGTTGGGGCAGATAGAGAGAGAGAGAGAGAGAGAGAGAGAGAGAGAGAAAATCCCAAGCAGGCTCCACAGTGTCATCATGAAGCCCAACATGGGGCTCGAACCCACGAACCATGAGATCATGACCTGAGCCAAAATCAACCGACGGAGCCACCCAGGTGCCCCCCCACCCCCGATAGGCACATGTTTAACCCCAGCTGCAGAGAGAACTCTACACCAGCTGCAGAAAGACACCTGCAAGGAGACGTGAGCCAGGCACACACTCGCGTCCCAAGGACTAGCTGGCCCAGCGACCCACAGCAGGTCGGAGCTACATGAGCGCCACACCGTGTCCACACCACCCACAGCAGCTGGGCTCTAAACACGTTATCCTGCCCTAATCCACTTCCCGCACACACAGAAGAGCAAGTCTGAGTCCTAAGCCCAATTATTATTGTTCTTAACACTTTAATATGATTTTGGAACTTGCAGAAAAGAATTAAGAATAGTATAACAAATAGGCCAGGTGGAGCAATTAGTATTTTGCTACATGCACTTCATAGCTTCACATACATGCACCTGTTACAGACTGTGGGCCCCATGGAGCCATCTCGGAGGACGCAAGAGTGGAGACAGTCCACCTCTAGACAGTTCGTCCCCCTAAAGTTATATGATCACATCTTTTTTTAAATGTTTATTTGAGAGAGAGAGAGAGAGAGAACGTGCACAGGGGAGGGGCAGAGAGAGAAGGAGAGAGAGCCCCAAGCAGGCTCCACGCTATTAGTGCAGAGCCCACCATGGAGCTCGAGCTCACGAACTGTGAGTCGAAATCATAACCTGAGTTGAAATGAAGAGTCAGACGCTTAACTGACTGAGCCACCCAGGTGCCCCTAATATGATCACATCTAACACCACTAAGAATTCTTCCTTTGCTCCCTGAATCCCAGCCCCTTTAGTAAATAAAGTTTTTATCGAGACTGATTTATTTCCCAGTCATGTTCATCTGCCACCACACGGACAGGACACACAACCAACAGAAAGGTCCTGCTCTTCTGTCTGAACGTTTCTGACACTGGCTCTCCAGGCGCGGGCACCTCCAGCCCCTAAATATTTACTGACTCTGCCCCGGAATCTGCATCGGAGATTCGAGCAGCACCCGGCCCCCAGCAGCAACTTGGAACACGCTAGAAATGCAAATTCTCACACCCACCGCAGGCCTGCACCACCAGAAATTCCGCAGGTGGGGACTGCCATCCCTGGTGTGACAACCCCCACCGCACCCCCCACCGATTCACGGGCAGGGTCTCAGCCCCTGAGAACCGCGGCTCTCCGTCCTCTGGGCAGGCAGCTGGAAGAACGGTGCTCCCCTCAGGTGCTCCTGGCCAGCGAAATCAGCATGGAAATAAAAGGCCAGGGTTTCTTCGGTTTGTCCCTTCTGAAGTTCATCGGAAATACCCTAACTTCCCGCCTGAGGAACAGCGGTGCACCAAGTTCATGCAAAGACCGTTCTGCCCCACAAAACACAGATTTCATAACACAGGAACCTCTGTAGAAAGACAGGATTCGGCTGTGACATGTCAGATTATGTCAAGATGCGAGGAAGAAAGGGAGCTAAAAATAGCACCGCAAGGCTGAGCTCTCGGGGCTCGGGCTCATCAGCTCCACGGCCAGAAAGAAACAGCCTCTGGCCACTCCTGGGGCCCCCGAGAGGCTCCGTGCAGGACAAACCCCTCTGTCCATATGCCGTGTGCCCTGGTACCCACAGGGCGCGGGGCTCCAGCAGGCTGCTCCTGAGAAGCATACTTTATAGTTTCAAAAATAGAATGTTCTGAGCCAACACGATATGAACAGTCACCCAAGCAAGCAAAGCTATTGCGTTACTGTAACAACGATGTGATTAAAACAGATTAAAAGCGCCGTAAGACCCGGGCTGCCGGTCAACCGCTCCGCATCCAGAGTCAATATGGGAAAAAACCAAAAAGAAACAAAGTCTCTATCTCTTGCATGGAGACAGGGAGCTGCCAACTGCCAGGCTCTACCGATAGGTGTGGCTCCGTGAGGGGGATGATGGGTGGTTACAGAGACGGTGCCTTTTCACACGGGCTTATTTTAGCCTGCCTGGTAAAAGCCGGGAAATTAAACAGCAGCCGACGTGCAGAACGTCTCACTGGTGATGTTTGCTTCTGCTGAGAGTCACCGCGAAGTGACAGTGGAAATGATGCCAGGGCAACGTTCCCCGGTTCCTCTCCTTCATCAAACGGTGCACCCTTGATTATTTCTGAATGAATTTCAAGCATGGTGTTTTTTTATGATCGGTTATTCTTAGACTTTGGAAGCGGGTACCGTCATTACGCATGTGCATAATTCTGTAATCCAGCCTGGCGGAGCACCATGCCAAGGACGCCGCGCAGCGCGAGCGCTAGATCCCGTCTCTCCTCCCCGCCCTCTCCCCACCCCAGAGGACGGCAGCATTTCCGGGGAGGAGGGGTTGGCATTCAGACAACTGCCCTCTCCTGAAGTCCTTGGGATCCAAAATCACCACTTCCCTCCGAGTCCAAAGACTTTCGGCTGAGACACAGAGCAGGGCACCATCGGGAACCGATCCGCCTTCCAGGAACAGCACAGAACCCATGTTAGCACTCGGAATTCGCTTCCCTATCGCCTGCTTTGGCCCCAACCCCTGATATCCAACCTCACTTGCGAACCATTTTTTAGAGCCCCAAACCCACAGACGGATTCTTAAAGGCGAAATTACAGAAAAGCCAACCGTGCGCTCCTCCCCCGTCCCCGCCAGGATTCGGGCGTGGAGATTCCAGAGGGACAAAGACTCCCCGCTTAGAGCATCATTTGTTCCAAACACTAAATGAAGGTTTAAAATCTCTACGGTCCCAGAAACCTCCCCTACTTTACATTTGTACAAACCTGGCTTTAGAACAGAAGCCTGCCTGTGCTGTCAAAACGTCCATCGAGGACAATCTATTCTTTCCTGGAAATGCCCTTACACGCTGGAGATGCAAAGGCATCCAGGTGGAATTTTTATTTTTAGCCCAGAGGCAACAGGGTCAAAATAACACTCGTGTGGAAGCGAAAGCACCAGGCTCGGTGGCTGGCCCTGGGCTGCTGGCAAACGCCGGCCTGATGCACCAGGTGGGTAAAGCCACCCATCTGAGAGGAGACGGGCGGCACCCACCCCTCAGCCCGGACTCCACACGTGGCCGTTTATTCAAGGGGCAAATGGTGCCATTCGTCTCTGGCTGGTCTTGCTGCTGTTAATGTTTGCAAAGCCTTTGCCTTAAAGAGGCCTCCCCCCGAAAGGTGCCCACGTCTCCCCTGCCCCACACCCCCGGCGGTGCCTGGGGGACTTCCACTCACCTTATGGGCAGAGAAGTGCTGTGAATTGAGGTCCTCATCCTCCTGGGAAACTCCATACCCTGCGGGCGCCGGGAGCCCCTCTCCCCAAACCTCCCTTAAAGGTGGCGCTTGACAAAGTGTCCCCTCCCCCCGCACTCAGGACCAGCTCCGCTCCTCGCAGAACCTCCCATCCCCGAGCCAGCCCGGCACTGCAATTGTCAGGAAGCTCCTGTCTGCCTTTGGGGGCTGAACACCGTTATTATCTGTAAACATTTTTAAATATAGATGGTGCAGGAGGCCGGGCTCGGGGCGGGGGCGGAGGGCGGCCCGGGGCTGAGGAGCCAGCTGCGTGGACCGAGGCCGCTGCTCCGCTCGGCGCCTGTGGTTTGTGCCCCGGCACGGCCGGGACGCGGCTCTGCAGCGCACCGCAGCCTGGCAGGAGCCGCCGGAGCCGAGGCTGAAATCCCACCGACGGAACCGGCTGGGCCAGCAGCCTCTCCCGGCCTTCCGCCAGGTCCGTTCACGACGGGGGTGCCCTCCCCTCCCCTCCCCTGCCCCGGCACTGCCTCGCGGACACCTCGAGAGGGCACCTCGGCGTGCACAGTCCTGAGCCACCTGCTGCATTCTCGGACCAGGGCGGCCAAGCCCCAGGGACCACAGTGGAGATGGATTCTGAGCCGTGGCCTCAGGACACAGGCGCTGAGGGCAGGCGTCCACTGAGGAGGGGTCCAGAGCACCTGGGCCTCAGCGCGGCTGCCGTCTGGGGCCACACACTTCTTATGGGCCTGTCCTACACTCTGTGAGAGGATGCCGGGCCGGCTCCCCGTCTCTCCCCACCAGATGCAGAAGCACTCCTCCAGGGAGCCAGCAAGGGTCTCCAGACATCGCCGATGTCCCCTGGGGCTAGAGTGTCACTCTGTTCTGCAGAAAGGCAGCCATGGGGTTGAATCAGGAACGTGATGACTGCATGCGTGAACCTGCCAATTCATTTGTCTGAGCCTCAGTGTTCTCATCTGCAAAGTGGGTAATATGGCCCTAAATAACTGAGCCCAGGCCAGGAGCTGGTTGATGGAGCCCTCGCTGTACAAGGCAGCTTCTCAGGGGCTCCTAGAGGGGCCCAGACCCTTCCGGCTAAGGAGAGGGACAGGGCTCGGCCCCCCACACCACCATGGGGCATCACACCCGGCTCTGCACTTGTGCTCACCCAGCTGGGGAGTGAGGTGACATGAGCTGAGATGAGGTATGCAGGGCGCCAGGGCGGGGGGAAGGGAAGGAGTAGGAGAGAGGGGGAGGGGGACCAGACTCGAGAGGAGGGCCATCTCCGGGGCAGGGCTCAGAGGAGAGCCAGGTCCCCCCCAAACAATCCCTGGGCTAAGCACACTACTCCTGAACACTTTTCATGAGTTACTGCACACTTGGGGTTTCTCTGGAAACCTCTAATTCCAGGAGCCAATGATAGGTTGCTTCTGCCTTTTAGAAAAGAGGCCTTGCCTTGCTAATGACACCTCTATGCTCCCCCGCCTGGGAGCTGGGGGAAGGGGGTGCACACTTACCGCTGAGGTTGGCGGCTCGTTTCCGCCCTTTTCAGTGTGAGGACAGCAGAGGGAACATCAGCTGAGGGCAGAGGCCGGAGGTTACTCCGGTCACTTTCCCTGGGCCCCCATTCGAGGCAGCTCTCAAGGCAGCACTGGGCTGCCCGGCCTCTGGAAACGTGGGGTTCTCTCTGCCAGCCGCTGTGCCGCGGCCTCACCTTTACTCACGTCGGTCCTGAGGGCCAGCACATCAGCGATCCCTCTGTCCAGAGGGGAAACTGAGGCTCAGAGAGGTAGAGGGAGCTGCCCGAGGCCACTCATTCAGAGGAGTTGGGGAGGGTGACAGAAACTACCTCTGTCTGAGCCCAGGTGTGACCCTCTGTGGCTGAGACGCCAACACACAGGGCATGTGAGTCACGGTCCGCTCAGAGACAGCCCCGGGGGAGCCCCAAACAGAGCCTGGAGCAAATCCTGAGCCGGGGGGGCATTCCCTGGGGAGAACTCCAGGGGCACCACCCCAGCCGCCTTCCCTCCAGGAGCCCCCAAACCAGCTAAACCCTGGCCTCATGCTGAACCCCAGAACAGGCCGTGAGAACCCAAGGACTTCTTCCCCAACCTGGTCACTGAGCCACGCAAGCTTAACCAGAGAGACCGCACGGCACAGAGCCGGGCTCCCGGGAGGCACTCAGCACCGCCGGGGCACGGGCTCTCATGCTGGGGGCCCACTATCGGGTCCCTCCCATCTGTATCTCAGGAGCCCGTCTCTCTGCCAGGGGCTCCCGGCACCAGGTCTTCTGAATCCTCACAAGAGGCCATGATGGGAAGGATCTTATCCCTGTTCTACAGATGGGCAAACTGAGACCCAAAGAGGCTCAGCAAGGCAGCAGGTGGAGGGGGTCCTGGGACCCAGTCTTAGGACATTCCTGCCTCTCTAACACATACATCGTGAGAAGACAAACGACTTAGGGTCGTCCCAGAAATATGCCTGAGAGCTCCAAGGTGATTGAAATCCTGGTCTCTGCCCCCTCAATGCCAACAGAACGTCTCTCCCAGCTGTGATGACCCAACTGCCTCCAGACATTGCCAAAGCCACTCCCAGTCGAGACACCCCGCTGTAGACATCGCCACCCCAGGGTGTCAGGAGGTGGGTGTGTGTGGCCTTTGCCTCCAGCTGGGGCCCGAGACTTACTTTCCCTGGAAACTGAGCAACAGAAGAAGCATCACTGAGTGCATCTCATCTTTCTGCTCATGCAGCAAAGGCACGTTACACCGCGGGCACTCCCTCCCCGGCAAACAGCAACAAACGCCGTCCCCCAGCCCTCTCCAGAACGTGGCCACTCACAGCCACAGCCTCAGGCTTGCTCGGGTGGAATTCCGGAAGCTCGGAGAGCTGTGGTCAGAGGGACCATAGTTCAGAATAAGAGCCACATGGCTGTTACCGAGAGGCCAGGTTGAGTTCACAAGGAAGGAAAGGTGACCAGGGGCCAGGGGCGGGGGGAGGGGGGGTGAGTTCCCCATGCAGGTGGCAGGGACTTTGCCAAACTGGACATGGTGGGTCTTGCCCAGAGCAGGCAGCCACCACTCAGCTGTTTTTCCATCTGTATTCACTGACCAGCACCTCCAAGTATGATTTTAGGCAAAGAAAACAAAGCGGTGAACAAAACAGAGACCTTGTCCTCATGAAAGGTCTGTCTGGTAACCCGGCAGGGCCAGCGGCTCTGAGGCTTTTCTTCCCACTTTTCCTTCCTTCCCTCCTCCCTCCCTCCTTCCTTCCCTTAAATTTTAATTCCCGTCTAGTTAACATACAACGTGACGTTAGTTTCAGGAGTACGATATGACGACTCAGCATTTCTCACCACAAGTGTGCCTCACAATCCCCTTCACTAGTTCCCCCCATCACCCGCCCTGGTGACGATCCCTGTGTTCTCTACAGTTAAAAGTCTGCTTTTTGGTTTGTCCCTCTTTTTCCTTTGTTCATTTGTTTTGTTTCTTAAATTCCACAGGAGTGACATTATATGGAATTTGTCTTTCTCCGATTTATTTTGCTTAGCATTCTACCTTTCAGATCCATCCATGTCGTTGCAAATGACAAGACTTTATTCTTTTTTATGGCTGAATAACATTCCTATACCTATCTATCTATCTATCTACCTATCTATCTATCTGTCTATCTATTTATCTATCTGCGCACGTACGCACACGCACACACACACATCTTCTTTATCCATTCATACATTCAGTGGACACTTGGGCTGTTTCCATAATTCAGCTATTGTAAATAATGTTGCAATAAACACAGGGGTTGATCTTTTCCAATTAGTTGCTTGTGTATTTTTTGGAGAAATACCCAGTCCTGGAATTACTTGATAATATGGCAAAACTAGTCTTCATTTTCTGAAGAACCTCCACACTGTTTCCCACAGGGGATGCGCCAGTTGACATACCTACCAGTAATACACAAGGTTTCCCCTTTCTCCACATCCTTGCTAGCACCTGCTGTTGTTTTTTAAATTTTAACATATATTCATTTTTGAGAGCGAGATAGACTATAAGTGGGGGAGGGGCAGAGAGAGAGGGAGACACCGAATCTGAAACAGGCTCCAGGCTCTGAGCTGTCAGCACAGAGCCTGATGCGGGGCTCGAACCCATGAGCGGTGAGATCGTGACCTGAGCCGAAGTCAGACACTTAACCGACTGAGCCCCCCGGCGCCCCTGTTGTTTCTTGTGTTCCTGACTTCAGCCACCCTGACAGGTGTGAGGTGGTATCTCCTTGCTGCTGTGATTGGCATTTCCCTGATGACGAGTGATGTTGGGCATCTTTTCATGTGTCTGTGGACCATCTGAATGCCTGGAGAAATGTCTGTTCATGTCTTCTACCCATTTTTAATTGAATTATTTGGGGTGTCTTGGTATTGAGCTACATAATGTCTTCATATATTCTGGACTCTTTATCAGAGATGGCAAATATCTTCTCCCAACCAGTACGGTGTCTTTTAGTTCTGTTGATGGTTGTCTTCACTGTGCAGTTTTTATTTTGATGAGGCCCCAGCTGTTTTATTTTGGTTTTTGTTTTCCTTGCCTGAGGAGACACATCTAGAAAAATGTCGCTATCGCTGATGTCAGGGGAATTCATGCTTGTGCTCTCTTCTAGGATTTGTACGGTTTCAGGTTTTCACATTTAGGTCCTCAATCCATTTTGAGTTGATGTCTGTGTGTGGTGCAAGAAGGTGGTCCCTTTCCATTCTTTTGCAAGTAGCTGCCCTGCTTTTCCAGAACCATTTGTTGAAGAGACTCTTTTACCTATTGCATATTCTTATATAATATAAATAATAATATAATTAATCGTGGGTTTATTTCTGGGCTTTCTATTCTGTTCCATTGACCTATGTGTCTATTTTTGTGCCAGCACCATGCTGTTTTGACCACTACAGCTTTGTAGTATATCTTGAAATCTGGGATTGTGATGCCTCCAGCTTTGTTCTTTTTCCTTTTTTTTTAAACAAAAATTTTTTTAATTTTTTTAATGTTTTATTTATTTCTGAGAGAGAGAGAGACAGCATGAGCAGGGGAGGGTCAGAGAGAGAGGGAGACAGAATCTGAAGCAGCTCCAGGCTCTGAACTGTCAGCACAGAGCCCGACGCGGGGCTCAAACCCAGGAACCGTGAGATCATGACCTGAGCTGAAGTCAGATGCTTAACCGACTGAGCCACCCAGGCGCCCCACATTTCTCTTTTTTTAAGGTTTATTTATTTTGAGAGTTCTTCTTTTTCAAGGTTGCTTTGGCTTTTGGGGTCTTTTGTGGATCCCTACAAGTTTTGTTCTAATTCTGTGAAAAATGCTGTTGGTATTTTGATAAGGATTGCATTAAATCTGTGGATTGCTTTGGGTAGTATGGACATTTTAACAATATCTGTTCTTCCAACCCATGAGCAAGGAATATTTTTCCATTTGTTGGTGTCATCTTCTAATTCTTTCATCAATAATTAGCTGAGTTGAAAATATATTTTCAGAGTACAGGTCTTCTTACCTCCTTGGTTAAGTTTATTTCTAGATATTTAGTATTTTTGCTTAACAATATCTGTTTATAAAAATTGTTATGTTTTGTAAATGGGATCGTTTTCTGAATTTCTCTTCCTGCTACTTCATTATTACTGTATAGAAATGCAATGGATTTCTATATATTGGATATCCCTTGACTTTTAAATGTTCACTCAATTAAACACACACACACACACACACACACACACATACCATTTCACAACAAATCAACCAACTCTATAGGCTAACCTTGGCCCACGGGCTTCCTATTTTGAACCTTGGGTTTCTCCCTTCCTTCCCATCAGATTTAGAGAAGAATAGAGCCAAGCCACCTCCCTGGGCTGCTTGTAGACTTGATGGCTTCCAACCCAGGCTTAAGAGAAAAATGAGAAAGCATGATAAGTTGGGGGAAAATGTGAACCCACATTTGACCTTCCCTGGGCAGAAGAGGGGAGGTCCACCCAGCAAGATGCTACAGCCCAGCCCTGATCATGAAACATATGGATGGTCACAGCTCCCACTTGCCTGGGCCAAAGAAGCCATTTAAGGAAGGCCAAATATTCTGGAAATCTCTTCCAGTTGGCTCCCATCAGTTTCCATGCTGGGAAGTGAAGCTAAAAGAAGGAGAAAGCTCAGAATAAGCAGAAGGAGAACCACGTGGCTTTTCATGGACCAAATGTTCTCTCCCCCTGGAGCAGGTGAGGAGCTGATGGGTAGTGGGGCGGCCCCTCAAGGTCACTCAGAAAGTAAGGCCACAGGAGCGCACACAGCACACCTCTAGCTTGGGAGCAAAAATGCGAGATGGCACAGAAGCGGGAAGAACGGTAGGGGAGGCCACTGCGCCTGTCCAGGGACAAGGGGCGGATGAGCCAGGCCAGGGCAGCGGCAGTGAGGACGGGAATACCCGTAACACTGGGGAGGTATTCTGGAGATGGAAACCACGAGGCCTTCCAGGGCTACAGACCTGTAAGCAACTAATTACAATGGAAGATGGCGTGTGCTGCAGGCTATAGGGACAGGGTGCCCCGTGGGGCTGAAGGTCAGTATGGTGACCACCAGCCTTCCAGGGCGGAGACATGGCAAGTGCCTCTCCTCGCTCCACCCCCCTGAGAAGGCCCAGTGCGGAGAGCATGAGGCGCTGTGGACACTGTGTCTGCCTTGGTGCTCTTAAAGCAATTTTTTAAATGTTTATTCATTTTTGAGAGAGACAGAGCATGAGTGGGGGAGGGGCAGAGAGAGAGGGAGACACAGGATCCGAAGTGGGATCCAGGCTCTGAGCTGTCAGCACAGAGCCCGACGTGGCGCTCGAACCCACGAACCGCGAGATCATGACCTGAGCCAGAGTCGGATGCTCAACCGACTGAGCCCCCAGGCGCCCCTGCCTCGTTGCTCTTTCGACTCGAGAGTGTTGAGGGTATGTGGTGCTAGACCAGACGTGAGGCTGTTTCACAGGGAGTAAAAAGAGCCTTTTGCCTCGAAATTGGCCCCATTCTCCAGCCCTTTGAAGGCTCATCATAATCTACCCATCTCTGAACTTGACCCAGACCAGTGGGATCCACGGCTTTGCTCACACCACTCCACAGAGGGGGCCTTCCCTGACAAGCGTGTGGGAAACAGACCTCAGCTCCTTCCTCGTCTGCCCCCAGCTTGATTCGCCACCCAGCGCTCACCCCCACCTGATACATCACCCAGCTGTTGGCACACAGGCTACTAGAATGTGCCCTCCCATGACACCAAGGGGCTTGTCTATCTCATAATGCCTCACAGAGCACTCAGAACATACTAGGTGATCAGTACGACTGCTGGTCAGATACAGAGATGGATGGACAGACCTTACAACAGAGACAGATCGCAAAACGAGAACGTTGTGAAAGGCATTCAGGGTGAAAAAGTGAACAGGAACAACTCAAACATCTGTCAGCTGATGAATGAATGAACAAGAAAAACGTGGTCCGTCCATACAGTGGAACATTATTCAGCCACGAAAAGGAACGAAACTCTGATACATGCAACAACGTGGGTGAGCCTCAGAATCATTCTGCCACACAAAGGGAGCCAGTCACAGTGGCCGATGTCGCACGATGCCACTGACGTGAAATGTGCAGAGATGGCAGATCTGTCTGCAGAGACAGAAAGCAGACTGGTGGCAGCCAGGGCAGCGAGTCCGAATGGGCTGGGGTTCTTGTCTGGGGTGGAAGGGGTTGTTCTAACACTGATTCGGGTGATGGTTGCACAAGTGTGTGAATTCCGAGAAACCACTGAACAGGATGCTTTCAGTGGGTAAACTGTATGACAGGTAGACTACATTTCAATAAAGCTGTTACCAAAACAAAACATTAAAAGAGAATTTTCTAGGCAGCTCATCCATGGGTCAGATGTTCTCAATGTGGAAGCTATGTCCTGAGTATAAATTAGGCAATAAGGAAAGCAGCCCTAATTACTCTTCATCTCCAGGTGATCAGTAATTAACCCCACCTTCAGTTGCTATATATATATATCTTGGATGCAGAACGCCGGGAAATCTCAGAGTTGTCCATGGTGCCGTCATGGCTCTTACAGAATGCCTCCTCTGAACAAGTACCTACCCAGAGCTCTCCCTACAGCCCTATGGGATCGAGTCTGTGTCCTCATTTTACAGAGGCTCAGAGAAGTTGAGGCACCAGGCTGAGGTCACAGACAGCCCCACAGCAGGTTCACGTTATCTACCTCTGCATGTGAGCGGCAACCAATTTCCTTCTCCCCCCAGAGAAGGTCCTCCTCCCTGTCCCTCGGGCCCCGGTGTTGGAGCCGCAGAGGACTGGATTCATCTTTGTGATCCTCTGCTTACATCACCCCACATGCCCACCACCTTTGTTCAACATCCCCACCCCCAAAGCTCAGGACCTGCCCTTCTACCAGTTCCCATCTCTGTCTGCCATCAGCCTGTCCTGGCCATGTCCCCAGGGCCATGGAAGGCTAGCCACTGTCTTCTGTCTCCTCCTGACCCAGGCACCTCCCATGTCTAGTCCAGTCCCTGGCATCATAAGTCCCTGACGCTCTCAACACCAACCCACCTCCAATCACCATGACCATGGCCAACATGGAGACGGCTTCCCCCAGATCGTTCCCCTAGCTGAAAACCTGAAGCCCCTGTGTCTTACCTCCCCCCAGACCTCCCACCCTTCCATCCACAGAGCCCTCGAGGCCACACAGACTCTCTCTCCTCCCTTCAGCCCCTCAGCCAGTTCCTCCCCGGTGTTACTTCCGTCCAGCTCAACCTGGTCCCCCACGGGCAGCATGCCCGACCGGCACCTGAGACTCAATGCGCCCCTGCCCTCCACCATGGCCTCCCTGCCCCTGCCGTCTGCTTTTTCTCATTTCTGCTCCTGAGCACATAGTTTAAAAGCTGCTGGAGAAAAATCACAATACCGTGCTCCACGACAAATTCATTTTATTTGACTTGAGCTGGGCACTGAGAACCTTCAGGCTCTCCACTTGTTCCCAGATGATTTTCTATCCCATTTTCCAGTCCTCATGGGGTGCAGTGAAATCAAACCCCTCTGTGCATTGCTGAGGACACGGTAAGTCAGTGCGTCCCTATGCAATGGCAATTCCCCATTATTTTTCAAGAGGCATAGAACATTGAACTTCTCAAATCTATGTCTCAGAATCTATCTTGAAGAAAAAGAAATCCTAAATGCGGGGCACACCACATGCATGAAGGCTTTGCCATTTTATTGGTAATCACACTGGAAATTCTGAAGCATTGAAAACACCCAACAGAAGGAGGGCCAGTTAAGTAACATTTACTGGAGTGAGTACTGCCTATGTCTGCATTTTGGAAATGAAACTGCAACTTAGACTCCATGAAATAAATTCTTTGATGCCATTACCAAATAAAACAAAGTGAACCGGGTGCAAAGATGAGTCTCAGGGCAGAGGGGAAGGCAAGCACATGCCACCCGTGCAAGGGCAGAGAGCATGAAGGGGGCCGGGAGAACCATGTCCAGACAGAGGCAGTTAGCAGGACATTCGCTCCCCGCACTGAATCAGAGGCTTCGCAGACAGGATCAGCTTCTGGGACCTGACTGGAGAAAGCGGCATCCACGTGGTTGGCAGAGGATGCACGGTACTTCCCGGGAGTACTGGAGGTCTTGAACCGAGGTCTCAGCAACTTGCTAACATCCTAGGACATACGGGAAGATGGGCCAGCAGCCCTTTGGCCTTGGCCGAGGCTCGGGGTGGATAAAAGCACGGCCATGGTCAATGTGATTCCTGCCATCAGTGAGAAGCCAGCTCCCTGGAATCAGAAGAGGGATGTTTGGAGGCTGAGGATGGAGGCAGTGGGTCAAGGCTGAGGTCCAATGGAGAGGGAGGCTGAGTCTGGTCCTGGGATCCAGACTAGCTCAGCAAGGAAACTGGGCCAGGAAAGGACCTCACAAGGAAGAGGAGGAGGAGGAGGGCCGGGGGCAGGGTCGTGGCGAGATGGAGGGCAGGCAGGGCTATACCAGAAAGCAAGCCGGCCGCCTGAGTTTACCTCTGGAGGAAGAGCCATTCTGCGCGATGTAAGGATCAAGGGTAAGGTCCACACAGGTGGCTTGCAGAAGGAAGCCGGCTACTAACTGGACTCCTCCGATCAATCAAAATGAAAAGTTCTTTGTCTCCACTCCTTTTGTGGATGTTTCACTTCCTTCCCTCTCTCCATGGGGGAAGCTTACTGCTTTTCTTATTCACATGCTTATTACTTATCTATCAGGCACCATTTCCCAGGCTACTAAATAAAGTACACCCTTAATCGATAAGAATCTACAATCGAGTTCATTTTTGTCTCTCCTAAGTGATCAGGAAAGGAAGAAGAACCAAAAGAAAACAAGCACTTGCCAATATTATTATCATGTATATTCTATAAGATGGGAGTTCAAACAAGCATCATATAATCATGGGCACCGTCCCATTCAGGTATTTGGTAAAATATAAAATATAATCCTCATACATAATTCCTGTGTGAAAACTCAAACCGAAACAGAGAGCAGGCTGGTTCTCTGCCTGGCACTTCCCAGCATTAGATGGTTCCTGCTACGGCCCCATCCATAACTTTCCATCCCCAGTGCACAAAGGAAGCTCCTCTGAGCTCAGGTCCACACAGCTGGAGAGAGGCAGGGCTGGTCAGCGCTGTGGGCAGGTCAGCCGGGCCCCAGAGCCGGGGGCCTCCCCGCCACACAGCCTGGACCCTGGCACTGGGTGCAGTCTCGGCGGCCATCACCCTATTGGAAGAGTACAACCTTCACTGAATTGAGCTCACATCTACGCGTCAGTTTATAGGACAGCTCTCACTGGGTAAGGGTGATCTGAGCGGGTTGGGGCGTGTGATAAACAAAATAAAAGGTCACCCCGAGGTGAAGGGAGATTCTCCGGCCACCTGGTCATTCGCCCACGCCCATGTGGCCCAGTGGCCCTGCCGTCTTTATGCCGGTGTCTGTCTACGCTACGTGTCCACCCGGCCACTCAGCCAGAAAGCCGGAGCTCTCCTTCACAGCTCCTCCCTCAGAAGTGCCCCCGCAAAGTCATGTCTACCTGGAACCCTGGACTGAGACATCCGGCTCACCCTCCCCCGCCCCCAGCCCCTTGGGGCCTCCAGGTCGGTTGCCAGAATGCTGTCCTGATCCCTCCCTCACCTGGGGAAGGTTGCTTCTCCTGGGGGCCCTGGGGGAAAGGCTGCTTCGTGGGGAGACCGCCTCTGCCCCCACCCCAGCCCAGACTGGGTCACATCTCCCTGCTGGGGGCCCTGCCATATCCTGGGCTTCTTCACACATCTCCCTGTGTAACTGCTTACTCCTCCCTCTCTCTCTTCTAGCTCTCTCTGCAAGCTCTCCTGTTCACCCCCATGGCCCTAGCTGCCAGACCCCAGATACAGGGGTATCACAGATAGGGGCTTAGAGAACGAACGAATGAATGACCACAGATGCACACAGAACGCCCCCGGAGTACAAGCTTTATGTCTCCAAATGGTGTCCTATGCAGCCCCGACTACAACATGCCACCACGATTCCCTTTGGAGGGGTCAAGAGAAGCCGATGCAACTCGAACCAATCGAACTGGAAGCCGATGGGCCCCCAGCAGGCTCTTGGTTCCCGCTTCCCGTGAAGCCAGTCACGCACACGGGTCAGATTTCCACCTGATTAGATGCCCTGTAAACTCCCGCGGAGCGGCAGGGCTGTCAGTCCACGGCCCGAAGCCTCAGGGAGCCGCAGCCACAAGCATAGGAAGTGACACGGATGCCTTCTTTGGCCGCAGAAGGAACACCCTATGGAAAGCAAAGCCAGACACATTTCCAACACAGTTAAGAAGATCTGGCCAAACACATTCACTGACTCAGGCTGCAGGCGTGGGGGCCAAAGAGCCAAATCTCAGAACAAGGATGCTGGCAGCTCCCCAGGCAGCATCACGATGGCAACGGCCACTTGGACTTGTCCTGACCACAGGGAAGGACTCTGGAGTCACACACCACGTGCAGCAATAAGAGGAAAGCCCAGCTGGAAATGACCAATTTCTCTTGCTCCAACTTCCTTAATTCTGAACAAAGTCACGGTGCCTGGGGGAGGTCCTCGGCGCTGAGCCCAACTTTCCTGCACGACTGGGTAATAAGGGGCTTTGGAAACTCTGGACAATTCATTATCTGCTTGAAAATTCTGGAATTTGACATTGGGAAAACGAGAAGCACAGTGTGAAGAGACAAAGTCAGACCCTGAGGCCGCCCGCCCCCTTCTCCTCCTCGTCCGTCAGATTTGGGAAGAGTAAAGGACGTCAGTAAGGCAAATACAAAGTATCTTCCAGAGATGAAGTCATGATTCCCTGAATTCCCTTCTCTATAATTTTCTCGGGCAAAGCAATGACTACCGTAGCATTTCTGGTTGTATTCTTTTTTTTATTGACTACATTAGAGATGTTTCTTAAAACAACTCACTTTCTGGCTCTCCAAGAGAATGATGTCCTTTCTGTGTCGATCCAGTGTTTACATATGACTAACATGAGTATGCAATCCAGACAACGGCAATGAGTGATAGACGATATTATTTAGGGGGTTGGCAGCTGACCGCCCCCACCCCTGAGAGAACGGTGAGAGGACAGCGAAGGAGAGAATGATATTTTAGTTAATTATTTAAGTTAACTTCTGATGGCCAGGTAACATCAGAGCCTGAAGCAGCCCGGCCACTGGGTGAGTTTTCACCCACAGGAACCGCTTGCCCACAGATAAGGCTAACGGAAAGACCCCTCACGTGTGTGGTGTCTCCCCGCAAAGTGGGGGGCTGAGGAAGCAAGTCAGGAGAAATCCATTCTGGAAACTCCAGGCTTCAGCCATTGAAATCTGGGGGGCCTAGGAAAGCGTGTGCCGGGAAACCCCGTCAAGGCACTAAGTATGGGACAGCTGAGGTGCCCACAGCGGGGAGCAGCAAAATAGGCCAGAGAGGGCCGGTGGGGCTGGAGAGTGACGAGAACACGCTGTGACCTGTACGCATGCTAGCTAGTCTGTGGCGTGCTTCAGAAGGCCGGTAGCCCGGAGGTAAAGAACTAGAAGACTTAGTGCTCAGAGCCCAGGCAGAGCTGTAGGAGGCTCTTGCAGCCGGTGGTGAACCAAATCTAAATACAGCTACAGGAAAGCCCAGACACAGCTCAACTAGGAGCAAGCTTGAGTCAGGGCTCCAATTCCGACAGCCTGAAAGAAGACGAATATAGTGTTATTGATACAAAATGTCTGACGGGTAGTGAAAAAAAAAGATGTGGGAAGAAGCAAGAATATGTAATCTGTGATCATGAGAGGAAACAGGCAACAGAAGAAGACCCTAAAATAGTTCAGTTATTGAAATAATGAGATAGGGCACCAGGAGGGCTCAGTCGGTTGAGCATCTGACTTTGGCTCAGGTCATGATCTCATGGTTCATAGGTTCAAGCCCCGTGTCAGGCTTTGTGCTGACAGCTCAGAGCCTGGAGCCTGCTTCTGATTCTGTGTCTCCCTCTCTCTCTGCCCCTCCCCTACTCGTGCTCTGTCTCTCGAAAATAAATAAAAAACATTTTTAAAAATTTTAAAAAGAAATAATCAGATAGAGACTTTAAAATAACTATAATTGGGGCGCCTGGGTGGCTTAGTCGGTTAAGCGTCCGACTTTCGCTTAGGTCATGATCTCGCGGTTCGTGGGTTCGAGCCCCGCGTCGGGCTCTGTGCTGACTGCCAGCTCAGAGCCTGGAGCCTGTTTCAGTCTGTGACTCCCTCTCTCTCTGACCCTCCCCTGTCCACGCTGTCTCTCTCTCTCCTAGAAATAAATAAAACATAAAAAAAAAAATTAAAATAACTATAATAAAAATTCTAAAGAATAGTGTATAAAAAGTAGAAATATGCCTGAAGAGATGGAGCACTGAAACACGCAGGAACTATAAGAACAATCTAAATAGAAAGGCTACAATGAAAAATACAATTATCAGAAATGAGGAATTCATTAGATAGGCTTAATGGCAGACTAGGTAGAGCAATGGAAATTATCAGTGAACTTGAAGACAGGTAGAGAAGGCCAGTAGCTGATACCAACAAGATAAATCATAGACCAGCTAGTTAATCACAAAAAGAGCGAAGAAGAGCCCTCCTAGCCAAAATTGGCTGCAAAAATGATTTTGCAAAGGGGGTCCAAATTTTTTTTACACTTACTTATTTATTGAGAGAGAGAGTAAGACAGAGCATGAGTGGGGAGGGACAGAGAGAGGGGGAGACACAGAATCTGAAGCAGGCTCCAGGCTCTGAGCTAGCCATTGGCACAGAGCCCAACATAGGCTCCATCAACCATGAGATCATCACCTGAGCCTTGGTCCAATGCTTAACTGACCAAGCCCCGCAAGTGCCCCAAGGGAGTCCAAATTTAACTGGATCAGACTGTAGAGGAATATAAACCCCTGGGTAGTTTTGGGGCACCTGTCAGTTCGGTATCCGACTTCGGCTCAGGTCATGATCTCACGGTTTGTGGGTTCGAGCCCCACATAGGGGCTCTGTGCTGACAGCTCAGGGCCTGTTTCGGATTCTGTGTCTCCCTCTCTCTCTGCCCCCACCCCCTGGCCCATGCTCTGTCTCTCTCTGCCTCAAAAATAAACATTAAAATTTTTTTAAATAATAAATAAATAAATAAACCCCTGGGTAGTTTCAAAAATAAAAAGCAATCAGGTAGCCGTTAGTGGAGCCTAACAACTTGGTGTGGTAACCACAGAGGCCAACAGAGTAACAGAGTAATTAGGGGCAAAGGCCAGCCATCAAAGAGAGACCTGCTCAGAGTCATCTCAGAGTACACACCCCTAAGGCTGCATCCTTCCAGAAGAAACAAGAAGGGCTGTGGGCAGAAATAAACAGTAACAAAACATCAGCAAACAAACAACAAGCCCAAGGGAAAGGGAAAACAATAACCAGAGTTGCTAAGGTACATTATCTAAAACATCCAGTGTCTTTTTTAAACACAAGATGTGTAAACAAACAGGAAAATGTGACTACTACATAGGAAAAGAGCTTATGAGAGGGCCCGGATGTCAGAGTTAGCAAAGACTTAAAAGCAGCCTTAAAAACAGGTTCGGGGGCCCCTGGGTGGCTCAGTCAAGTAAGCATCCGACTCTTGATTTCATCTCAGGTCATGATCTCACGGTTCGTGGGTTTGAGCCCTGCACCAGGCTCTGCACTGACAATGTGGAGCCTGCTTGGGACTCTCCCTCTCTTTCCCTCTCTGCCCCTCCCTGGCTCTCACTCTCTCACCCTCTTAAAAATAAATAAACATTAAGAAATTTAAAAATTAAATTTGGTTCAAAGAACTAAAGGAAACCATTCTTAAAGAGAAAATGGGAGGTATAAAGGTAATGCCTTACAAAAAAAGAATCTCAATAAAGAAATATAAATTATGAAAAAGAATCCAATGGAAATTCTGAAATAGAAAATTATAACTAGAATGAAAATTATGCTAGAGGGGATCAACAGGTGTTTTGAACTTGCAGAAGAATCATCAAACACGGAAATAGACATTATTCCACCGGAAGAACAGAAATAATGAAGAAGGGAAAAAGACAGGCTCAGAGAATTTGAGGTCACTGGGAAGTGCACCCAGATACACATAACAGGAGTGCCAGAATGAAAGGACAGTGAGTGAGGGACAGAAAAAATACTGGAAGAAAAAATGGCTGAAATTTCCCAAATTTGATCTTAAACATTAATCTATACATCTAGGAAGCTCGATAAACTCCAGAGGGGAAAAAGCACAGACATCCACATCCAGACACTAATGTTGAAAGATAAATACAAAGAGGATCTTGAAAGTTGCAAGGGGAAAACATGAGTAACATAGAAGACACTGCCATGAAGATTAACAGCTTACTTCTCATCAGAAATAATATTGGCCAGAAGGCAGTGGGATGACCCATTCAAACAGCTGAAGGAAAAAACTCCATACACCAAGAATCTTATCTCCATCAAAACTAGTTTTCAAAAATGAAGGTGAATTAAAGACATTCCCTGATAAATAAAACTAAGGAATCACTGCTAGCAGACCTACCTTATCTGAAATGCTAGGAAAGGGGCGCCTGGGGGCTCAGTCGGTTAAGTGTCTGACTTCAGCTCAGGTCACGATCTTGTGATTTGTGGGTTCAAGTCCCACATTGGGCTCTCTGCTGTCAGTGCAAAGCCCACTTTGAATCCTCTGTCTCCCTCTCTCTCTCTGCCCCTCCCCCACTCATATCCTCTCTCTCTCTCTCTTTCTCTCTCTCTCTCAAAAAATAAATAGACACTAAAAAAAACAACTGCTAGGAGAGATTTTCAGGCTGAAAGAAAGTACCATTAGACAGTGATTCAAATATACATACAAAAGAAAAAAACACACCACTAAAAATGATTATTCATTATAAAAGACAGCGTGAATGCATATTTCTGCTGCTTTCTTCTGTTAACTGATTTAAAAAAACAGTCACAAAAAAATGACACACAGGCACGCGCACACACACACACACACCACACACACACACTGGGGCTGCAGCTCAGAGCGATGAACGTGTTTGACAGGAACACCACAAAGGAGCGTGTGGAAACAGAGCTGCAGGAGACTAAGGAAACCACCCAGGTGGCAACTGGGATCCACAGCGACAAATGAAGAGAACAAGGAAGGGTAAACAAACAGCTCAATACGACAAACCACGTTCGCTTAGCTTCTTCAGAAGACATAAATGCGTTATCATGTGATAATGATAGAGCAATGTGTCATAGGAGTTATAACACGTAACATGCAATATGTATAATAATTATAACACGGGTAGAAGGGAATAGAGCTTTCCAAGAGTCATGTGTCTATATCTGACTGAAATTAAGTTAGTATAAATCTGAAGGATTCTGAAAAGTTAACATGCAGAAAGTAGACCCTAGAGCATTCACTAAGAAAATCACTTTAAAAAGAAAGCCATTAAGGAAATAAAAATGTTACACTAAAAAGTATTCACTAATGCAAAATAAAGCAGTGAAGGAGAAACCGAAGAACAAAGAAGATATGAGATGTAGAAAACAAAGAGTAAAACAGCAGATGTGACTCCACTGTGTCGATAACACTAACTGCGAATGGATTCGACGACTCAGCAAAGGGTAGGGATTGTCAGACAGGAAGAAATCAGACCTCGCTATGTACTGTCCACAAGAACACACTCCAGATTCAAAAATACAACATGCAGAACACAAAGGGATGGAGAAAGAGAGATCACGCAAACAGCATCCACTGAAAAGCTGGAGAGGTTCTACTAATATCAGACAAAGTAACTTTAAAACAATGTTACCAGAGACAAAGAAAGTCATCTTATAAAGGTAAGAGGGTCAATCCCTCAGGAGTGCGTAACAATTAGAGGCATAGGTAGCTACCAACAGAGCACCAGAATACATAAAGTAAAAATTAATGAAGCTTAATAACAATAGTTGGAGATGTCAATAGCCCACTTTCAGTGGAATAACCAGGCAGCAGTCCAGAAGGAACCGAAGAACTAAGCATCACTCAGACCTGCTGTCCCATTTACAACGTGACAGACATCTAAGGAACACCTTCCCCCGGCAGCCTCAGAGTACACATCCTTCTCAAGTGCATACAGAACATTCTGGAGGACGGGCCACGAGCTAAGTCATAAAATGAGCCTCCGTAAACTCTAAAGGATGTAAATCATTAAAAAAAAAAGAAGAAGAAGAAGAAGAAAAAACATGACTTCTGATCACAGGGAATGAAGTTAGAAATCCTTAAGAGAAATTTGAAGGATTCATATAAACATGGAAATTAAAAGACATGCTCTCAAATAACCCACGAATCAAGGAAGAAACCACAGGGGAAATCAGAACATCCTTGGACATGAATAAAAAGGAGGAGACAGCAAACCAAAATGTATGGACGCAGCATAAAGGGAAGTTTATCGCTACAAAATGCCTATGTTAGAAGAGAAAGAAAATCTCAAAATAATAACCTAATGCTCCAGCTGAAGACAGTAGAAAAAAGAAGAGTACACTAAACCTAAGAAGGGAGGAATGGATGAAGATTAGAGCAGAAGCTAGTGAAAGAAAGAAGAGAAAACTCTAGGGAAAATCAGCAAAACCAAGACTTGGATCTTGGAACCATCAAAAAAAGTTTTACAAATCATTAACTGGACTAATTAAACAAATATTTTAAAAAAAGAGAAGACTCAAATGACCAAAATAAGGATGGTAAGAGTAGCCTTCCCTACCAGCATTGCAGAAATGAAAAGAATCCCAAGGCAGCACTATGAAGAAATACTCATCAATAAACCAGACAACTCAAGTGAAATGGACGAATTCCTAGAAAGTCACAAACCACCAACTGTATGACGATATGAAAAACCATATCATTTTAAATGTGTGAACCGCATGGTATGTGAATCTCAATAAAGCTGGTAAAAAAAAATTTTTTTTTTAAATCATAATGAGTGCCATTTCCTACTGACCCAAATGGCAATATTAAAATGACAAACACCCACTTCTGGAAAGGGTGTGAGGCAGCTGGAATCCACCTCGCTGAGAACTATTTGAAGTTCCTTCTGATGTCAATCCTATACCTACTCTGCATTACAGTAATTTCACTTCTTGAGAACCTACCTGAGAGAGAGAAAAACATATACCCACAAAAAGAATTGCACAAGAATGTTCACACGCAGCTTTATGTACATCAGCCAAAAACCCGAAACAACGCAAATGTTATAAACAGGAGAATAGACAAATGAGGGGATATTTATGTAAAGAAGTACTACTCAACAATAAAAAAGGAACAAACCAATTATATATATAAACACACACACAATATGGAAGAATTTCTAAAACATTCTGTCTAGTGAAAGGAGCCAGAGACAGGCACAGATGCATCCTGTACAACTTGACTCAATTTATGTGACAATCTGTGACACGATCTATGGAAAATCATTGTTTCTGGGAGCAAAGGTGGAAACGGGTGGTGGGGAAACTTGGAAAATCTCTGGCGTGATGGAACTCCTCCACATCTCGTGTCAGAAGGTGGTTAACGTGCTAACATCGTCCTTCAGCCCCCATGTTCCCCGCTAGCTGGTAGTAGGATGTAGAAACTGGATGATATTCAGGGTTCATTTTTTTTTTTTTATTTCTAGGAGAGAGAGAGAGAGCGTGAACAGGGGAGGGTCAGAGAAAGAGGGAGTCACAGACTGAAACAGGCTCCAGGCTCTGAGCTGGCAGTCAGCACAGAGCCCGACGCGGGGCTCGAACCCACGAACCGCGAGATCATGACCTAAGCGAAAGTCGGACGCTTAACCGACTAAGCCACCCGGGCGCCCCTCAGGGTTCATTTTTTTAGGCAAGCGCCCTTTCCTGATGGTGATGTGAATTTCTAATTGTATCCGGAGGCATATCATGTGCAACTGTTGTGCTGGGAGAGGGGTGAGAGGAGATCAGCTGATGCAGGTCACACCTGCAAGATTCACCCATGACACAACTGCCCATCGGTACACACATGACGATATGAAGACTCGGTGATGACACTCGCCTAGACCTGTGATCTCGCTAGCGGTGTCAGACAGTAGTTTTCAAATTGTATCTTTCCTTCTGCATTTATCGATTAGAGTTTTTCCCTAAAGGCAAACTTTCCATCACCAACTACTTGGTTACCCCGAAATGTCAGCCAAGTGGGGAAGCGGGGATGTGTGACTCTTTCCCTTTTTCTGGTGGCCAGCAGAATAAGGAAGGAGCTGGTGACCTCACAACATATAATGGGGACCAAGTATTTCTTTTTTTTTTTTTTAATATTTTTATTTTTTTATTTCTAGGATAGAGAGAGACAGCGTGAACAGGGGAGGGTCAGAGAGAGAGGGAGACACAGACTCCGAAATAGGCTCCAGGCTCTGAGCTGGCAAGCACAGAGCCCGACGCGGGGCTCGAACCCACGAACCGCGAGATCATGACCCAAGCGAAAGTCAGATGCTTAACCGACTAAGCCACCCAGGCGCCCCAGGGGACCAAGTATTTCTTGAAGTATCGTTCTGAAGGCATGGATTTTCTTTGAAATGCTTCAATAAATTTGAGTCATCATTTTGTTTGATATGCAAATATCTCAACTTAGTAGAAAACCATTCATTTTAATTCCTATAGTCTTCTGACATGATCCCATTAATCTTTGACAGCTTCCTTGCTTTCTGGTATAATAAGGTACCCCAGACTCGGAACCAGTCATCTGGCCAAGGAGCTCTGCCTCCCTTCCGTGGGAAACGGTACTCGGTGAGCAAACGGGGGCCGCAGGGGTTCCCCATCTGCCACAGGGTTACCACTGCTTCTAGGCATTTTCAGCACGTGGACGCTATGACATAGACCGTCTGAAAGGCAAAGGACAGAATTCCAATTCAAAGTTAAGATTATGGGACTTTAGACAACTTTGAACAGCACTCTACCTCCCCTCTGTGCTTTCATGCTGAGGCTCTGGATTCCCAGCATTAACACGTGGTTCACCTGCTTCCTCTAAAACGATTCCTAGACTCACTTCAAAGTAACAATATCAACACTATTGCTAATGAGGCTCATGAGTGCCACTCGTGATTCTCTCCACGTCCACGTGCATGTGTATCTTTAAACTGTACCTCACCAGGGGATGGACAGTTAAAATACTGCGTGTTAACGTCACTTGAAGAAATGCCTCATGTCTGAGGTTGAGCCACTGACTTGAAATGCAGTTAGGTTTAATTATTACACATCTTTCAGTTTTTTGCCCTTTGTCATTTTATGAGTATGTAAACGATTTACATGTTTCAAACTCAAAGATACCGCAAAGGACCCTCACGGAGACCTCAGTTCTGGCTTTGTGCCCTTCATGCTGTGGGCTCTCCCCTACATGTAGCCATGGCTCTCAGGGTTTGCTTTATGCTCACAGGGATTCTTTCGTATATTCTAAGCACACACACACGCACACATGCATGCACACACATGCACACACACACGCACACACATCTCCTCCCTTCTTACGCAGAAGGTGGTATTCCGTAAACGCTGTTCTATACCTTGATTCTTCTCCCACTCAAGGACCCTGAGCCTCCCTCCTTACTGATAGAAAGCATGGCCTCACTTCTCCTGTGAGCCCCCAGGACTTCGACTCCCAACATCCATGCGGATACACACTGTTTAGCCAACAAGTCCACTGTTCGTTAAGATGTGAGTTGTTTCCAACATTCTGCTGTAGCAAAAAAATGATAAAATGAATAGCCTTGCATATGTGCTATTTTATATTTTGCCAAGATATTCTGGGATTGATTCCTAGAAATGGGATTAGTGGTTCAAAGGGTAACTAGATATGTCACCCTGCTAAATACAGCCACATTTTCTTCCGTACGGTTTATGTGGCTGGTCTGTAATGACAATGCCATGTGGTATTTTCGTTTTTCTAATTCCAACTTTTATATTCTTTATTAGCTAATACACACTGGCAGGATATTTCGGCACCAAACTAAAGACAATAAATAGTTCATAATTTACTACATAACTTCAGTGGCTTGATTTATTCTAGTTTCTGACAAAAAAAATTCCACTCCTGGGGTGCCTGGGTGGCTCAGTCGGTTACGATCTTGGCTCAGGTCATGATCTCATGGTTCGTGAGATCGAGCTGCACATTGGGCTCTGTGCTGACCGTGCAGACCCTGCTTGGGATTCTCTCTCCCTCCCTTTCTCTCGGCTCCTCCTCCAGCTCGCTCTCTCTCTTTCTCTCTCGCTCTCGAAATAAATAAACTTTAAAAAAAAATTTCTAATTCCACAACTTTAAAAACTGCAATCTGAATGTGTCGGTGGCTTTTAATAAGACACAAGCAGAGAAAATAAACGTGCATGCGTCCAGTAGCCAGAACTAGCAAAGATTAACATCTTGATATCATTGCTTAAAAGAAGGTTTCTCTTTATTAGAAGAAGCAAGCCTTACAGGTGGAATTTAGGCCCCTGAAGCAACCCCGGGAGGTGCACACACATCACCAGCTCGGCCACCGCTGCAGAGGCTGTGGCTGGAGTGACGGAGATGTAGCTTCCCTCTGCCTCGACTTCCCATTCCTCTGCTACGGCCCCTCTCATGTCTGCTGCAGGAGGCACTCTGCGGCAACCATCCCTGGATCCCTCTTCTGCTACTCAGGGACGCGACCTTCTCCAGGCAAAGGTGCCGAGCGGCATTGCTGGGGTGGCACTGTGAGCTCAAGGAGAGGTGTTGCCTCGCTCTCTGAAACGGTCGCGTCCGTTCATGCTAAAATCTGCAGCCCTTCAAGTTGTTTCTCCAAATCTTGCCAACTCTTCCCATTGTTACAAGCTTTACTTTTGCCAGTCAGATGAGGGGAAACTGCATCTTGTTTTAATTTGCATTGAATGAGATAGCGTTTTAAAACAACAGTAGCTTTCTTTAATGGAAAAACTTACTTTCAATTGGCTTTTTAAAATTAATTTTTATCCCCACAGGAACAATCAGCATAATGCAAAAGAGAAAGCTTTCTATATTTATTCTCATCGCTAAAAACTTAGCATCATTAGAGCTTATCTTAGATATGTGCACATACATAAGGCGTATACTTTATTCATTTTATTTTTTTTTATGTTTTATTTATTTCTAGGAGAGAGAGAGACTTTGTGAGCAGGGGAGGGTCAGAGAGAGAGGGAGTCACAGACTGAAACAGGCTCCAGGCTCTGAGCTGGCAGTCAGCACAGAGCCCGACGCGGGGCTCGAACCCACGAACCGCGAGATCATGACCTGAGCGAAAGTCGGACGCTTAACTGACCAAGCCACCCAGGCGCCCCTCTTTATTCATTTTAGAGAAAATGTAAGCATAAAAACATACAGATCCATTTGGAAATTCCCCTGATTTGTTTTTTAATTGATTGTTCTCCTCACGTTTAACTATTTCTTTGTTTTCTGTTTCATGGCAGAAGCAGATTTCTAAGAACCCTTTCTTAGAAAACATGAACAAAAACTCTCCACATTTTATATCATGAATATTATTCTGTACCCAGAGCCTAGTATTTCATTCTCTTTTTTTTTAATGTTTATTTATTTTTGAGAGACAGAGTATGAATGGGGGAGGGGCAGAGAGAGTGAGACACACACACAGAGTCCGAAGCGGGATCCAGGCTCTGCCAAGCTGTCAGCACAGAGCCAGACGTGGGGCTTGAACTCACCAACCCTGAGATCATGACCGGAGCCGAAGTCAGACACGTAACTGACTGAGCCACCCAGGAGCCCTTAGTATTTAATTCTTTATAGTTTGATTTGTTGTAAGCTCATTTGCCAAAAGGAAATCTTTCTCAGGTCCCTTTTTATCTATTTGTATACCCATGAAAGTTAAATATGTGCACATCTATGTTATTCATCTATATTTTAACAGATGTGGCAGATTTACCTTTTGACCTTCAGGGGAAAAAAGTACATAGGAAAATACCACTTGACTTTTAACACTGAAAAAACTGGAAACTTACCAATTATCAAGTGTGTAAGGAAACCTCTAATATAACTCAGGTAAGTCAGACGAAAGCTAATTTATAAAACTAGGCCCTACTGCAAACAAAGAAAACATGGAATGCCACATTCTGAAGTCTTTTTTCTTATTTTTAGCGTGTGAAGGTAAACGTGAATTGGGTACCCATAGGACAATTTGTATCCAATATGGAAGACATCCCAGTTTATCACTGATACTTTCTACTACAGAAACGATACCACTGAATATTACTGAGTCGTGAACTGTTAAAAAGTCTTCAAAATAATCAGTTTATACCGGCATCTGAGCTCCTAATGGGGCGCCTGGGTGGCTCAGTCAGTTAAGTGTCTGACTTCAGCTCCGGTCATGATCTCACAGTTTGTGGGTTCGAGCCCCGTGTCGGGCTCTGGGTTGACAGCTCAGAGCCTGGAGCTGCTTCAGATTCTGTGTCTCCCTCTCTCTCTCTCTGTCCCTCCCCCTGCCTGCAGTCTGCTTCTCCCTCTCAAAAATAAATAAACATTAAAAAAAAGGAATAAACCTTCCTAACTGGGATTCTAACAGGATGGTCCTTTTTAATAGGTTAAGGTACAGAGAAGTTCTTTAAACCCAAATAAAATAAATAGAAACTCAACAAATCCCCACATATCCATTACATTACAAAAAAAAAAAAAATCCATCCTGTATAATGTAGCCCCTAATTTACAAGATGAAATACATATTTCATTGAAAGAAGGCAATCATGGAAGGGGAGGGAATGGGCAAAATGGTGAAGGGGATTAAGAGGTGCAAACTTCTAATTATCAAATAAAGAAGTCATGGGGAGAAAAAGTGCAACATAGGGAAATTAGTCAATGATACTGTAATCATTCTGTATGATGACAGGCAGTGATTGCACTGAGGGTGCGAGCGGTTCGTAATGTAAGTGTCGAATCCATTGCTATATTATACTCTTGAAGCTAATATGATATTATCTGCCAACCAGACTTCAAAACAACAACAACAGAAATCTAGCAGAACAAAAAGGAAAGCCAGCAAACACAGGGCTGCGGCACGCAGGTCACTCTATTGAATTTACCTCATTAAGACACAGGGTTGTGTGTGATAGAAAGCACATTAAGATGTGTGCCCCAAAAAATCTTTTAAGAAAAGCACATTTCTACATCTTGGTTGGAATCCCCTTATAACCATCAAGCATTAAATAGAGTTATTTTGTTCCCACTATTATCATAATAACTTTCCTTGTAACAATTTCATAGATGGGTTATTTGCTTTCCCATATAGTTGCCATAAAATTTTGCTCTCATTAGCTTTTTTTTTTTAATGAGAGGCCAAGTCATAGAAAGAAAACTCAGAAATTAACTCCACTAAGTAAACTATTACTCAGCACATAAGCTCTGGGGGAAGAAACGTTTGGTTCTTTATCATACTCCTGAGTTGATGACACGGGGCTGGACAGAGCCAAGGGAAGGAAGTTTCCATGTCCACAGTCTGTGGCTCATCATTTCCATGCAGGTGTCTCCAGACAGAGGAGGTGAGGGTCCCTAACTGAAGCAAGTCTCCTGGAGGATTGACAGAGCCACCCCCTGAAGCAGGCTGTCCGTACTGCTCAGGGGGCTCCTCTAAGAACGAGCTTCTCTCTCATTCACCCCAACACTGACTCACATCCACCCAATCTATCATTTTACTAATCCAACGTGTCCTCTTTAATTAGTGCCCAGAGGACGTGACTGTGATGGATGCCAGTGAGCTAAGGAAAGGACGGGGCCCATGGTAAGCAGCAAGGTCAGGGCGAGCCTGTTACTGGGCAGGAAAATAAATGGTATCATCAAGCCCCCAAAGGTCAGGCCTTCCAACTCCTTCCCTCCACCCCCGCCCTGGGATAACAAGAGTCAAGCCATCCTCTCACCTGTTAAGCAATCACTGGGAAATTTTAGAGGAGAGATTTTTAAAGACACTGAAATGAGCTTTCTCTCCCCACCCCCCCAACAGCCGTTACACCCTTTGCTGGTAGTGGCCCCTGGATTTCCCTGAGGGGCCCACCCCTTGCCCATTCAGTCCATATGGTTTCACAGAGGCTGTCCATTTCCAGGCCAATTAGAGAATTTCCTGGAGTTTTGTTTTTAACTAGTAAGAAAGGGAAATTCTCTTCTTTTCACAAGTTGGCCTAGGAGGGTCCCCAAAGGAGGAAGAGCTGGTCTAAAGAACAGATGGACACAGAGAATCAGACCACAAGATGGAGAAAGAGCAAATATTGGTGTGATGAGATCCTCAGCATCAGGAGGCTTGAAGCCAAACTCCCCCCACCCTAACCCAGCTTGTGGGTCACTAAATACCTTTTACGGTGAAGCCAGTGTGGTTGGTTGATTTTCTCAATGGCAACTAAAGCCATAGCAACTTAAAGAATCTGGCTGGTAAGAAGACACACCTTCCAAAGGGCAGGCACCTTGCCTGTAAGTGTTCTGACACCAGCCATCTACACAGCCCAGAAGCACATGGAATGTTCCAGCTGTCTACATAGCCCAGAAGCACATGGAACATTTCCAAGCTGGAAGGAAATGGAGAAATTGAATAATCAAGCCCCGGATCCCAGAGATGAGGAAACGGAGTTGAGAAAGGCCACTGAGGTTCACGAGCTCATCAGCAATGGGACTGAGACCTGGATTTGGGGACCCCAATTCTTACTACATCCAGGAAACCAGGTTAGGAACGGGCACGTTGCAGGAGACAACTTTCTACAGGGTGTGCATGTCCACACAGGGATGCATGCGCTGCGAACATTCCTTTTCCTTCTGAAACTGCTGAGCCCGTTTGTCAAAGGGGTACAGGGATTAGTGGGGGAGGGGAAGAGAAGGGCAAAAAGATGAAAAGGGACTTGGGCCTGACCTTGTACCTGGGTCAGACACGCGTCATGGCGTTTTCTTAGGAATCGGGGCATTAAGATCCTGGGGTAACTCCCCACCATCATCAGCTCCTGAGCTCCGGACGGCGGGTCCTTCTCACCGAGCCCAAGCACTAGTGCTGGCTGGTGGCAGTCAAGGGTCCCGGGCTTCCCGGCCTCATGAAAGATACAACAAAGTGGAGGGAAAGGGAAGTCTTTCATTCACTAATTCAAGTTATATCTAAGCCTTCAATGTGCTAGGTGTCTGGTGCCGGAAAAGACTGTCTTCATTTTAAATTATATTCTGGTAGTATAGACAGGCATGCATGCACATGCGAATACATATCACATACAAATGTTTGTATCTTATGTATAATTAATAGAAGCAACAGTCAATCACGCATAAATAATATATTTCTAGATGGCACGAAATGCGCTCCAGAGAAAATGCAGTGGGATGAGAAAGGGCAGTGATGGTGGTTATCGGAGGGGACAGCATCTGAGGGACGGTGGCCAGAGAGGGTCATCTGGAGCTGAGACATACGTGAGAAGGAGCCAGTGGCGTTAAGATCTGACAGAAGGTCTTTCCTCCCTGCATCCCTCCCCCCTACTCTCTCCTTCCCTCTTGAATCTACAGCCAGATGTGCGTTGGTCCTGAAAATACTGAGCACCTCTCACCTGGGCCCACGGAGGTGAGCCCAGCCCTGGTAAAGACCTTCCAGCACATCAGTACTGGCCCGGCGGGGTGGGTGGCAGGAGTGGGGGGTGCATATGCAGAGGCAGTAAAAGGGAACGGACAGGCTGGGAGCCTTTAGGAGAGTCTCCCGAGAGGGTGTGGGGACAGCCTGGGCTGTGATCTGCTCTGGGGACACCTGCACAAATGTGCTTCTGCCCCGAGCCCCATCCCCGGGGGCTCAGGCCACACGGCAGCGCGAGACGAGCTGTGCCTCCTAGAGTGCACACACACACCCGCGCATCCAACACACACACTACATGCCAGCCCTGGGCTGGACCCCGGGGTCCCAGCTGGGAACAAAGGAGACGCGGTCCCGTCCTTTGGGATTTTTAGCGTGTGTGGGGTCGGGTAGGGTCTTTACATTCTTCGTGTCATCTGCTGTCACAACACGTAGAAGTTAATTCAAAAACGGTTTTCTCAAAGCCCAGCACATGCGTATTTGCCCAGATACACAGCACACCCGGCTCCCTTTTCCACTACAAACTTGCTGATGGTTAACGGATTGATATCCGCTTTCTCCATCGGACGGCAGCTCTGTGAAGGAAGGGAGATAACGTGTCCCGTTTGCCCATCAGGGCACCGGCCCCTGACTCTGCCTGCACACAGTAGGCATCTGATGAGCCTTAACTCATTGAAGGAGTCTCTTCTCCCCCAGTAGACCACAAGCCCCGCATTGCACCCATGACCTTTAGTAGTTATGCAAGAAATGTTCGCAGGGTGGAGGGAGGGAATCCTGTGGAAGGTTCCAGGTCGACTGATGTCACTGAAAGAAAAGCTGCTCGAGCCGGGGGTGTCTGGTCTCCCTCCTTCCCCGAGTACAGCCACGAATATTCCCTGTCAAGCTGCCCAGAGAAACAGTGAGTGCAACTTCCTACCTTCCAAGGGTTACCCTCGGGGTCTGCAAACCGTGACTACGGAAGATGTAACTGGAAGGTCACACGCCGCTCCTCCTCTTCACCTGGAAGGGAGTCCTTTTATACCAAGTAAAGGGACCTCATCAGCAGCACCCACACATGTGTGTGTCCCCAGGGTCAGTGAGCACATGCCACCAGGGCTCATCCGCCTGAGAAAGACGAGTTCTCCTGCCAGGATTTTACTTAGGTGCATTTTATTTATTTTTAATATAATTTATTGTCAAGTTGGTTTCCATTCAGCACCCAGTGCTCATCCCAGCAAGTGGCCCCCTCCAGGCCCATCACCCATTTCCCCTCTCCCCCACCCCTACGCACCCTTGGTTTGTTCTCAATATTTGAGGGTCTCTTATGGTTTGCCTCCCTCCCTCTCTGTAACTATTTTTCCCCTTTCCCTCCCCCATGGTCCTCTGTTAAGTTTCTCCTGTTCCACTTATGAGTGAAAACATACGGTATCTGTCCTTCTCTGCCTGACTTATTTCACTCAGCATAACAACCTCGAGTTCTGGCTACACAAGGCCAGATGTCATTCTTTCTCATTGCCATGTAGTATTCCATTGTATAGATAAACCACATCTTCTTGATCCATTCGCCAGTTGATGGACACTTAGGCTCTTTCCATGATTTGGCTGTTGTTAAAAGTGCTGCTATGGACATTGGAGTATATGTGCCTCCCCCACAACGCATCAGCACTCCTGTATCCCTTGGGTAAATTCCTAGCAGTGCTATTGCTGGATCATAGGGGAGTTTTATTGTTAATTTTTTGAGGAACCTCCACACTGCTTTCCAGAGTGGCTGCACCAGTTTACATCCACTTAGGTGCATTTAACATGCACCGTTTCCCTTCTAATTTCAGAGTCTAATTATCCCATGAAGATGGAGGCAGATGCCTACCATTCTCTTAGAGGAGCAGAGTCTCAGGCAGAATTCCTCAGGAAATAGACAAAAGTTAGCAAAATTCAGAAGAGTGCATTAAATCATGATTCCTAAAATAATGATAAAAACAGATCACACTGTGTGTGTGTGTGTGTGTGTGTGTGTGTGTGTGTGTGTGTCTGTGTGTGTGTGTGAATTTCCCCCAGCGCTTGGTGGGATAAGACCCATTTAAAGCAATGAAGAAATCAGTTATGAATGGAATTCTGAGTGATGGGGAGAATCACTATCAATGAAGAAAGGAATCACATTCATTTCACGTATCCATGTGTTGGGGTGCTGTGCCAGATGTTTCCTCACCTTACTCACCCCCAACTTTCGGGGGTAGAATTAAATTTCTACTTGAAGCCACTTAGTTCAGCTACATAGCCTTTCTCTCCACAAACACCCCCACTTCAGCAGGTAGGCATTTGATGCCTCCCACCTTCGTCCCTTTGACCCAGGAAACCCTGCTTCTAGGAATTCAGCCTAAAGAAAGAATCAAAGATGTACACAAAAAGCTATGCAGACTCAAGTCCATCACAGAGTTATTTATTATAGCGAAAAACAAAGAGCAAACGAAAGCATCAAGCCAGACTATGTCTCCAGTGAAAGATGATGGCCAATAAATAAACAAGTAAATTTTGGCTAATTCATGTTGTAGGGCGTCATGAAATCATCACAGACTGTGGTTTCAAGGATGTGGAGAGACGCAGGGCTGCTTGTGATAGACTAATTCAATAAGGAATGGACTGAGTAATCCCAATACAGTTAAAAAAAAAAAAGTTACATAGAAAACAGGCTGGAAGGAAATACAAAAACAGTAGCTCTGAGAGGTATCTCCGGGTGGGGTGGGGAGCCTATGAAGGGTTTTTATTTCCTTTTCAGTATTTTTCCACATTTTCTGAATTTTCAAAAATGAATATAATTGTCTTTGTGATCAGGAAAAAAAAAGTCTAAAAGAACAATACAGAAAGACATTAAATCAGGAAGCCAATAAATAAACATTGAGAGAACCTGACACTCTATAAGTCCGGGAAGCCAAAGAAAGAGGAATCTGGGGTGTTGTGCTCGCCCATGTCTCGGTCTCTTTTTCCCTTTGATCCAGACCCCGTCTTTCCAGAGGCAAGCTCCCCACAGAGAACCAGACACAGCAGCCCCTGCCCCCTGCCCGTCAGAGGACAACCAAACCGCCAGAGACCCCAGGGGGTTCGTCCCCAGGGAAGGTGTCACAGCCTCCCTGAGAGCTAGAAAGAATAGCCATCCATCATCCGCTTGGGTTTCCTACGTGACCCGATTTTCACAGGAGGAACTGGGATGCCACGAAGTTTAATTGACTTTAAACAGACTAACTGAAGAGTAATTAATAAGACAGGACGATGGCATCATTACTGCATAACTTACTTGTACGTAACGAGGCATTAGAAACCACCGGGTCACAGGTCATCGCTCCAGGGCTGTGAGTCACCCCCAATGAAAGAACTACATACTATATACATACGTACACATATCTACAGATATCTACGTGTGTGCGTGCATCTGTCTGTCTGTCCGTCCATCCATCCATCAAAAGAAATACAAAGAGAGACAGAAACGGAGGGAAGAGGAGAAGGAGAGAGAAGAGAGGTAACAATAGTACCATCATGTGTCCCTTCCCCGATGGTCCCTTTCTGGCGCATTTTTGTAACCTAGAAGTCAAGGGCTTGATTTCCAAAGACACTTTTATGACGCTTTTGCCATGACGGATGCATCTGTCCCTCTTCTCTGGATAGCTCGTCGCATTTGCAAGTCCCTCACCAAGGCTGCACTGTATTTCTCCAAGATGCAAGCTAAGAGTCCACTACTGCGAGCCAGTGCGCCGTGCGAGCTCACTCTAGAAACAAAACTTCGGTCCCCGTGGCAGCTGCCTTAGCTCCCGCGGGCGGGCGGGCTCGTCACTGAGGCCACTCATATTTTCCATTTCCTTCTGTCATTTGACTTCTCACTTCTATTCTCATCTCTGCCTTCTGCACGGCTAGCTCAGGAAGGAGGCTGTTTGGCATGCATCGCGTTTTTAAAAAATATGAATCGAAAGCAAACATTTTTAGAGTCAAGAAATCTCGTATGACAATGTAGACGATCAAGTTCTCTTAAAAGCCCAAGCCTGGCAGCCTTGAGCTCGGGTTCCCACACGGTCACATCAGTCTGGGGGCATCCTCTGCAGGCAGGGCAGGGGTGCTGAGGGGCTGCGGTCCCCACTGCTCCCAGGGTCTCCCCGCCCCGCCCCCCGCACTGGGGCCAGCCACAGCATCCCCCCCGCGCCTGGGGCGGCCCGCCTGGGGAAGTCTTGGGGCCTGACTCCCACGATGTGCGAAGGCTTCCTACACTCCCTGAGCTCGGTCCTACTCACCCTCCGAGGCCGGCACTGCGGGAGGTCAAACCTCTCCCGAGGCTGCTCGGCTGTGAGCGGCTAACCCGGGCTGGTCTGAACCGAGACCTGCGCTATCAACCCACCTGCTATGCTCCACTCTCCCGCTGCACACACCACAGGCTCAAACCCATGTGCACAGGACCAAGGACCCCCCTGCACCCTGTCCCCCAGGCCAGCGCTGGAGCCAAGAAGGTTCCGCGAGCCCAGGTGGCACTGCGGCCGGCCTGTTGAGTCCTTTTTTTTTTTTTTTGCATTCTAATGGATAATATACAGGACAGAAGAGACTAGAATTCTAGAAAGTTAATTCCAGCACAGTACATCTCTTCCAAGAGGTTTTTTTTTTTTTTTTTAAAGAAACAAGGGAAGTGAAAGGGAAATGAGATAAAGGAAATTCACACTGCCAGACAGCAGTTTTGTGCTGGCGTTTCTCTATGTATCATGTATGCCCCTTCCCTCCTTAGCGGAGCCATGGGCTGGCATTACGGTGTGGAAACTGAGGTTCAGAGAGGTGAAGTGACTGGCCCCAACCACACAGTATGGGGCTGATACTCAAACTGAAGTCTTTCTAGCGCCAGTAGGCTTTGGGGCCGCGTCCAGAGATACGTCAGAGTCACCTTCATGAATATTCTCATTGCGGTCGGCCAGCCCAGAAAAGACCTAAGACAGGAAGGTGGAGGGTGGGGTTTGGAGCGAGAGACGCGAGTCAGCTGGAGGCCAGAAACGTGCCTGCTCGCGCCCTGGAGTTCCACGTGGTCAGGAGCATCTTCTCCTGACCGACCAGAGCACTGCTCTGAGGGCATCTCAGCCAAAAGGAAAGAAAAGACATACATGCAAAACCCTTCTTCTGGGTGCTTCTTTCCCCAGAAGCTGGAGGCAACAAAATTGGGGGGGGGCATGAGGGAACCCCCCCCTCGTTCCACAGCATGTCTGCTTCCTTAAACATCTGTCCCTGCAGCTGACCCTCCTATCACCCTCCTTCCACTGTCCGTGCATCCATCCAACCATCCATCCATCTGCCCATCATCCACTCATCCATGCATCCATCCACCCATCACCCATCCATCCACCCATCATCCACTCATCCATCCATCCACCCAACATCCACCCATCATCCACCCATCCACCCATCATCCACTCATCATCCATCCATCTATCTATCCCTTCATTCATCCATTCAGCTATTACTGAGACCAACTGTGTGTGCAACATTGCAAAGGCACTAGGCTGGGCACTGTCCCCATCCTCACCAGTCTATAGGTCGGCCTATTATAATAGACTTTTGACTACCAAGTACTCAACTAACAGTTAAAGCACAGCTTTGGTGAGTGCTGCAAAGGCACTTTCCAAATGCTAATAGGGCTCATACCAGAGGACCCCACCCCAACCAGGTGTCAAGGAACCCAGGCAACATCTAATGTCAACCTTGGGGTCTGAGGCAAGATGGCCGGGACTCAGTGGGTATACAGTCTCACTTCCCTGGGCCCCAGTTTCCTCACATTCCAAAGAAGGATAATGATACCGGAAGTCTCTGAGGGCTGTCAGAAGACTTCAGCAAGGTAAGTGTGGTGCCTGGCAGGTAAGAGCAGTTAAGATGTTAGCTGCCATCACAGACCCATCACTGACCCTACCTTCCAGCAACTTCTGCACAAGAAGAAAATGCATCCAAACCAACCGCAGTAAGGAGGATAGCTCTGCCAAAGAATGAGTCAGCGTGATCTAGGCACTGGGATAGACAGATCTGCCAAAAGAATGACTTTTTTCCCTGCTGTTTGATGTTTTCTTTCTTTCTTTCTTTTTTTTCCTATTGTGGCCTGACAGTTGGTTTTAAGGCTCATTTCCAATCTCTTCAAGTGGAGCACAATGGTTGGGATGACGACAGGGACAGTCAGGTGTCCATGATGTGGCTGTCACCTTTAAGAAGATGTCCTTCCCAGCAGAGATGTATACGTTATAGACCCACATTTCCACAGAGACTTTAATCCTTAGACTTTTCACCAGTGGTAAACTTGGAACAAGGGGAAGTGAAGGTGTCACGGCTAACTCCATAACCCCAGGAAGGCACCGCTGGATTGGAAATGAGCATCACTCTAGGAGGTGCCTGCAGGCCAGGCCGCTGGTCCACACTGAGAAGGCGCTAGCCTGCAGCGCGAAGTCCAGAGCCATCCCTGGACACGGCCAGTCAGGTCCTGCAGGACAATACTGGGACCCAGAGACAGCAGTTCTGGAAGGCCCAGGTCCCTCCTCCGACACGCAACAGGTTTCTCATCATTAGATCCCACACGCAAAAACATATCCACCAGCCTGCAAAGGTGTGACAGCCCAGGGGGACAGTGACAGCTACCAAGGAGGCTGGGAGAGTGGGCTGCTTTGGAAGCACGGTGATATTCTTTTCTAAAACTGATCTAAAATGCTACCGGCCACCATGGACTGGCTACTGGCCGCTATGGATCAGGATCTGTACTTGTAAGGCGAAGGCCATCAAGAGCTCCCTAAGTGTCCTTGGACGGGCAAAGTTTTCATTGTTAATTATGTTACAGAATGTGGAAATCCACAATGCAACATATTAACAAAATAAATACTAGCTAATTCCCAGGTAGCTACAATGTTCTACACGCTTCCTATTCGTCATCTTCACGAGCACAGATCCTTGTGCTACTAATCATTGCTGATAACAGACAACAGCCAGCACTGATGACGGATGGGGTCCAGGGAACAGTGCGAAGGCCCTTCCTCACTTCTCCTTAAGACAAAACCATCCTTAAAACAACCCCACAAGGTAAATATCCTGGTAGCCCTTTTGGGAGCTGGGAAACTAAGGCTCTGAGAGAGACTGCCTCACTTTGTCCCTCGGAGAGCCAGTAAGTGAGCCCTGCACCCCCCCACGGGTCTGCCCTGACCCATCTCCCCCACCTGCCCCCTCCCTACAGCGCCTCCCACTGGGGGCTGGAGGGGTGTGAGCCCTGGTGGCAATCTGTTTACATGCAGACTGTCACTCAGTCCCCAAGGACTTGAGGGAGTTCTCTCAGTCTCCTCACCCATAAAATGGGGACGATGGCGTCTGGCTCAGCAGGAATGGGGGAGCTAAAACTTGCCAAAAGCACAGTAAAGCCCTCATTAAATACGAGCTAATAGGGCTCCTGGGTGACTCGGTCAGTTGAGAGTGTCTGATTCTTGACCTCAGCTCAGGTCTTGATCTCAGGGTTGTGAGTTCAAGCCCTGTGTTGGGCTCCATGCTGGGCATGAAGCCTCTTCAAAAAAAAAAAAAATGAGCTGCTATTAACGTCTGCTATCTGCACACCCAACCCACGCCCCCAACAAACTACCCGAAGACACAGTAACTGGTTCGTAACCACTGACCCAACCCAGAAATTACAAGGACCAAGAGAAATGAGCAGCAATATTTCCAAGCACCGATTTCTGGGGATACATCTTATTCAAAGTCAAAGCAATGCAAATGCAAGATGGGTAATTTCTCACTGTCGGAGGTCAGGAAGGTGGGCATGACTGAGTGCTAACTAGTAGGGGGGGAGCAGAAGCTTCTAACACCTTTTACAGCAACAAAAGTTGATAACAATCCCCTAGGCAGGTGCGTGGCAACTCTGTATAAACACGCAAAACAAAACTACGAAGACACTTTAGAGCAGAGACTGTTACAAAGTCCCGGACTGTGACCGGCCCGAGCAGGAACCAACCCCCAGCCCCTGGGGCTTCACGTGTGCACCTGACCCGTGGGCAAAGTGGGGGCACGATGTTTTCAACCCCTTCCTCAGCACACAAACAAACGACTATGTTTGTCCGGGCTGGTCCTCGGCCACGCCGAGCGCGCCCTATCTCACCAATTACGTGGCTTTCTCTCTAAAGCACAGGATTAGTCAGATAGCTTCATTCTTTCCTTCACACTTTTCTACCTTTAGCAAATCCATCACGGAAAGTTTTGTTTCTGTAACTAAGAATGTTTTTAAATGGCCCGAAACATCCGAAACATAAGGAAGAACAGTTAGCCAAAGCCAGCGGCCTCCACCCGGGACTCCAGGAGGGGCCGCAGGGACACCATCTGTCTGACACCCTGACACAGGAGACGAACACACCACCAAAGGGGTCTCTTGCACTTTCAATGTTAATTAACTAAAACAAATAGAATGTAGTAAAGACATCTCTGCGTAACGGCTCCGTTATGCCACAGTCGTGGGCAAACAGCCACAGGAAGTGCATAAACAAGTGTGTGTAGCTGTGTTCTAATAAAACTTTATTTGCAAACACAAGAGGCGGGCTCACGGCAGGGCACAGTTTGCTGATCTTTGCTCCAGTGAGTATTACCATCACCACTATCAGCCGACGCCTTTCACCTACCATCCTGTGCGGGGCACCACCTTCCGTGCCACCTGCATTTTCTCAGTTACCCGCCACGGGAGCCCACCCAGCATGATGCCACCAGCACCCCCATCGCCAAAGGCAGAACCTGAGTCAGAGATGTGACGTAGCCAACCCACCTGCAGGGAGGGGCTGGGATCCACACCCAGGCCACCCTGACCCCAGAGGCTGCAGCACTCATAACTGAGTACGTGGACTTGGACTTTGTAACTTGTACAAAACACAAGCCCTCAGGAGGGTAACAGTGAGCCTCCCGATTGCATTTCTCACTCTAGGGCATTAAAACATCATTCTGTGTGGTCGCCCTTCCAAAGGCTTCATAAGGTCTGAATCTCTTGTCTGTATTTCACAGGCACTAAAATGAAGGCCAAAAGCTTTGAACTGAATAGCTATGCAATAATAATAATGCTGATGGTTAAGCCTAGTAAAGAAGAGATAGAGAATTGAGACATTCCCCGATAACTTTCTGGAGTTGGGTGATTGTAGAGAAAAAATTGTTTGGAAAATCCAAAGTAATAATTAAAGTCAGGAACCTACCGGCTCATCTGTTGACAAAGTCTTTGGTTTTATAAGAACCTCCCATCTCCGCGTTCTAAATGATTCATCGCGTTACCCACTAACCGCGAACTCTTACACCGTTTGAAGAGCCAGAGCAGAAAGCCGCAGGAGGTAATAACCGGTGAGCACGGGTGTCTCATTATTAAAGTCAAATATGTCATCAGCAGCTCCTGGGCACACCCTTTGCAGTGCCTTACAGAGCTCTCCAGGACCCGCAGACCCAGACAATCTAAGACTGTCCAAGCAAAAGCCGACCCTCAGGAAAAAGGCCTGAACCCCTAGCACCTGCTAAGTCATTGGGAGACAGAAGGTCCTTCCGCCAGCAGAGGCCACTGACAGATGTCTCCCGTCACACCCCCGTCAACCCTCACAGTCGCCCAGACACTCCCGTGTGAGAAACCTCAGGAACCCGCAGGTGGGCAGGCACCCCGAAGACCGACGGGGGAGACGGGGCGTCCTCTGCTGGGCCCGCAGAAGTGCTCGGAGGGACGAGAGCTCAGTGTCAGGGGACAGGCCGGGCACTAGGGCTCTGGCCCTGCCACTCACACCGGCCCTGGGATCGGAGCAAGGGCCCTTCCCTCCTCTCAGCCGCGAGCGGAAGCAGCTGAAGCATTAAAGGGAGGAAGCGTTTGGCTGGGAAGGCGGGGGCGCACTGGCCCCCCCACAGATGCATCCGGGCTGGAGAGGTGCCATCAGGAAAGGAGCCCTCACCTCCTGGGTCCACTCTCCGGAAGCCCCACCTGGGCACGTGGGGGGACATGAGTCAGCACTCTGGGCTCACCTCCCGTGAGCGAAGTGACCTCTTCGTGAGGAGAAAACACCTCTCTTCAAATGAAGTCCTGGAACAGACTCTCAGTGGCCAAGCCTGTCACGTGTCCACGCAAGGCCCGCTCGCCCGCCGTGGGCAGACAGGCACCGTGGCGGGTAGCGGCCACTCGCACAAGGATGGAGACGGGTCGCCTCCCTCACCGCGGGGGCACTCCCGGCACCCCTCCAGCTTCGGCGCTGGGTCCCTGCACAACCTGGCCTGTGGCCTCAGGAAGCCAGGCTGGTGATGCCCATGGGCCACCGTGGCCTACGAGGGGCACACAGATGACAGAGCGCCAGCCGAAGTCCCAGAGCCCGGGCAGCACCGGGACGGTGACCTCAGCAGAGGGCCGTGCAGAAGGAAGGGCCCTCTGGCTCCCGGTCTCACCCAGCCCAGGCTTTCCTCCCCACGGGTGCCGCACGGGAACCTTCTGGAAGCACCCCCCACACCGAGGACCACGGTGTCTTACGCCTCCCCCGCGCCCCCCGCGGCCTGCCCTCCATGCCAGCCTGTGGGGACGTTTCCGAGACCCAGGCAGGACGACGCAGCAGGGCGCCCCTGGGGCTGGCTGCGTGGGCTTTAAAACGCGGCCCTCCGCTGGCGGGGACAGGCTCCGCTCCCCAGACGGCGACTTCCATTTCTTTTCTGAAACCCTGGTGGTGATCGCTGGGTGACCGATCCTTCTTCATTGTCGTCTTTTTGTTTTAAAACATCCCGATTCGGCCAAAAGTATAAACCCAGCAACCCGTGCCCACCCTCCCTCCCGGCTGGGCCGCGTTTCACAGGCGACGAAGGTTCACCCCGCGACACGGTGCTCCGCCCCCCCGGCCCCGCCAGGGCTCCAAGAACTTGGGCTCGCGGAGCGAACCCGCGCCCCGGGGCTGCGGCCCATGCGCCTCCACGGGCCCGGGGCTTGCTGGGAGCCTGTGGGAAATGCAGAGTCTCAGGCCGCACCCCAGGCCCGGTGAGTCAGAACCCACTTTGTAACAGGATCTCCGGGATGTCCCTGAGCACAAGGAAGTCTGGGAGGCACCGGACCAGACTGTACCCAGGACCGCATCTCGCTAATGACGCCACTAGGGGACGCCCCGAGCACGGGCGCCCGCCCGGGGTTCTCGGTTCAGAGAAGTGATTCTCCCCCGGGGCCGGGGCTCCACTACTCCGCTGGCCCCAGAAGCCCACACCTTGACTTCCGTTCAAGGGTGACAGACTCAAAGCCTGCACCCTGGCGGTCACTTCACTTCACCTCCAGAATTCACGAGCCTGCTGCCAAAAGCCTCCACGCAGCCCGGCCTCCACCCCTCCCCCGCCTGCCTACACGCACAACCTTGCCTTCGAATCCCCCCAACACCAAGGAGCTTCCGTGACCGGCTTATCAAGCCCCTGCCTCGGGGTCCACACCTCCCACGCTGTCCTCTCCCTCCCCGGCACCGCAAGCTCCCTGAACGCGTGCCGGGACCGCATCCCACGCTCCAGCCTCTGGAACCTTCCACAGCATGTCTGGGGGCAGGGGCTGCATACACGTGAAACCTCCCCAATTTCACTGTCGGCTGCCGCTCTCGAGGATTCTGCCTTGATGAAACCTCCTGGCCTATAATTCACATACTCTTCACATGTTCTGAAGAATAAAAGGAAAATTTGGCATCTGCTTTAATGGAAACATGGTGTTTTTCCAATAAAAAATTAAGCAAACACACACCCTCTCTACAAAATAGTTCAGCATCCCCTAAAATCACGTATGGGCTGCCGGGCCAGTACCCTAATGGGCAAATGGGCGGCCACCGGAACATTCTCCCACGGAACACGCACACAGAGTGCTCCCGAGGGGTCTTAAATTCTGCACGGCATCTCCCCTCTCCAGAGCCACACCCACGGGTGTGATCACCGCTGTCCTCAGGAGCCCGGACGCTTCCTCTTGGTGACTTCCCATCAGTCACGAGTGGGAAGAGGAGCCCACAGCGGCTGTCTGCGGGAGTGGGATGCTCAGTGGGGTCACCCGCTGGGATTACTTAGAGGACAGTTATGGGGTGGAGAGGGGTTTTTTTCTTTTTCTTTTTTGAGGAGCTCCCCACAAGAACTAATCTCCCATTCCAGAGAAAAAGAGCCTGTGTTCATTCTCCTCTGCGTCCTGACAGGGGCCAGAAGCCGCAGGCGCGGGTGCGTCTCCAGAGCTCTCGGCAGCGGCCTGAAGGCTCGGGGTCTGTTTGGGGCCCACGAGTGGCCCATGGCGCGTGGGGCCTCTCTTGGCAAAAAGCACAGAGGCAGGACGTGAGCTCAGGAAGTAAACACGCACCACGTCGCTCTGGCTGAATGATGAAGCGTGTTTACGTGAACGGGGACGTGGCCGGCCGGGAGGGTGACAGTCGAGTCCTCAGGATTAATGATAAAGCATAAAAGCATGACCTGCAGTCATGGAATCCGGATCCCAGGCTCTCTGCTCGTTTCCTGAAGGATGGTTTACATCTGCTTCTGAGCCGCTAACTCCAGGGAAGTGTCATTTGCATTGTGGTGTGACATTAACCATCACCAAGGACCACAATACCTAATCCTTCCAGGCTTTTCTGAGCCAGACACACGATTGCAAGTGCTTAGAAGTAAGTCATTCCCTTGGGCTGGTGTTAGCGCTACTCTCACTTTACAGATGAGAAAACAGAGGCACGGAACGATGGACCAACGTACCCTGGCCGCTCACCCGGCCAGGAAGCAAGTGGTGAAGCTGGATCCGAACCCAGGCGGTGGCCCCCAGAATCTCACCACCACATCCCCACACCTGTCACGGCCGTGCCGGAGCGTGTATACAGTAACAGCACCGACGGTTTGCTCAGCGCTTCCCAAGTGCGGAGCACAGAGTGCTTTTCCAAACGTTGTCTTGTGACATTGTCACAAGCCTGTGAAGGTAGAACCATGACCATAGGTAGGAACTGCAAGGCCAGAGAGGTTAAGTAACTAATCCCAGGGAACACAGCCACCCGGGAACACACTAGTCGCTGTCCAGGTGCTGGCCGATGAGGGCGAACCACGCAGATGGGATCTCTTCCTTCCTGGAGCTCACGATCAAGAGGGAGAGGGAGATGGGGAAGCAAATAACCCCTAAACGCATGTGAGAGTTACAGATGCAAAAAATACAATGCAAGAAAAAGAACAGAATTTGGGACAAAACACTCAAGCTTTGAGAGAGAGAGAACAGAAGAAAGGTGCCCAGCAGTTTTCCTGGGTGCCTGCCCTTGGAGGCTCACCCCTCTATCCACCGAGTGGCCACCACATCCCCCCTCTGCCTGCCTCCTGCAGCTTCGCGGTTTCCTGAGGACCACTCTGCCCCATCTCAGTGCATGGGCTTCAACGCACCTGACCTTCCTCGGGGGCCAGAAGGCAGGCACGTATCCGAGCGGCCAGCAGCTCTCCGCCACCCTCACTCCCATCAGCGACCGGTCAGGACTGCACACGTGACCCGGGCAGGCTGCATCAGCACCAGCCCCAAGCGCTTCACTCACCTCGCTGGGGGATCCCCTTTCTGCAGACACTGCTGAGCATAAGCAGTGAGTCGGGAACTGCCAAGAGCCATCCTATGGAGACAGCCTTCCAGAAAAAAAGGGAAGCAGAGGGAAGCAGAGTGAGGGAGAGGAAGGTTCCCAATGCCAAGGTTGGCTCCCACTGTGCTTGAACTCCGGGAACACGACGCCAGGCTTACTCCCCACTTGAACCAACAAATCCCCTCCCAGGGTACGCCAGCTGGGAACTGGATTGGATGTCACTCGCAGCGGAAGCCTGCCTGGTCAGGCTTTGGGCGGGAGTGCAGTGGAGACACGGGTGGTTGCGAGGTTCGTGGGTCGCTTCTGCCAGAGTGAGGCTCCCCCACGCACGTCTGCCCCAGAGGAGGTAGGAGGAAGGAGGCCTGGTCTCAACGGAGGGGGGTCCTAGCAGAGAGGGAGGAGGTGATGGTGTGGACGGAGAAGGGCTGCTTCCTCCCTCACGGGAAGGGAGTGAGAGCCACTCTTGTGGGTCGAACTGCCCCCTTTAAATTCTCTGGAATCCATACACCGAAGTACCACCCTCACCCAGATCCGCAGTCCCTGGCCTTATCTGGAGACGGGCCTTGGCAGAGGTGATCCAGCCGGAATGAGGTCATCCTAACCTCACTTAATGGGGGGGCCCTGACCGCCCGCCTCCGACACAGACACAGATGTGCACAGAGGGAGGGCAGCGTCCAGAGATGCAGGGGGAAGATGCCGTCCGCGGGCCAGAGAAAGAGGCCGGGCCGGGGCGCTCCCTTGAGGCGCTTAGAAGGAACCGACCCTCCATACACCTTGATCTCGGACTCCCGGTCTCCAGAACCACGAGAGATTAAGTGTCTGTTCGCGGGCTGCGGGGGCGCAGTGCTCCATTACAGCTGCCTGGACACGGCCAGGGCCCCAGGAGGGAGCGACACAGAGGAAGACCGAGCTCCTCCCGCAGCCTGTGCGGAAGGGCGCAGGGCTCCTGAGCGCCGGTGGGCACCGGGGGAGCAGGGGCCTGGCGGGAAGGGGAGGTCACACACCCCCTGCTGCCGGCCACCAACATCAGCCATGAATGCCAAGGCCGCCGCAGGAGCCAAACGCTTTCAGTCTAGAGACGCACCTGCTGGTGGTAAAGCTGCAAACGCACCAACCCTTCATACAACTCACACCAAAAATGGGCAAGCAAAGCCGGGGGATGCCGGCTCCAGCCTCAGGTCTGGTGACAGTGTCGCACCAAGGCCGGTCCCCTGGTGTCCAGCGGGGTCCTCTGGGAGCCAGGGAGTTACTGCTTTTTGGTAACTTCCAAGGGAGATTAAAATTACGTCAAAACAAAAAGTTTAGAAAATGTAAAAAGAAATTGAACAAGCGCCTTTCCATCAGCAGCGGCTGCCGCGTCCCTTTATCTTATTAACATGCCCACGGGTCCTCCTCGAAGCCAGCCTCCTCTTGGCCCATCTGAAACTGAGCTGTGGGGAACCTTCCAGAACACTCCTTCCCCCACAGGAGGGTCCGGAGGCCCACGGGCAGCCAGGAGAAAATGAACCAATCCTCTGGCCACTTTGCATTTCTTTGTGTTTTTGTTCATTCGGTCACACAGAGCCCCCGGAGGGAACAGGACCCGCTTTCTCCCTGGGACCGAGAGAAGCCTGCTCCGCTCAGAGCCGCGGCCCAGAGCAAAGGGCTCATTCAGGCGCAGGCACGCAGAAGCCCGCTGCGGAGACCGGGCGCAGCGCTGGCTCCCTGTGAAACGCCTAATTTTAGTTTCGAGCCATCATTTGCACTTGCACAGTGTCCCCGGCCTGCCTCAATGGAGGGCCTTGTCCACGCGGAGCACAAAGCCGCCTTTGCCCGGGGAGCCAAGAAGAGAAAAGCTGCAGCTGAGGTGGGGGGTGCCTGCCCCCCCTCCCCCCCAGTGACTGGCCCCATTCTTCCCCAGCACAGCGAGGGCCCTGCCAGGGGACGCACGGCTCTGAACTCCCAAGTGCCTCTCTCCTGGCAAGTGGAGAGTGTAAATAAATCTTGGGGCGAGGAAATGGGAGAGGAGCACAGTGCCCAGATGACAGGGCGCTCGAGTGGTCCCAGGAGTTGGAAACTTCTACGCAGAATCCTTAAGAAGTAGGGACTTGCCCGTCACTTGGGGCATTCAACCAGGGGCAACACTCCATCTGGGCGGAAGTGCGAAAGATGGGTCAGAGGGAAGCGGGTGATGGATGGAGGGATGGGAGCATGATGGACGGACAGGTGACATGCAAATGGAAGATATAAGAAAGTAGGGGCGCCTGGGTGGCTTAGTTGGTTAAGCGTCCGACTTTCACTTGGGTCATGATCTCACGGTTCATGGGTTCGAGCCCCGCATCGGGCTCTGTGCTGACAGACAGCTCAGAGCCTGGAGCCTGTTTCAGAGTCTATATCTCCCTCTTTCTCTGACCCTCCCCTGCTCATGCTGTCTCTCTCTCTCCTAGAAATAAATTAAAAATTAAAAATTAAAAAAAAAGAAAGCAGATGACGGAAGGGGGGAGGGACGAGGGAAGAGGGGGAAGGGGGAGGGGAGGAGCGGGGAGGGAGAGCTTCTGAGGAAGGCACAGCTGTCAGACGCCAGGGCCCCGGACCACTCAGTGCTGTCTCATCCCAGGCGAGCGTCTACACCCCTCCCAACTCTGTACTGCTTCTCCCCAGGCATCTGATAGGCCGTGGGATCAGAAGACTGTCTAGAACTGAAGGGCTCACGGATTTGCCCAGACTCCCAACCTGCTCACCTCCATGTCCACCCCCCCACCGCCCGGGACTTCCTTCTTCCAGGGGCTCAGCCCAAAGCCCCCAGGATCGACCCTTCCCAAATACACCACGTGTCAAACTGGCCACATTTCACCACACCTGGCTCTCCCGCCGTCTGCGTTTGACTTCGCCAGAGGCAGAACTGGAAGTGAGTCCCGTCCGCTGAGGATGACCCTGAGGCGTCAGCTCCCTGATGGTCTGGCCGCACCTGCGCCGCATGGGCGAAGGTCCGGGGCACCCAGTGGCTGAGGTGGGGACCTGGCACCGGGTGCTGGTGAGTTTTGATCACCACCGAGGGGGGCGGGGAGCGCGTACGTATCACTGCCAGTGTCCAGGTGTAAATACTCCCGCGGCGGCCGATCTCAAGCCACCAGCATGATGGCCGCCAGCAACCACGGCACTCGCGGGCTTGGGTGCCGGTACCGGCCCGGGGCTCCGGGCGTGTCCGGCGCACGTGGGTGGGGTTGGAACCGCAGCAGAGGCCGAGGTGGTCCTGGGGATGGGACGCAGGTACCAGAGACGTCTGCACAAGCAGCACTCCCCCAGCCACCACGGTCTCTGACTACATGACCTTCTCCTCCACTCCATTCGGCCGGATCCCCCACCGCAGATGGGTCAACCCCTTCCGAGTGTGAGCCCCGGAAACTACGCCCAAGCCTCCAGCTGACCTCGGCCACCCCAGTCTCATTGGCTTGAATACCTCCACCCCCTCCTAACTCACTGCACTTCAGCCTCCTGGTCCCCTTGGTCATTATCACCTCAAGCACACAGCTACCTCAGGACCTTTGCATTTGCTATTCCTCTGTCTGGAAGGCTATTCTCCAAGGCATTTATGTGACTGATGCCCTCACTTCTGCCTTGTCTCTCTGGCTGTGCTACGTCAAATAGCCAGCCTTTCCTCCCGCCACTCCTCTCCCGCCTGGCATTGGGGCATTTACAACTGCCTAGTGTCAAACCGTACATCCATTTCTTTCCAATCTCCTTCCCCTCTTCCCACTAGATGAGTCATTCTGGGAAGGGAGGACACCACAGTCTTCACCGCTATATCCCCGGCACCCGAAACCGTGGTGGGCACAGAACGGGTGCCCCGTAAATACTCGCTAACAGCTGGCAAGCCCAAACTCCAGGGAGAACGTTCAGATTGATCTCATTTTTGAGCTCCCCACAGGGGACCGCTAAGAACATTCCTGGCTCTGAATACCTGAGCTGAATGCCCTTCAAAACCCAGCCCAGCCCCGTGGCCCTGATGGGCTGGCCTCCCTCCAGCGCGACTCAAGCACTACGATCCCCCGTTACTGGCTCACAGCCGTCGACACAGGCCAGGTGCACACACAGAGGTGACACGTGCACCTCCAAGTTCGGCGCGGACCCAGCAGCAGAGAAACCGTATTCAAAAGTCAGCACCCGCCCAGCAGCTGGGCACAGAGGAGCCAGTGTGACTCGGGGGAGACACGAGAACGTTCCGTAAGAAACCACCCCACAACCCAGGGGCTACTTTAGGATTCCGTCGTTCACCTGCTGGGCGCCGGAAACGGGGGCAGGGCTCACGCGCTCGACATGGGCCGGGCTGGGCTCATTCCCGCAGCTGTGTCTGCCCGGAGGCCTCTGGCCCGGGCGGGGGTCACCCGGGAAGGCTCCACTCACGAGCGCGGGGTCACGGGGCCAGCTCTGTTCCCCTGCGGCAGGATGGCCCACGTGATTGTACGTGGCAGTTAGGAGGGCTACGGTAGGGGCCACCGGGCTCTAAGCTCTAAGCCCACAAATCATACTGTGTCACTTCTGCTGCGTCCTGTT